>JAIUJO010000039.1:1087500-1425404 GCA_023846275.1 Vanilla planifolia
TCTTTTTCTTCTCCTTCTACTTCTTCTTCTTCCTCCTCTTCTTCTTGTTTTCCTTCTTATTCTTCTTCTTCTTCTTCTTCTTCATCTCCTTCTTCTTCTTCTTCTTCTTCTTCCACTTCTTGTTCTTCTTCTTTTTTTGCTTCTTCCTCTTCTTCTTCTCCTTCTTCTTCTTCTTCTTCTTCCACTTCTTCTACTTTCTCCTCTTCTTCTTCTTCTACATCCTCTTCTTCTTTTTCTACATCCTCTTCTTCTTCTTCTTCTTTTTATTCTTCTTCTTTTCTTCTCCTTTTTCTTCTTCTACTTCTTCCACTATTTCTTCTTGTTCTTGTTCCTCTTCTTTTACATCTTGTTGTTCTTGTTGTTCTTGTTCTTCTTGTTCTTCTTATTCTTCTTGTTCTTCTTGTACTTCTTCCACTTTTTCTTCCTATTTTACATCTCCTTATTCTTCTTCTTCTTCTTCTTCTTCTTCTTCTATTTCTTCTTCCTCTTCTTCTTTCACTTCTTCCTCTATATCTTCTTCTTCCCCTTACTATTATTATTATTAACGTTGTTATTCTTCTTCTTCTACTTGTTGACAACAAGAATTTTATTACATTAGACATTTAATAAATATGAAATATGTCATATGAAGTTTATCAATTATTTTTAAATAAAGAGGTAGGATAAAGAGATTATAAACAAAGATGAAAAATAATAAGATTGATAAGAATAAGGGCGAAATGAAGAAGAATCCAATTGAAAAATATTTATAACATTTTTATTATAAAAAATAAAAATGTTATCAAACAATAATTTGTAAATACAATTATAGGAATTATATCATAAAAATACTAATAGGAATTTTTATTATTATTTCCATTACTATTATCTTTATTGTGAATATAATGATATAGCTAACAACATTATCCATTTACTTCTAATACTAAAAATCTTTTGATATATTCAATATTATTGTTCTAATAAAAAGTACCATTAAAATTTTAAGAGCTTCATACATAGTATATAAAAGAAGGATAATTTGTGATAATTAATATAATTATAATTCAAAGAACAATTACAGATGGAGTAATTTATGAACATGTTAAATAATAGTTTTTTATTGCAATAGAAATATTTATTATTATTAATTTTAAACATTTGTTAATAATCAAATAATCATGTTTTACTTCATTATGTCAAAGTAATGATTGTAAATATTAACATTAGAATAATTCAAATCTTTGATAAATATTTAGTTAAACTAAAATAATTTTAGTATGTTTATTTAACTATCATTAATTACTTTGCAAAAGTTCTTTGAAAATAACATAAGTAATAAGATGTGTAAGAGGAACAATTGATAATAATTGAAACTGAATTATTATTCTTAAGAGTTGAGAATGGTAAATAATAGAGTAATAACTATAGCTAACACCAATATAAAAAATATAGTTAAATTTCTTGTTATTATCAACATTTCTCTTTATAGTAATTTTTATTTTAATACTAATAAATAATTATATTAATAATTATTGATTGCCCTTATCATAAGAATGTAATTATAATTACTATGACAACATAATAGTTATAATAATTAAGAATTAATGATTGTTATTTTATAAATTTTTTATTAAATTGTAATTAAAATATGAAATTATTAATAATATTGTTTCATTTTTAAAAAGGAATTTGACAAGATGAGAATACTAGTAACAAGACTTATAATAATAGTTTTTGGAAAAATCAGAAAAGATATTCTAAACAATTGTAAGTATAATTAATAATAATTATAATTTTAAACTATTATTATAATAGTTATTAGTTTCTTTAAGAATTAGTACTTTTAATACTTTTATAATGATTAATTGCAAATAACAAAATCTATTCCTTAATGTTTCTACTTATAACTGTATTGTCTTATGAGATCATTTATTTATTTTTTTAGTTTATTTTACTTATTCTTTCAATAACTTTTTTCTCTACATACCTTCAACTGATATTGTCTGTGCCCCTTTATAATTTATCATCATCTTGCTCTTTCTCTCACTAGATGTTTGTATGGACTCTCCTTGTAAAACAATTTAACTTAATTTTCCTCTTCTTCTCTCTCTTCTTTCCTATTGTTTTTTTTCTTACTTCATCTCACTATTTCTAAATTATCTTACACTCATTTATGGGTATTCGTCTATTTGTATGGTCATATCTCTTCCCCATGACCACTACATTAGTCTTTTACGCTATCTATTACTACTGATCTTTTATTTATTTTTATAATTACCTCTTTTGTTATTTTGGTATTCTAGCTCTCTAAATGTCATTCTTTACTATGTTCTACAACTCTATATTGAACTCTTGATTACTCTTTTCCTTTCGTATATCTTCCTCTGACCCTTGCACATTTATTCTCTCTTTTCATCTCTTCGTATAAGTCAAACACATATCAATGTCTTTTACTCTTTATTAGCCTTTGCCTTGTCTCACAAGCTTTCTTCAATCTCCACTTCTATTTAACTCACTTATTTCTCCTTTTCCTTAGTCTCTCAATATCATCTTCTTTAACACTTGGCTCTCCAATAATCCTTTAGGCACATTTTATGTTCCTTTTCCTCCCATTCATAATCTTCTTGAATGCTATAGATTGTCTTTTTAAATTTTTCACTCTTTTTGTTTACCACTACACAATATTGAATTGATAAGACAACAACAAAGTCATCAATTAATTGTAATATTAAATATTAAGTTTTATTTTTAGAGTAATTAATATTTTTATTTGTTATTATTTTATTTTAAGTAATTCTTTTCAAGTATATTATATATTTATATATTATCAATATAATTAGTTTTTATTTATATTTATTTATTTCGATAATTAATAATAACTCCAAAAAAGGTATGATCGAGGTAAAATCAATATAGTTGCTTTTGGCCTAACAAACACTATCCAATTAAATATTTATTTTTATTTTTTTGAAAGATTTTATCTTCTATTATTATGTACTACTAATGATATTTTCGATTTCTACATGATTTGATGATTGAAGATACTACACTTGGTTTCTCGATTATCTTGGAATGCAACCTTCTTATATAGTTTATCTCATTTCTTTAATTCCTTTAACTTTGATTTACTTTTGTTAATATGATACTATTATTGTCTTCTCATGTAATTTTTATGCTACTTTTTATTTATATCATATTGCTTCAATTTATATCATTTTTAGAACTATTATGTATTTTCTCAATGTTAGATTAATATATAATTTTTATATATCACTATATATTCTATTAATTCATTACAATTCCAGTCAAGGTCTAGTTGATGTGAAACAAACATTGTTAGACTCATTCATGTATGCTCTAACAAACTAAATATTAATTTTTATATTTTTAATATTTTATTATATTGGGTTTTGGCTCCTTTTAAAAGACATTTTTTTTACATTTTTTCACAATCTAGCACTCAATCTCATTAGTATTTTTCAGGGCACCCTTTTGATAAATCTTATGAATTTCAACAAAATATTTGCAATGAATTTGCTAAGTTATTGTGTAACTCTAAATCATTTTTAAGTACATTTTACATGTGTTTGATTTTGTTATCTTATATTACTTCAATTTTTTTAATTTTTGCTTTGACAAATATTTACTAAATATTAGAGTAATAATTTATGATTATTTATGCTTCTTTATATTTGTAATTTGTGATAGTTTTAAACAAGTTTTGATGGTAATAAAATAATCATCATTAAATTTATCTTAGTGAGCTTTATCTAATTAAATTTTTATTCATAATATTTTCATTGTGTTTTGACATTTTTTTAATGAGATATATGTTGGAGTGAATATTCTCAAATACGTTTTCTTATTTCTTCAAATGTTTCATTTTGATTTTGTAATAGTATTTTGAAACTCTATTTATCCTCTAATTGACCATTATGCCTCTTTGATTTGGTTATATTACATTACTCTCATTTATTTCATTTCAACACTACTATGAATTTACTTTCTTTTAAAAAATTTATTATTATCTTTTATTATTTACTTTTCCAACTCATAGTTATCCCAAATTAGATCTGGGACTGATGAAAAAAACATGTTTGGGCACATTATGAAGGGCTTTATTTAATTGGCATTTTAGGATTTTATTTTTCAAAACCTTTTGATTTATGCATGATTTAATGATTGAGGATCTTACACTTAATCACTTTGGAATCTTGGGAACAAATATCTCGTGCACTTTAATTCTTTTTTTCAAATTATTTAGATTCATAGAGTTAAAATGCTATCACTCTATTATTAACATTATATGTCATAGCTATTTATATTATATTAACTAAATTTATCCAATTTCAACATTATTATGTGTTTATTTAAAATTAAACAAATAATTTATTATTTGTTGTGCTTGTTTACATTGGTAACTTTACGTAATACCAAGTGAGGTTTCATTGAAGTGAAATAAACATAATTTGATACTTCTCCATGAGCTTTATCTAATTAAATTTTTATTTTCATATTATAAATTAATTTATTTATGGGATTTTTTTCATGCTTTATAAGGTCTTTTAATTCATTCTAGATTTAAAAATCAAAGATCTTATTCTTGATCAACATAATATCTTAGAATATATTTTCTTATATAATTTATCTTATTTCATCAAATTATTTTTTTAGTTATTTTACTATGTAATTCTTATTCAATAGTGAGGTTACCTTTACATACCTTTGATTTCCTTATGTTATATAATTTTAATTTATCTCATTCTAAACTTTAACTATATTAAATTATATATTAAAATAATAATTTTTAATTTTTATACTTATTTAACTCTATAATTTGTAATTGTTGGAAAAGCGATCTTTTTTAGATGAAACAAAGGTCATTAGACCCATCCTAATGAGTATTATCTAATCAGGTATTTGTATCATTTTCAAAATTTTTTATTACATTTCATTTTCTTATAATGCAAGTCTAAATGTTCATTTAAGTGATAATTCAGACATTTTTAGTTATATTACAATGCTTCAATTTATCTTAATTTAGCTTTACATATATTATCCAACACTAAAAAACTATTTTATTATTATTTATGCTTAATTAATTTCATAATTTGTAGCAATTCTAAATATCATCTATTCTAGTTAAAACTAACTTCGCCTAATATTGATGAGCTCTGTCCCATTAAATATAAATCTTTGCTTCTTTAAATGTTACATTTCAAAAACTTTGAAATGATTTCATGATCGAGGATGTTACAATCACTTATTCTATTATATTATATTATTTCAATTTTTTTTATTTAAGTTTTAATATATATTTTGTAATTTGTAAGAATTCCAATTTATGTATGATTTAGATAAAACAAATTGAGTCGTACACATCTCAAGAAGGTCTTTCAAATTAAATATATATTTTTATGTCTATAAATATTTTTTCTATTCTTTTAGAATGCTTTATGTGAATTTAGATTCATACCAAATTTGGCATTCAAAGATATACACACATTCTTGTTCGTATCTACGAAAGTAACTTTACTACAAATTTTTCTCATTCCTTCAAATTCTCCTCTTAGATTATGTTATATGGCCATGAGGCTCTAATTCTCCCATTATGTTACCATTTCATTGCTTTGATTTTCTTATGTTACATTCTTTAAATTTATCTTTTTTTTATTTTACAATATAATTAATTAATACTAAAAAAGTAATTTGTTGTTATTTGTGCTTAATTATATTAGTAATTCACAATCTTAAGGTCCTTTTGTGATGAAACAAACATCATTAGACTCACATCCACTACCTCTACAAAATTAAATATTTCATTTTATATTTTTTAATATTGTTTTTAAGACTCGCACATTTTATAGCAGTTTTTAATTCATACTTAATATGATCATCAAAGATATTCAATTCTATCACCTTAAAAACTTGGAATGCAACTTTTCATTTCAAATTATCTTATTTATATATATATATGTATATTTCTTTTAATTTTCTATCCTATTATTTATCTCTAAATCAACTCTTAAATGACTTTTGAGTCTTCCTTAATATCTTTAAGGTTCGTTTAGTTAATAACTAAATAATAGTTTCTATTTTTAAGTTTAATTACAGTGGTAATTCATAGTAATTCTAAACAAGTTTTGAATTAAGAAAAAATAGGCAAAAGTAGAGGTGCCCTAACTTGGTCTACCTAAGTGAATATTCCTTTCATATAATAGTTAATAACTAAATAATAGTTTCTATTTTTAAGTTTAATTATAGTGGTAATTCATAGTAATTCTAAACAAGTTTTGAATTAAGAAAAAATAGGCAAAAGTAGAGGTGCCCTAACTTGGTCTACCTAAGTGAATATTCCTTTCTTATATTTTCAAAAACCTTTTTAGCATTCATTACAAGATATTTTTATATGTAGCTGATTTAATGATTAAGGGACAATATAGCAAATCTCCTAGATATATTAAAGTGCAAGTATTCCAAACAATATCTAATCGAGTTGAGATAAAGTTCATTAAAAAACTTCAAATGGCCATTATATAATTTAATGTTTTTTTTATATATTGTTAAATATTTTATTTTTCTAGTTTTTAGGCGAATTTATGTGTTATTTTCATTCATGCTTTCTTTTATGATTTAGGATGTCATGATTAATCTTCTCAGTATCTTGGAACAGAAAACTTCATGCAATATTTATCTTGTTTCATTAAATTTTTAACAGTGATTTTGTTACATTACTATTAAATAAATAACTTGTGCAGTGTGAGCGTTATATTACTTCGATTTAATTATATTATATTGCTTTATTTTATCTAATTTTAACTTTAATTTATATTTTTCTAATATTAAAATAATAATTTACCATTATTTATGATTTTTATCTCTTATAGTTAATAGCAATTTAAATCATAGTTTAATCATGATGGAAAAAATTTCTTTGACTAAGTTTATTTTGTTATTCAAATTTTTAATATTTCAAGTTTTTTTTTAATTTTTACCATTTTGGCATATTGTTTATGTATATTAATTCTTATCTGATGTGATAACCATTTATTTTGCACTCAAGCTACTCAATACCATAGAATTCAAATTTTGTAAATGATCTACTTAATTTTTCTAAATATTTTGATTTGATTTGATTCAAAATATCCTCTAATATCACCTTGACATCACTTTGAAACCTCCATTAGAAGTATGTCTAATGAAATTATTGTTCCCTTGTGCCACAACAAATAGACATTGGTTGATTTAAATAGCAATTTTGATGATATAATCATGTATTCTTGGCAATTGGGGTGCATGCAGTGCACATGATTTTCGAATGATCTATTCTTTCATTAGATAGAGAAGATCACATGACTTTGTAGTCCATTGTGGAAGCTCATACTTCGATCATGAGGGTTGCCAAAATACTTTGAATCAAAACAAAACAAGGACATAAACCTTCATGTACTTTAGGTGAATAATTTGTGTTTTGCTCGTCTACTATTTCAACATCAAGGCATCTTGAAAGAGAATCATATCCCATGAATACGATATCTATGTAGTGTATTATATGGAGTGTATTACAAGGCAACTGTCGGAGTATATCCATCAATCAGACATGCTACAAAGGTTTGAGACAGAAATCAAATTTCTTTGATTTGAATTATTTATATGAATATATTAAGATATATATCAAAAAAATGTCAAAACAAACCTTTTTGAGAAAACTATATCTATTTTGGTGTCGATGACAGTCAAGACTCACTTTATCTATTTTGCCTTGTCATTAAGAACTTAGTTTTCTTTTATACATTATAGGTCAACATATAATAGATAGGAAGAACACTCATAAGTAGTTCTATTCAAATAAAACAAGGACCCCTCATGAATGGAATTCCAAATGATCTCCTTTCAAATAAAAAAATTCCATCAAATTGAATATGACTGTATATGCGATAAAATCTACTATACCAAGAATATCGATGAACCCAGTTCTTAAAATTGCTTAGGAAAACCTCTTTAAGCTTCTACGACTCTTTTTAGTTCAATGTCCCTTTTACTAGATAAAATAGAATATTAGTTGATCATTTCTACAAAAAATTGAAATTGGGTAAAGTTGTAAATTTATAATCACAAAATCAAGAATGAAGTTTTCATTTTTGGACATGCCAAATCATGAATACATTGCATCCATTCTACAAAAAGTGCTAATTATTCTGAATTTTTCTCATTTTGGAATAATATATTTATCTTATTCTTTAAAAAATTTTTACTTTGATTTGGATATATTAATTTGTAACTCTAAATCCTCTCTCACATGACATCTACATTGCTTTCGTTTGGTTGTATTAGATTACTTCAAGTTATCTTCTTTCTTCTTTAAAACACATTCACATAAGAACAAAGGAGTAATTTACTTTTATTTATAGTTATTTACTTTTGCAACACATAGTAATTTGAAATCTAGTCTGATCAAGAGCTCTATCTTGTTAAATATTCATTTTTAAAAAACACTTCATATAATTAAATATTCAATTATTTTATTTTAAAATATTTTTAATGTTTTCCACACATTTTATGAGATATTTCCATTTATCCTTCATTTAATGATTGTTTGTGCTACACTTGATCTACTTAATGTCTTGGATTTAGCTTTTCCAAACTATCTATCTCTTTTCTTAATTTATTTTTCACTTCACAGTAACTATGAATCTCTATTTCTCATGACCTAACCCTTGCATCTCTATGTAAAGTTTATATTAAATTACCTCAATTTCTCTTATTTTTTGCAAAGTTAATTTGAAGGTCTTGAGAAAACCTAGTTTCGAATTTTATTGTACTATCAAATTAAAAAAGTATAATACATTTTTCATATTAAAAAAATTATTATATATTTACTTGATATTAGAAAATAATAATAAGTTATTATTCTAATATTATGTAAGTATATTATGATTGTGTTAATAAAAAAATGTAACCATAATAATATAAGTAAATTAAAGTGACGTGAAGTTCATTGAGTAAGATAATGATTATTTCATAGCAATATAATCAATTCAAAATGAAGCATTTGAAGAAATGAGATACATTATGTAAGAAAAGTTGATGCCAAGATACTAAGAAGATAATGTGCAACATTTTTTATCGCAAAATTAGCTAAAATCTAAATGTCTTGTAAAGAATTCCAAAAACCTAAAGAGAAAAAAATGAACATTTTGATAGATAGAGCTCATGTAGATGAAACCAATAATGTTTTTTCCATTTTAATTCGAACCTTGTCTAGAAATATTAAGAACTAATAATTTAAAAACAATATTAAAAATTATAAAAAATGAATATTTAACTTAACAAATCTCATTGAAATGAATCAACAACCATTTATTATTCTCCATCTTACCTCAGTAAGAATTATTGCAAATTAAAAATTAAGCAAGTATAAATAACAATAAGGTATTACTTAAATTTAAAGTAAATATATATTAAAGTTGAAATAATATTGATTAATGTAATGTAAAATAACCCAATCAAAGTAAATGAAAAGGTCACATAAGACATGAATTAGAGTTTTAAAGTAATATAATAAAATCAAAGAAAATCATTTGAGAAAAAATTTATGAGGATGGTGTAATTTATCAAACTATAGAGATTTAGTTTAACATCCTCGATTGACAAATCAAGTGCAAATCAAATTTTCTCCAAAAACATGAAAACATACTTAGAAAAATGAATATTTTTAAAAAATGAACTTTTAATTTATAAAGCTTGTGAAGAAAAATCAAACTACAATAATTTTAGGTCTTTTAGAATAATTTTTCTCATAATCTAACACAAAATTTTTAAAAGGAATATTTAGAAGTATTAAAATTTGTATTAATTAGATAGAGCTCATCAAAACTAGTCAATATTATTGGTTTTATCTCAGTGGGGCCTTATTTAGAATTACTATAAATTACAAAAATTAAAGGATTAATAATAATAAATTATTATTTTATATTAAATAAATAAATATATTAAATTTGAAATATTATAAATTGAAGCATTTTAAAATAATAGAATTAAATTGATTCAAAGATCACAAGGAGCAGCTAATTACATAGTAATACTACCAAATTAATGCAAATTTTAATTGGTGTGATAAAATATTTAAGAAAGTTTCATTTTAAGATACTAAGGACATCTAGTATAACATTCTAAGTAATTATATTTGGCATGCTCTAAAATTTCTCATTTTGAGTGCTATTCCATAGAAAATATTATATTTAAGAGATATATATATATATAAATTAATATTTAATTAATATACCTTATCGAGATAAGTCCAATAGCTAATGTTTCTTCTCTATCATACCTCACTTAGCATTTTTCCTATTTCATGAAGCAAATAAGAATAAATAATAAAAATTATTATTTTAATATTAAGAAAATATATATAAAAGTTGAAAAGAGATTAACTAAAGTATTGTAATATAACTAGATCAATTAATGTATGGTTCACAAAAGAGCAAAATTATAGTTTCATTATGATATAAATAAATCTTAGAAAAAATTTTGAAAAGCTAAGAGAACTTTATAGGGAAAGTTCCATTATAAGACACAAAGAAGATCAAAAGTAACAACCTTAATCATTAAAAAAACATAAATTGAAAAGCGTCATAAAGCTTGGAAAAAATTTAGAAAATAAATTTTTAAAAATATTAAAAATGACCGTTTAAATGATACAACTCATTATGAATAGTCAAATGTTGCTTGTTATTTCTCCATTGGACCTCATTAGGAATTAATATGAATTACAAAATTTAATAATCATAAATAATAATTTATAATTTTTTTAATATTAAAAATTATATGTTAAATTCAAAATGACATATATTAAAGCAATTTAACAAAACCTAATGAAAGTTATTGAACACAACATTTGAAATTACATAGTAATATAAAAAAATAAATTTGAAAAATAAGAAAACTGAGGTTAATTATTACAAAACTTTGCATAACAATATACTATCGAGATGGTGTCTAAGATCCTCAATCATCAAATTAGATACCACTAACATGCCTCAAAAAGCACCGAAAAACATTAGTAAAGAAATTGTCTAAAAAATATAGAAAGAAATAATTAAGTGGATAGACCAAGTCGAGAGGAGTACAATAATGTTTGTTTGTTCACCAAGAAACAATGCTTATAATTACTATGAATTGCAATGTAAGTAGGCAAAACTAATAATAAATTATTATATTTATATTAAGTAAAAATGTACATTAATACTAAATTAAGTTAAATTGAAGAAATGTAAGATAAACTAATCAAGGCATTGTAAAGATTATATGAGAAAAGATCTAGAGTAACAAAGTCATATAACCACATCAAAGAAACAAAATGTGTGAAACAAATTATATTCTATGGAAGGTTGTTTCAAGATACTAAAGAGACCTTGTCTAATATTCATGATTATCAAATCAAGCATGAATCAAAGTGTATCATAAATTATTACAATGTGATAGAAATAAATATTTATAACATATAAATATATATATTTAAATTGTAGAGCTCATCAACATAAGAAAAAAAACTTTTGTCTTGTACTAGTTAGACCTCATTCAGAATTAATATAAATTACAAAATTAAATAATCTCCATAAAAAATTAATTTTTTTAATATTAAGTAAATAATATTAAAGCTAAATCGAGACAAATTGTTACAGTAAAATACAACAAAATTTAGTCATTATGAAGGTCAAGCAATTTTTACTTTGCATTGAATAGTAGTATAACGAAATTAATGTCAAACATTTTTAAAGATGAAATAAAAATTACGAGAAACTTGTATTCCAAGAGAGTAAAGTGATTTATAATAACATTTTCAATCGTTAAATAAAGAACATATCAAAATGCCTTACATTACATGCCAAAATAATAATAAATAAAATATTTATATATATAAAATAAATAAATAATTAAGAGTAGCCCATCAAGAAAATTGTAATGACCCCTATTTTCTCTCAACCTAATCTCATTTGGGATTACATAAAAAAAGCTAAGGAAATATATCAAAAATAATAATAAATTGTAGGTATCAAACTATGTGTATATATACATTTAATTTTTAAATAAGTTAATTTGAAGTAATATAATATATCTACTTCAAAGAAATGAAAATGTTAATTAAGATAAGAATAGAGTTATTTTATAAAATAACCAAATTAAAATGAAAACTTTTTATAAATGAGAAATATTTTTTTGAAAGTTGCCTTTAATGTTACTAAGGAGAAGAAGCATAACATCCTCAATTTTCAATTTAGGCACATACGAAATGTCCAGCAAAGCATGCTAAAAAAGTATAATTTTAAAAACATAAAGGTAAATATTTAATTTGTTAGAGCTTATTCGTATTAGGTCAATGATGTTTCATCATCCACAATAGACATCATTAAAAATTACTAACAATTTCAAATTAATCATAATAAATAACAATATTTTACAACTTCAACATTTATCTCATATATATATCAAAATTAAATCATTTTAAGATAATAGATAACCATAATGTCATGGTCACAACAAAGGAGAGGAAGAGCTCCATAGTAATACTAACAAATCTAAACAAAAACATTTGATGAAATAAGATAATTGTATGGGAAAGTTACATTCCAAGATACCAAGGAGATCAAGTGTGACATTCATGATCATAAAATCATATACAAATATAAATGTTCCATAAAACATGCCAATATTATCAAAATATTGTGCAAACAAAACATTTAATTAAATAAACCTCATTGAGTGCTTCTATAATAACAATTGATTTGTATCCACGAGATCTAATTATGAATTATAATGTATTACAAAACTCAATAAGAAAAAAATACTAAATTTTTATTATATTATAAACTAAAAATTTATTACAATCAAGAAAATTTTAACTAAAGTTATAGAATAAAATAAAATTGATGCAAAGGTCATAAAATAGGAGAACAAGAACTTTTTGGTAATATAAACTTACAAAAGCAAAAACTTTGATGAAATAAGATCAATTATATCAGAAAGTTGCATTCCATGATGACTTTGGAATCATGTATACAACCTTGATCATCAGATCACGTATGATTTAAAAAGTCTCTTAAAGAGTGCAAAAGCCATAGAAAATAGAAATTTATAAATACAAATATTAATTTTTGGATACATAGAGCATATTGAGATGAGTCCAATAAAATTTGTTTTATCTTGACAAAGCCTTAATTGAAATTGCTACAAATTACAATGACAAATAAGCATAAATAATAATAAAGTATTATTTTACTTTTAAGCAAAAATTTTTAAAATTGACATATGATAATTTGAAGCTATGTAAAATAATCAAATCAATGACATGTAAAGCTCAGGTAAATGGAGATTTAAGGTTATATAATATACTAAATAAAAAAACAAACTTTTACAAAAAAGGTAAATTGTATAGGCATGTTGCATTCAATGATATTAGTTGGATTGTGTGTAATATGTTCAATTGTCAAACAAAATACAAATGAAAATACATCATAAATCATACTAAAAACCATGAAAAAACATTTAAAGGAATTAGAATGAATGTTCAATTTGATAAAACTCATCAAGATGAGCATAATGACATTTATTACATCTAGATAAGGCCTCGTTTGAAATCTATATGAATTACAAAAATTTAAAAGGAAAAAATAATAATAAATTCTTTTAATATGAAGTAAATATATAATGTTTGATATAAGATATTTTAGAGCTTTGCAATGTGACCAAAATAATGAATTCTAAAGGTTACATGAGAGGTGAATTAGAGATCCATTGTAATACATCCCAATCAAAGCCAAAAAAATGGAAAACAAGATAACTTTTATAAAATGTTATATTCAAAAAAGCAAAGGTGTTCGAGTGTAACATTATATCATCAAATTTGGTATAAATGAAAACATTTATTAAAACTTATAAAAACCCTAGAATATTAAATATGTAAAAAAAATTTAATTTGATAGAGCTTGATGATATGAATATAACGATTACATTTTCTGGACTAGGCCATGTTTAAAGTTAATTCAAACAATAAATGAAAAGAAGCATATGTAATAATAAATTATTAATTTATTTTATATATATATATTTATTTAATTTTAAGAATTACCATATAACAAAATCATGGTAACTTACACATCAAACGAATGGAGAATTAAAGTGACGTAGTAAGCTGACCAAATCAAAGTGAACATGTTCAAAAAATTAAATAAATTATATCAAAATAGTACATGCTATGGTATGAATTATAAAATAAAATATTTTAAATTACAAAATTAAAAATTAATTGGATAGATATCACAAATATGTGCCATATATAATATTTATTTTTTCTTAGTTATACCTCATTTGAAATTGCAACAAATTAAAAATTGCATATGTACATATAATAATATATTAATTTTAAATATTTGTTAAATATATATTAAATGATAAATTAGATAAACTAAAGTGCCTAATATATTTATCAAGGCAATGAAAAGATCCTATAAGAGGAGATTGAGAGTTACATAGTAATTAAACTAAATAAAAGCAAAAACATTAAGATGATATAAATTTTATATGAAATTTGCATTTTAAGATTTTGTTTGGATCAAGTTAAATAACATTGATCATGAAATATGTAAGGAATCAAAATTTCTCATATGGATGCCAAAACCCTAGATAAAAATATTAGTATTTAATTTCTAGAGCTCTTTCGGAAGAGTACATTGATGTTTGCTTCATTTGCATGAAACATACTTTGGAATTACTATGAATATTAAAATTAAAGCATAAAAGGCATAATTATTAATTTAATATTAAGTAAATACGTCTACTAAATCTATAATTTGATGCATTGAAGCATTTTAATATAACTAAATTAAAGCAATGTAAATGAGGAGCAAAATAGTTTTGGAATAACATAATAATATCAAAGTGAAAAACTTGAAAATTAGATAAGTTGTACGGGAATACTACATTGAAAGATACTAAAGAAATTAAGTGTAACGTCTTTGGTTACCAAATCATGTACAAATTGAAATATTTCATATAATTGGAAAAATCAAAGAAAATATAATATTTATAAAAATAAAAATTAATACTTTGATGTATAAAGCATCTGAAAATGTTTCTAACAATGTTTTTTGTATCGATTACACCTCATTCAAAATAGCCATAAATTAAAAAACCTAAATAAGTATAAATAATAATAAATAAATTCCTTAATATTAAGGAAATATATATAAAGGTAGAAATGAAAGAAATAGAATCATTTTGATACAACCAAATCAAGGTAATTTAAAAGCCACATAATAAAAAAATTAAAGTAAAATGTTACTAGAGTATTGCAATCTAATACAATGAATATCAAGTGTAACATTCTCAATCATCAAATTTAGTACAAATCAAAATATTTCATAAATGATGTAAAAATTAAAACAATTAAAAATTATATTTACATGTATAATGTATGTGGCGATAAGTGCAAAGACATTTTTTGGCCTTAATTAGAACTTGTTTTGAATTATTATAAATTACCAAAGTAAATAAGAATTAATTATAATAAATAATTATTTCATGTTTATGTAAATTCATATTATGTCTAAAATGGGATAAATATAAGTAAAATAATATATAGAAATAAAAGTGATCTAACGGTCACACATAAGAAATTTAGAGTTTCATGGTAACATAAAGTAATCATAGGAAAAAATAAAATAGAGAATAAATCTTATGAGAAAATTATATTTAAGAATACCAAGAAGATTGACCATAACATTTGCAATCTTCAAATCAAGAATGAACAAAAATATACAAAAAAACATGTTTAAATCAAAGAAAGTAAAAAATTTAAAGATATAAAAATGAATATTTAATTGAATAAAGCTCATTATGAAAAGTCCAATGACTTGCGTTTCATCCTTATCATACCTTATCTGGAATAACTTTCTATTGCATTATTAAATTGGTATAAATAAAAATAACTAATTAGTTTAATGTTTAAGTAAATATATATTAAATTCGATATAAGTTAATTTGAAACCTTTTAAATAAAACAAGGGAAAATGATGTAAAGTTTGCACATCTAGAGAATACGGTGTAATAGTAATATAAGCAAGTTTAAGAAAAAAATTTTATGGAGATAACTATACTAAAAATATGCATTAAAAGAAGTTCAAGTGATTGAGTGTAGCCTCTTAGATAATTATATTAGGTAAAAATCAAAATGTTTTGTAAAGTTTATCAGAATTTTGGAATGTAAAATATTTTTAAATAAAAAAATAAAATTTCATTTGATTGGGCTTAATCAAATTAGCCCTACGATAACATTTTCCATGATTGGATCTCATTCAAAATTAATCTAAATTACAATTTGAATTATTATAAATGATAATAAATTATGAATGTAACCTCAAGCAAATATATATTAATGCTGAAATATTATTAATTTAAGCAATGTAATATAATGAAATCATGATGATGTGTACATCACATGAGGAGATTTTGAGTGACTACGTGATGCAAATATATTAACACCCACAACATTTTGGAAAAATGAGAACAATTTTAATGGTTATTTGTTTTCCAAGAAACTAAGGGTATCCAATATAATGTTCCTGATTATCAATTCAATTATGCATCAAATAATTTCTTAAATCATTCAAAATCAATATAAAATGAAAATTTAAATATTATAATGATTATTATTTGACTAGATAAAGCAAGTCTTGGTGAGCCCACTAATACTTCTTTTGTTTGGGAAAGATGTATTTGAAGCATCTAAGGAGAATAAATGGAATACCCATGATCATAAAAAAGCTACGAATTAAAATTACTCATGAAGTATGCTAAAACTAAAGAAAATAAATTAATAATATATAAATGAAGATTTAATATACAAAGCTTGTTGAGGTGAGTCCAATAATACATGTCTCCATCAAATGTCATTTTGAATTACGACAAGTTATAAAATTAAATAAGCATAAAAATAATAAATTATTTCTTTATTATTAAGAAAATATATTAAATAAATTTGTAATATGATAAATTGTATTAATCTAATATACTTAGTGAAAGTAATGTAACGGTCACACTATAGTTGAATTAGATTTTCATAGTAACATAATGTAATTAAAATGAAAAATTTGAAAAAAAAATGAGATCAAGCAAAAGAACTTCAATCAAGAAATTATGTACAAATTGAAATATGTCAAAATGTGTTAAAAAATCAAGAAAATAAATTTTTTAGAAATATAAAAATTAATATTTAATTTGATAGAGCTCATTCTAGTGAGAACAATGGCATCTATTTTTCCCTGATTGGAACACATTTTGAATAATGATGAGTGGCCCAAAAAGATAAGCAAAAGTAACAAAACAAATTCCATCAAATCAATGTGATGTAAAGGTCACATAAAAGAAGAGTTAGAGTAAAAACTAACATAAAGAATCTAAAGAAAAAAATTTGAATTAATAAAACAACTATTTAGGAAAGATTTATTACAAGACACTAATGAGATCTAGCATAGTAGTCTCCATCACTAAATCAAGTATAATCGAAAAAATCATAAAGTGTACCAAGTCTTTAGAAAATAAAATTTTTGTAAATAAAAAAATAAATATTCAATTAAAATAGATTATCACAAAAAGTCCAATAATTATTACTTCACTTCCATTCATAAAGTGCACCAAATCTCACGAAAATGAGATATTTTAAAATATAAAAATGAATACTTAACTAATAGAGCTCATTAAGAGAAGTCCAAAATTGATTATTTCTTCTCCATCGAACCTCCATTGGAGTACTAAAAATTACATGAGATAATAAGCTTAAAGTTGAGAAAATTATTATTTTATTTTTAAATAAATATATCTTAAAGCTCAAAAGAGATAAATTTGAGCAATGTAATAGTCACACAAGAAGAGATTTATTGTTGGATAATAAAATAATAAAACTAACGAAAACTATTTAATGAAATAAGCAAAATTGTTAAAGAAAGAAGCATTGCAAGATGGTAAGATGAATAAGTGTAGCATCTTCACTTATCAAATTAGGTAAGAACCGTAATACTTCAAGAAGCCTGATGAAGCCCAAAAACTTTGAGTACTTAGAAACATTAAAATTATTAATTAATTCAATAGGTCATGGAGCTAAGTCTAATGATGATTGTTTTAATTTAATTACACCTAATTTGGAATTTTTATGAGTTATCAAATTTAAAAAAAATAAAAAATAAAAAATAATTTAATATATTATTTAGTAAATTATTGTTAAAATAAAAATAAGATAAATTGAGTCAATAAAATATATCCAACATACTGATGATATTGAGTGTAACATTCTTGATCGCAAAAATAGGCTAACCAAAATGTCTTATGAAGTGAGCCAAAATCATAGAAAATAAGATTCTTAAAAATGAAAAAAAAAATGAATGTTTAATGGATAAAACTTAATGTGATGCATCCATCGAAGCAAAACATCAATGAGCGCTATCCAATCAAATATTAATTTTAATCTTCTAAAATATTTTATTTTCTACGTTTTTAGAATGACTTTTGCACCATATTTGCCAAAGGAGGATGTTACAACATATCTACTTAATTTCTTGGAATGTAACTTGATCATACTATTTATCTCATTTTTATAAACGTTTTCTTTGATTTTGTTATATTACAATATAACTTTGAATCTCCTATCATGGGATCTTTATAAGTCTTTGATTTGTTTAGATTATATTACTCAAGTTTAACTCACTTTACCTCTACTATATTTTTAATTAATACTAAAATAATAATTTTTTTTAGAATTTATTAATCAATGGTAATTTAAATGTAGGTGTAATCAAGATGAAACAAATTGTTTTAAACACCTCATAACTAGCATTATCTGATTAACTATTCATTTTTATGCTTATAAACATCTTACATTAGCTTGTTTAAAAAAATTTAACTTATAACAAATTTAATGATTGAGGGTGTTATAATTGATTTCTTAGTATCTCAAAAAGTAATCTTCCATAACAATTTATCTAATTGAAAATGTTTCCTTTTTACTTGTTTATATTATTATGAAACATTAACTCTCCTACATATGACCCTTACATCACTTTCATTATGATATATTATATTACTTTATTTTATCTCATTTTAGTTTCGTAATTTATTTAATTTACATTAAAATAATAATTTTCTATTATTTATGATTATTTATTATATTTTTTCAAAATTATTTCCATGGAGTTCCAATCAAGATGAAATAAATATCATTACTCTAATTTCAATATGCTACATATAAGTAAATTATTTTTTGAATTTTTAAATTTTTAATATTGTAATATGTTATGCTTTAAGTGATATTTTCCTTAAAACTTAATCTAAAGATCCATGATGTTGCACTCGATTTCCTTAGTATCTTTTAATTAAAATTTTGCATAAAATTTATCTTATTTCATCAAATTTTATCTTTGTATTTATTATATTACAACATAACACTAAATCTCTCTCATTTCACCTTTATATTACTTCCAAATGATTACATTACTTTGGGATAATTTATGTTATTTCAACTTTAAGATATATTTAATTAGATTTAAAATAATAATTTATTCTTCTTTATGCCTATTTATTTTGCAAATTCACAACAAATTCAATTGAGGTCTAATTGAGAAGAAAGAAACATCATTCCACTTAACTCTATGAGAATTATCCCAATACATCTTCATTTTTATATTTCTAAATTTTTTATTTTCGAATATTTTAGCATGCTTTGCTAGGCATTTTATTAAAAATTAATTTGATGATCGAGGATGATACACTCAATCTCTTTGTTGCCTAAGAGCACAACATTCTCATATATTTTAACACATTTCTTCAAATATTTGACCATGATTTTGTTATATTACTACAACACTAAAATTCTTCTCTCATGAGTAGTTTAAATTGCTTTGAGTTTTTCGTATTACATTGCTTCAACTTACTTGGTTTTTGCTTTAACATAATTTACTTTTATATTAAATTGATCATTTAATTTTTTTATGTTTTAGTTTTTAAAGATATATAGTTACTTATTATTAAAATAATATTTTTTATTTTTGCTTCTTAGTTTAATAATTCACAATAAGTCTACATGCTATCTAATAGAGATAGTGTTGTTAGATTCTTCTTGAGGATCTCTTTCAAACATAAAATTCATTTTTATTGTTCTAATTTGTTTTATTGTTTAATTTTTTTGTCACAAATTGCAAGTCATTTTAATTCATACCTTATTTGATGATGGATTATATTACACTTGATCTCCTCACATCTATTAATTCAACATTCCAATGCAATTTAGCTCACTTTTAAAAAAACTTTATTGGCTATATTACTGGGTAACTATAAATATGTTATTTATGCTTATTTACTGAGGTAAGTCATAGTTGTTAAGTTTGATGTCTAATCAAGATAAAACATATGTCATTAAGCTCTTCTTGATTTGCTCTATTTAATTAATTTCTATATTTTTTACTTTTTCCATTTTATTTTTTTGCATAAATTATGAGATATTTTGATTCATAACTTAATTTTTGATTGAGGATTAATCATGTTGCATTATTATGAAAGTACAATTTACCTCTTATGTAATCATTAAATAACATTAACTAATATATGTAATGCTAATTTAATTAATCTTATTTTAGATTAAATATTATTTTCTAATATTCAAAAAAAATATTACTAGCATTGATTCTTTAACTTTTTAATTCACTATAAATTCCAAAGAGATCATTAGAGATAGAAGAATTGCCACGACATTTGCATTTATCTATTTTATGCAATTAAATTTTTATTCTAGACTTTTTAATGTTTTTATGAATTTAATATGTTTTACTAGATATTTTGACTCATAATTGATCTAATAATTAACAAGGTTACAATAGTTATTCTTTGTACCATAGAATATAACTTTCTCGTATATTTTAACTCATTTCTTCATATGTTTCCTTGATTTGTTATTATTATTATTGAACTATAGTTCTTCTTTTGTGTGACCATCATATCAATTTGATTATGTTATATTACATTTCCTAAAGTTACTTTATTTCATCTTTATAATATATTTACTATATCTTAAAAAATAAATTTATTTTTAATTATGATTTTTATTTTGATGAATTTGGGAGATGAACGAAATAATATTGTACACACCTAGACATGCTCTACTAATTAAACTTAATTTCTATATTTTTATATACTATATTTCCTAATGTTTTTGAATGTTTACAAGATATTTTGGTTCACAACTTTTTTGATAATCAGGGATGTTATAGTTGACCTGCTTGTTATTTTGGAATTAAACTTTCTTGTATAATTTATCTCATTTTTTTAAAATTGTTTTGCTTTCATTTGGTCATATTATTAAAAAACCTCAAATTTCTACCACATGTGACCTTTATATCACTTTGTTTTAGTTTTATTGCAATGATTTAATTTATTTAGTTTTAACTTGAACAAATACATAATTAAGATTAAAGAAATAATTTAAATTTATTTATTCTTATTAAATTTTTTAATTTACAGCTATTGAAAATGGGATACAATCAAAACCTAATAAGGATCACTATACACATCTAGACGAGCTTTATCTTATTAAATTTTTTTATTTTTAAACATTTAAATTTCTCATTTTGTGAAATCTCTTCCTTTGATTAGGCCATAATATTTTGTTACCATAAATCTCTTATCATGTTATCTTTACATCACTTTGATTTTGTCTTATTGCATTTTGTTTTGCTTGTGAAGAGAAAACATCGATGAACTCATCTCCACATGTTTTATCCAATTAAATATTCATCATTATATTTCTATATACTTTTTCTAATGGTTCTACATGCTCTGTTAGACATTTTGATTTTCACCGAACATGAATATTCAGTTTTTATCACTCGATTTTCTTAGTATCTTGAAATGCAACATCCTATAACCTTTTTATTTACTTCTTTAAATGTTTCATCTTTGATTTAGTTTTATTACTATAGAAGACTAATTTTTCTTACATTATTTTTATTTAGCTATATTACATTGCTTCAACCTTAATATACATTGTATTTTTCTTTAATTAATTATTTATTATTATTAATGTTTTTTATTTTGGTAATTTTTGGTAATTGTGAGTGTGGTTGAATGAAGATAAAAGAAATGTCATTGGACATTTATCAATGACGTAAATCTTCTCTCATATGACATTTGCATCACTTTCGTTTTGCTATATTACATTACATCAGTTTATCCTATTTTACCTTTAATATGTGTTTACTGAATCTTAACGGAATAACTTATTGTACTTTGAGAATTGTTACTTATGTAATTTGCAATAATAATAAATTAGGTCTAATGATGACAAAAATATTTGACTAAACATGATGAACCTCACTCAACAAAATATTCATTTCAATAAATTTTTAGACATGTTTATATGGATTTGACATATTTTATGAGGCATTTTTATTCATACCTTATTTAATGATTTTGAAACTTACACACAATGTCTTTAGTATTATTTTATTTTTTCTAATACAATTTATCTCATTTTTTAAAATATTTTTTATTTATTAAGTTATAATACTATGTAAATTTAAATCACTTCTCTTGTGCCTTATACATCACTATGATTTGGTTACATTACATTGCTTCAATTTAGGTTATTCCATTGCAAATATGTGTTTACTTAATATTAAGAAAATAATTTACTACCAATTGTTCTTATGTAATTTACTAACTCATAATAATTCCAAATGATGTCCAACTGATACTAAAAAACTTGTTGCACTCTGCTTCATTTTTTTAAATTAAATTTTAATTTTTTTAAAATTTTTTTGACTTCTTCAAATTTTTTGTCCTTTGCAAGACATTTTAATTCTTTTTGTATTTAATGATTGACAATGTTACATTTGATCTCCTTAGCTTCTTCGATGTAACTATAATTTTTCTTTATATGACCTTTACATTACCTTGATTTCTTTATGTTACCTTATTTAATTTATATACTTTCAACTATAATTTATATTTAATAAATATTTAAGAAATATGTTATTATTTTATATGTTTATTTTTTTTAATTATCAAAGAGTCTAGACTAAGTCCAATCAAGATAAAGAAAATGTTGTTAAACTCATTTAAAGATACTATATCCAATTAAATATTTATCTCATTTTTCCAATTTTTTGCTTTGATTTGGTGATATTACTATGAAATTCAAAATCTCCTCTTATATCACATTGACTTCCTTTGATTTAGTCATATCACATTACTTTAGTTTAACTCACATTAATTTTCATGTGTATTTATTTATATAAATAATAATAATTATGTTTTATTTATGTTAATTTACATTGATTTTTCAAAGCAACTATAATTGAGGTTATATTGAGGCAAAATAATGGTTGTTGGACAAATCTTGAGAAGCTCTAGTGAGTTAAATATTCATTTTAAAAATTTTAATTGTTTTATTTTCCATGACTTTGGTAGGTTTATTGAGGGATTTTGATTTGTACATAATTTGATGATCGAGGATGTCAAAAAATATCTCCTTAATGACATGGAATGAATTTTTCTTATACATTTAATCATATTTCTTCAATTGTTTCTTTATTTGGTCAAATTATTATGTAAATTCAAATGTCTTCTCATGGGCCATCATATTACTTTGGTTTAGTTACATTATAGTGCTTCAAGTTATCTCATTCTAGCTTTGATATATATGTTTACTTATTATTAAGAAGAGTAATTTCTTTTTATTTATTGCATGTTTGCTCTTATAGTTCATAGCAACTCCAAATGATATGTGATTGAGATGAAATGAACGTTATTTGACAATGCTCAATATGCTCTTCCTAATTGAATATTCATCTATACAATTTTATATATACTTTTTTTAATAATTTAATGTTTTACAAGAAATTTTTAATTAATACCTTATTTGATTATTGAGTATATTATATATTATATGTTCTTCATCAGGAATTTAATTTTTTCATACATTTTACTTTAATAGTTAAGTGTTCTTAATTTTTTTGTTATATTAGTATATAAAGTTTTAATCTCTTTTGTACGTCACTTTGGTTTAATTATATTATATTACAATAATTTATTTACTTTAATATTTAAAATAATATTTAATTATTATCAATATAATAATTTACTATTATTTCTTTTTATTTAAATTTTTGTTATTCTTAATAATTTTAATCGATTTCTAATCATCTTGAAAAACATCATTGGATGTATTTCGATGAGCTCTATTTGATTAAATTTTTATTTATGTACTTCAAAAATATTTTATAGAGTTTTGACACATTTTATGAGGCTTTTTTATTCGAACATCGTTTGAGAATATAGTATATTACACTTGATCTTCTAAGTATCTTGTAGTGAAAATTTGTCACACAATTTGTATCATTTCTAAAACCTTTTTTTGTTTTATTTTGCTTAATTACTATAAAACTCTCATTTCAGCTTTAATTTATTTTTAGTTAATGCAAATATTATATGTTATTATAAATAATTTTTAATTGTTATGTTAATTAATATTAAATCTAAATGATTTTTGATTGATATAAAAGAAATTGTTAAAATTATTTTATTTTATTTTTATTTTTAAATATTTTACATGGTATTTAATTTTTAACACAATCTGATGACTATGGACATTACACTCGATCTCTATAGTATCTTGGAATGGAACTTGACAAAACAATTTATGTTGTTTATAATTTTTTCATTTTGTTATACTTCTATGAAATTTTAAATCTTCTCTTTCATGCTATTATTTCATATTGATTTGATTAAATTATTTTACTTTAATTTATCTTAAGTGATTTTTAATATACAGTTACCTAATATTAAACTAATATTTCATAATTGTTTATGCTTATGTATTTTTTTTTTGATATTAATTCCAAACATAGCTTGATCATCACAAAACAAACGTTAATGGACTCATGGCAATGAGCTTAATTCAACGAAATATTTAACTTAAAGATTTTACATATTTATTTCTTAGTTTTGGGCGAAGTTTTTAGAACTTTTTGTTTCTTACATGATTTGATGATAAAAAATGCTACACTTTTTCTCCTAAGTATTTTGAAATTTAATTTTCGTGTATAATTTATCTTGTTTATTTAAATATTCTTTATTGATTCTACTTTATTTTTATGAAATTCTAAATTGCCACTTTGAAACTTTCACGTCACCTTTATTAAATTATGTTACATTTATTAAATTTATCTAATTTAAGAAATAATATATATATTTACTAAATATTAAAATTATAATTCTTTATTATTTATGTTAACATACATTTTTATTTCCAACTAATTCCAAAAAAGTTTTGATCATTTAGAAAAGGAATTTTGTTCAACTTTTCTAGATGGGATCTGTCCAATTAAAAGTTGAATTTAACATTTTTATGCATTTTCTTTTATATGGCTTTTAAATGATTTATAAGACATTTTTATTCTTAACTAATTTGATAGTTAAGAGCTCCAAGCTAGATCTCCTTAATATCATAGATTATAATTTCTTCTATAACATTTATCTCATTTCTTTAAATATTTTCTTTTTGATTGGTTATATAACTATGAAACTCTAAAACACTTATTATTAGACCATTAAATTTTGTTGCTTTTATTGTATTATATTCCTTTAATTTATCGCATTTATACTTCAACATATATTAACTTTATTTTGAATAAATGTTTATTCTAATTTTTTCATATGTGCTTTGGTATTATGTGATGATTCTAAAGTTAGTCTGATCAAACTAATAGGAAGTATTATGGGTTTCATCTCGATAAGCTCTATCCAATTTAAAATTTTAACAAATTTTATTTTTATTGTTTTATTAACCTTTATGAGGTGTTTTCATTTTTACCTAATATAATTTATATATGTTTTATTATTATTTATGGGTATTTATTATTGTGTTTCCCAAAAATTCCAAATCATGACTAATAAAGACTAAAAAAATATTATTGGAATTATCTTTACAAGTTCTATAGAATTAAATATTTAATTTGAAAATTTTATGTTTTTTTTCAATGGCTTCAACATGCTTGAGGTTGCATTAATATTTTTTTCCTTTTCTTTGAGCATTAAGTATTTTATACTCAATCATCTTAATACCTTGGAAAGAAAATTCCTCATACAATTTATCTCATTTCTTTATATTTTCTCATTCATTTTGTTATGTTACTATGGAATGCAAATTCCTCCCTTTTTTAATGTTTGCATGGGCTTTGATTTGATTAGAAAACTTTGGTTTAATTTATCTTTGTTCAAATTTAATTTATACACAATAAATTTAAAAAATAATAAATTTATAATTTATTCTTAATTAATATAATTATTAACTTATTAAGCTTTTCCCAATTAAATATTTATTTGTAAAATATTAAATGTTTTATTTTTATTATTCTATTATATTTTCTAAGAATTCCAATTCTCTTCTAATGTTGCCTCTCTAATTCCTTGATTTGGTTTTAGTCTATTGCAGCATTTTTTCTCATTTCATTCTTTTTATATATTTACTTAATATTAAGAAAATTACCTTACAGTTATTAATGCTTATTTGATTTGGTAATTTATAGTAGTTCCAAATGAGGTTAGAATGGGATAAAACAAATGTCATTGTACTCATCGTAATGGCATTTATCATAATAAATAATAATTTATATATTTTAAATATTATATTTTTTAAGTATTTTGGAATGCTTTATAGGATAGTTTTATTCTTACTTAATGAGACAATTAAGAATGCTAACTTGGATCTCTTTGTATCTTGGATTGCAACTTTCTCATATATTCTATCCCAATTCTTCAAATATTTTGCATTAACTTGTTTATATTATTATGTGACCCAAAATCCCCTCTCATGTGATCTTTATGTCAATATGATTTGGATATATACATTGCTATAATTTATCTCCTTTTAAATTTAATAAATATTTACTTGTTGTTAACAAAGAAACATATTATTATTTTTATTTATTTATTTTGTACTTCATAGTAAATGAAAATGACGTATATGTTGATGAAATAAACATCATTGTACTTATATTCGATAAGCTCAATAAAATTAAACATTTATTTGTTATCTTTAAAATATTTCACCTATTTATGATTCTTGCATAATTTAAAAGGAATTTTAATTCGTACGATATTTGATGATTAAACATATCAAGCTCAATCTTCTTAGTTCATGGAATCAATCATTCATCAATAACATATCTCATTTCTTCTAATTTTTTGCTTTGACTTTGTTATATTATGATGAAAGTTTAAATCTTCTCTTAATTCAATAGGTACATAACATTGATTTAGTTCTATTATGTCAATTCAATTTATCTTACTCATCATTAATATGTAATTTATTTTTTATTTATATTAAAATATTTTTTTGTTATTTATTCTTTTTTATTTTTTTAATTCATAATAATTTTAATTGAGGTTTTGTTGAGATTAAATGAATAATTTTTGCTCAACTTAATGAGTTCTTTCTAATAAAATATTATGTTTAATAATTTTAAATATTTTATTTTCAAGTGTTTTGGTACATTTTATGAGCTTTTCTATTCATACCTGATTTGACCATAAGGGATGCTAAACTTGATTTTCTTATTATTTTGGAATCCATTTTTCTTGTAAAATCTATCATTTCACAAAAACTCTACTTTTGTTTTAATATATTACTATGAATGACTAACTCTCTTCTCAAGTGAACCTTACATTACGTTGATTTTTTTATTTTTAATATTTTCAACTTAAGTCATTTCAACATAACTAACCTCAATTAGCTCTCCCTAATTAAATATTTATTTCTTTTTTTTATAAATATTTTTTTTCTAAATTTTGATCATGTTTTGTGAAACATTTTTTTTCATGCAATATTTTATAATTAAGAATAATACAATAAATTTCTCTAGTATCTTGGGAAAACCCTTTCCCACACAATTTATCTCATTTCTTCTTATTTTTTAGTTTGATTTTACCATACTACTATAGTACTTTAAATCTCTCTCTTGTGACCTTGACATAACTTTGATTTGGTTAAATTACATGTCTTTCATTTGCCTAATTCTTTAAAATTATTTTTTAATTAATGTTAAATTAATAATTTTTAATTATTTGCATATAGTTTATTGGAAAGTTTGTAGTAATTACAAGAAAGGTCTGATCGAGATGAAACAAGCTTCATTAGGCAATTTATTTTTTACTAGATCTGATAGTAACTCTAACAGTTTGGCAAACTTCATAACGAATTTTTTTTCTTGCTAGATTTGATGGGTAAGGACACTATATTGGTTCTCTTTATGATCTCAAGATACAACTTCCTTATACTATTTATCTCCTTTTTACAAAGTTTTTTCATTCATTTAGTCATATTGTGATAAAAATCTAATTGTTCTCTTATGTGACACTTACTTCTCTTTGCTTTTCCTATATTACAAACCCTCAATTTATGTCATTTATAATATATATTTGATTAATCGTAAACGAATTATTTATTATATTAATCGCTTTGTTAACTTGATAATTCACAGTAACTCTAACCAAGATCTAATCAGGTTAAAAAAGGTCATTTGACCAATCTCGACATCCTATCTCCTATAAACTATTTATTTTTATAATTTGTGGCATTTTATTTTTTACGACAATAGCTTGCATTATTATATATTTCAATTC
Organism: Vanilla planifolia; assembly: GCA_023846275.1. Classification (NCBI taxonomy): domain Eukaryota; kingdom Viridiplantae; phylum Streptophyta; class Magnoliopsida; order Asparagales; family Orchidaceae; genus Vanilla; species Vanilla planifolia. The sequence continues at coordinate 1,116,202 of JAIUJO010000039.1, forward strand.
ATTCATGATTTTTTGACAAAAAATTTTACACTCGATATACTTAATGTCTTGGTATCCAACTTTCCCACACAATTTATCATTTTGACACAAATGTTTTGCTTTGATTTGTTATGTTACAATGCTACTCCAAATCCACCATTATATGACCTTTTCAATGCCTTGTATTAGCTATATTATATTACTTCAATTTATCTCATTTCAAAAATAATATGAACTTATGTGATTTTAAAATTATAATTTATTATTAATTATGTTTATTTATTTTAGTAATTCATATCAATTCCAAATGAAAATGAATCAATGAAAAATAAGCATAGTTGGGCTCAATAGGTCGTGCTCAATTAAACTAATATTTTATACCTAAGTTTTATTATAAATGGTTTCATGATGCCTTTTGGGAAATCTTGTGTCATAGAAAATTTTGCAATATAAGATATTGCACTCAAACATGTCTTCGAATGTAATTTTTTAGTACAATTTATCTCATTTTTTATAGGTCTTCACTTTAATTTGGTTATACTATTATGTAATGGCAAATCTTCTAAAGTGTAACTTCTAAAATACTTTGATTTGGATTTATTATACTGCTTTAATTTAAGACATTTTTCTTTAAAATATTTTTTAATTTTTAAAAAATTTATTAATATTTGTTGTTTTTTTTTGTAATTTTCGATAATTCCAATTGATTTTTAATGAAGATAAAGTAGGCATTATGGGATTTCATAGTCGATCTCTTTAATATGTTTGCACACTTTAAAATGTAATTTGTGCATTTTTTCAAAATGTTCTCAATAATTTGACTATATTGGAAGAGAAGTCAATTTGTTCTCTCATGTGACTTTTACACTACTTTGATTTGGTTATATTGCATTGCATTTATTTATCTTATTTTGAATTAAATGTATGTTTTCTTGATATTAGAATATAAATTTACTGTTATTTATGCTTATTAGAAATTGTAACTTGCAACAATTACAAATGAGGTGTGATCAAGATGAAAAAAATATTTTTCGCTTGCCTCAATGAGACATATGCAATTAAAAAATCATGTCTATATTTCTAAATATTTTAAATTTTAACATTAAATAGATACAATGGTTTGGATTGGTTATTTTACTTTTTTAAAATTTTTTTATCTTCAATTTTATAGTATATTTACTTAATACTAAAATTATAATTCTCTATTTACGTATGCTTATTTAGTTCTAAAACTTTTTGCAACTTGAAACAAGGTCTAGTGGGGATGAAACAAAAGGCATTAGACTCATTTCGATGAGCTCTATTAAATTGTATATTAATGTTTTTTTATATATTTTTTATATTTTATATTTTGTTCCTAAGTTTTGGTTCACTTTATAAGACATTTTAGTTCAGTTCTAATTTAATGTTTAACAAATTTAGGTTTCATCACCAAGGTATCTTGGAATGTGTTTTTCCTATACAATTTATATCATTTCATCAACTTTTTCCTTTGATTTTTTATATTAATATTTAAATCTAATTCTACTCTCATGTGACCCACAAATCACTTACATTTTTTATTATTATCTTTCTTCAACTTATCTCTTTAACCTTTAACATTTATTTATTTTTTTTAGATGAAGCAAAAATATTAATCTCATCTTAATGAGTTTGATGCTGTTAAATATTCACTTTTATATTTTTTATATTCATTTAAATTTTAAGAAATTTTGAATACCTCATAAAGTAGTGTCAATCATATTTGATTTGATGAATAAAGCCACTATAATCGATTTCCATAATATCTAGGAATAAAACTTTATAGTACAATTTATCTCATTTTTTCAAATTTTTTCTTTTATTTTATTTTTTATATGAAATTTAATTCTTCTATGGTTTAACCTTTATTTTAGTTTAATTTGGTAATGTTATAATTCTTTAATTTATCTAATTTTAGTACTAATATATATTTATTAAATATCAAAATAATTATTGAATATTATGTATATTTGATTAATTTGGAAATTAATAGTAATTCCATATGATTTTAGATATGTAGGAAAAAAATGTTAATTTAATTTTCTTGATGAGTTATATGCAATTAAATTTTTTAAAATATTTTTAAATATTTAATTTTCTATTGCCATGGCATATTTTATGTGACATTTTGATACATACCTTACTTGGTGATTGAGATATCATATGTCTAAATTATTGTTTGATAAACTGTAACTCCCCTATACAATTTATCTCATTTTTCGAAACATTTTGCTCTGATATGATTATATTACTATGTCACTCAAAATTTCATCCCTTTACCTTTTATGTCTTTAATTTGTTCATATACAATGGCTTTAGTTAATGTAAATTAGGATTTAATATAAATTTACTTGATATTAAAAAATAATTTATTACTTTATTACTTATTTATTTTTCTAATTTATAGTAATTACTAATGAGAATCAATTGAGACAAAATAAAAATCATTATACTTATCTTAACAAGCTTTATTCTATAAATTATTCATTTCTATATATTCAAATATTTTATTTACTTCGGTTATTCCTCTATTTATTAGAAGTTTAAATTAGTACCAAATTTGATGATGAGAATGTAACACTCAATCTACTTAGCTTCATGTAATGTAACATTCTGTTATAATTTGTCTCATTTATTCAAAATTTTCACTTTGATTTGTCATATTTCTAAGTCATTCAAAATTTTGTCTTGTGTTAGCTTTAAATTACTTTGAAAAGGATATATTACATTGCCTCAATACAAGGTAATTTAGTGCTTATTTATTTCTTATTGGGACACATTACTTGTTCAATCACTTCAAAAAAATAATTTATTTTTATTTATGCTTATTTAATTTAGTTATTCATAGAGATTCAATACTAGGGCTGATCTAAATGAAGATTGTAAGACTCATCTAGTTGTCATTTATGGAATTAAATGTTCATTCTTATAATTTTAAATATGTTTGAGTTTTTAATTTTGGCATGCTTTAAGAGAAACTTATATATGTGCATGATTTCAATGTATAAGGAATTCAACTTTCCTATAACATTTGTATCATTTCTTGACAAACGATTCTTTTGTTTTGTTATATTACATGTAGCTATAGATGTCCTCTTATGTAATCTTTATATTATATTGATTTAATAAAATTTGTCAAATTTTCTTTTGGTAAATCATAACAACTTCAAATGAAGCAAAGCCAAGATGAATTAATCATCATTTGATCTCTCTCAACAAACTCTATCTACTTAAATAATGAATTCTAGCATTTTTACATTTTTAATTCTATTATTTTTCCCCTTGGTATCTTGGTTGGCAAAGTTATCTTATGATTGTTCTTGCTTATTTAAATACATTGTAATCATTTTGTTGCGTTACTACAAAAGTCTAAGTCTCCTCTTGTGCCACCATTATGCCACATTTATCTGGTTATATTATATTGCTTCTATTTTTATCTTTTCAATTAAAATAATAACTTATTATTGTTAATTCATATACACTTTTTAATTCACTATAATTCGAAATAATTCCCAAGCAATAAAAACATTGGTGGTTGGACTTATCTCGATGAGCTTTATTAAATTTGTAATTTTTATTTATTTTATTTTCAATGGATTTAGAATTTTTTATGAGTAATTTTGATTATTTCCTTATTTGTTGATCTACAATGCTACTTACTCTCTATCTCGTCAGTGTCTTAGAATACAACTTTCTTATATAATTTATCACATCTATTGAAATATTTTACTTGATTTTGTTATATTATCATACAATTTTAAAGCTTATTCCGTGTTAGTATTGCATCACTTTGATTTGGTTATAATATATTGTTTTAATTTTTCTGATTTAAGGTTTAATATATATTTACTTAACATTAAAACAACATTTTTTTCAAATGAGACGCATCGTTTTACTCAACCCAATAAGCCTTAACTTACAGAAGTCTTAGTTTAAAATTTTTCTATATTCTATTTTGTATGGTTTTAGTAGTTTTATGAGACATTTTTATTCATACTAAATTTTAAGAATAATATAATATAATATCTCCAAGGTGTCTTGTTATGTAATTATCTAGTAAAAAATACTATGTAACTCTAAATATATTCTCATGTGGCCTTTAAATCAATTCAATTTCTCTTTGACATATTGAACAACACATTTTGATTCTTGCAAAATATGATTATTATGGAAGCTATGCTCACTCTAGTTATTATCTTTTAATTCAACTTTCTCGTGTAATTTATCTAATTTATTAAAGAATTTCTCCTAGAATTTTTTATTTTACTGTAAAATATTAATTCTTCTCTCATGTGATAGTTACATATTTTTTATTTTATTATATTTATATTGCTTTAATTTAACTTATTCCAAATGAGGTTTAATCAAGATGAAACAAACATCATTAGATTACTAGATTTCTCTAAATCTAGATTTATGTGAACCTTTGAAGGCCTTGAATTGGTTTTGCTATATTTGTTCAATTTATGAGATTTCAAGGTTAATGTATACTTAAAATTAGAATAATAATTTATTTTTATTTACACTTAATTAGTCTGATAATTTTCAATAATTCTTAAGGATGACTTATTGAGATGAAGAAAACATTGTCTGCTCTACTTGATGTGCATGACTTATCTAAATATGTGTTTTTATATTTTTAAAAAGTTTTTCACAATAATTTAGGCACTTCTTATGAAAAAGTTTATTTGTATTTAACGACCTGCTTAGCATCATGCAATGCAACTTTCCTGTACAAATTGCCTCATTTTCCCGAAATTTTTTCTTATATTTGGTAGTGTAACCATGTAACACAAAATTTCCTCCCTTATGACTTTTACACCACCTTTCTTTGGTTATCTTATATTGTTTTTTATTAACGTGATTTTAGTTATAATTTAAATTTTCCTAATATTAATATAATATTTTATTATTTTTAAGCTTTTTTTGTAAGGTAATTCATAGAAAACCTAAATGTCATCACACACACCAAATAAATATTTGCAGAACCATCTTCTTGTGTCCTTTTTATCTTTATATTTTTTATCATCATGAATATTTTTTTCTAGGTTTTCACATATTTTATGAGACATTTGATTTATACCTAATTTCTTGTTTGACTGTATTACACTCGATCTCTTTAGTAACCTTGAATGCAAGTTTCTAGTATAATTTCTCTTCTTTTTTCAAACTTTTTTTATTGATTTTATTAAATCATTTTACAAGTCTAAATCTTCTCATATGTGACCTACATAAACCATAAATTTTCTATGTTATGTTGATTCATTTTATCAAATTCAAAAGAAGGTCTTATCGAGAAATGACCATCAAAACACTCATCTTTAGGTGCTCATCCAATCTAATAATCAATTTTTATATTTTTGTAATATTTTTTTTTATTGCTTTGAGATGCTGTAAGAGACATTTGATTCTTCACTGATTTTATAATTGAAGATGTTTTAGTCAATCTCCTTACAATCAAGGAAAGACATTTTCTTTTGCTATTTTCTTTCTTTAAAGTTTTCACTTTTATTTTTTTCATTACTATGTAACTCAAAATCTTCTCACATGTTGCTATTAAATCATTCTAATATTAATATGATACATTAGTTTAATTTATCCTATTTTAGTTTTATTATATAATTATGTAATATTTAAATAATAAGTTATTAATATTTATAATTATTTGCTTCTACATTTTGTAGTAATTCCAATGAGGTCCAACGAAAAGTAAATGTCTTTTGGCTCACCTTGATGAAGTCTATCTAATTATATATTATTTTTTATATCTAAAAAAAATATTTACTATTATTTTGGCATTATTTATGACACATCTGTTACAAATTTATGTTGCTTTTATGTGGTTGTGTTAGATTGCATTAGTTTATCTCATTTATGCTTCAACGTATGTTTAGCAATTTTAAAATAATATATTTTTTGTAATTTATGCTTATTTTTCTTTAGTAATTTATGCCTTACATTTGTTTAATACATTGTAATAAATCCAAATGGGGTTCGATTAATGTGAGTTTTAATTTAAATATTCAATTCTACATTTTAAAATATTTTATTTTCTATTATTTTGCCATACTTTACAAGATATTTTTATTTGTGCCTATTTTAATCATCAAGTGTGTCACATTATATCTTCTTAGTTTAATTAATTGCAAGTTTCTTGTATAATTTATGTCATTTGTTCCAAGTTTCTGCTTTAATTTAGTCATCTTACTTTGTACCACAAAATATCCTATCATGCTAATTTATATTAACTTACATTGGTTTTGCGATAGTGCTTAAATTTATATTATTCTAAAAGAAAATATATAATTATTTAGTATTAAAAAATAATTTTTTATTATTTATCACAATTTACTTTAATAATTCATTGTAATTATAAGTGTGATCTAATTGAGACAAAATAAATATTATTGGACTCTTCTTGAGTAGGTCTATTTTATTATATATTAAATTTGAAGTTCTTCATTATTTTCTTTCTCCATCACAATAGCATGCTATATATAGATTTTGATTCTTACCTCATTTAATGATAAGAAATATTACTCTTGATATCCTTAGTACCTTGGAATGAAACTTTCCATGGAATTTATCTTATTTCATTAAAAAGTTTACTTTAATTTTGTTATTTTATAACTTAACTCAAATCTCTTCTTGTGTACCCATTACATTGCCTTAATTTACTTTTCCAACATTACTATGTAACACTTAATCTTCTCCATTTCAACCCTCACCTTATTTCAAAGTGAATCAATGCCACCAACCTGAATAATATATAATTAAAATTTTAATCCATTATTAATTATTCATAATCACTTCAATAATTCATTATAATTCCAAAAGATGATAGATCAACATGAAATAGATTTTGTTGGGCTTTATTAATAAACTCTAATCATATAAATATTTATTTCTAAATTAGTTCAAAATTTGAAGATCAAGGATGACAAAATTAATCTACTACCTATGTCAGAATAAAATTTTTTTATATAATTTATCTTATTTTTTAAAATAACTTGCTCTTATTTAGATATATTATTAAGTAATTCTAAACATCATGCAATGAGTCCTTTATATTGCTCTATTTGGATTATATTACATTAATTAAATTTATTTAATTTCAACTTTAATGTATTGTTAATTAATATTAAAATAATAATTTATTTTTATTTATGTCCATTTCTATGCTATACTAGGTAATTTCATTTGCACATTATTTGATGGTGAGGGAAGTTATAATTCATTCTTTAGCATCTTAGAATGTGACTTTCTCTTAAAATAAATTTGATTTCAACAAATGTTTTAATTTTATTTAATCATATTACAATGGAACTTTATATCTAATATTGTGTGGCCTTTACATCACATTGATTTGATAATTTTGAATTAGTTTCACTTATCTTATTTTAGATTTAATAATTATTACTTATCATTTAAATAATTAGTTTTTATTACTATTTGATATTTTCTTTTCAAATAAGTGGTAATTCTAACATGGTTTGATAAACACAAAAAAACTTCTTTGAACTCATCTCGATAAGCCCTATCTAATTAAATATTTCTTCAATATTTTTGACACATTCTATGAGATATTAGAATTTGTACCAAATTTGATGACCGATGATACCATAGTCATTCTCCATAGTGTCTCAGAGTAAGCTTTTCCGATATAGTATATCTCATTTATTCAAATTTCTAACTTTTTGGTTTTTGCATTACTATCAAACTCTACATCTCCCCTCAAGTGACTTTTACAAAGCCTTAACTTTGATATATTACATTACTCTAATTTATACCATTTTAAGTTTAATTTGATAATTCATAATAATTTCAAATTAAGTTGAACTAAAATGAAACAAGTCTTATTTGACTCATCTCAATGACCTCTATCCAAACAAATCTTATTTTTTATATATTTAAATATTTTATTTTTTTTAGCACAATATGATATTTTATAAGATATTTTGATTTGTACTTTACTTAGTGATCAAGGATATCAAAACTTCATATACTTAGTATCTTAGAATATAAATCTTTAGTATTATTTATTTTATTTCAAAAAAGTATTTTGTTTTATTTCATTATGTTACTATAAAACTTTAAATATCTTCTTCATTTACTAGCCTTGACAAGCTCTATCTAAATGAATATTCACTTAATATTTTTTAATATTCTATTTTTTTTTGTTTTTGAATGATTTATGAGTCATTTTCATTTAGAAATTATTTGATAATTTAGGATATTACACAACACTCATAATTATCATGGGAAGCAACTTTCTTATGTAATGTTTTTCTTTAATTTGCCCATATTTTATGAATCATTTTGATCTATCATAATTTTAAGATCAAAGATGTTACACACTAACTCCTTAGTATCTTCAAATGCTAGTTTACCATATAAGTTTTCTTATTTTATCAAATTTTTTTTCTTTTACTAGGATATAATACTACATAACTATAAGTTGGCTCCCATCTAACCTTTACATTTCTTTAATTTATTTTTTTAAATTACTTAAATTTATTATTATTTTTGCTAATTTAGTATGATAAGCTTACTAATTCTAAACAAGATCTAATTGAGATGAAAGTGATAGCGTTTTACTTGCCTCGATCAACTGTATTCAATTAAACATTCATTTTTATTTTCTTAAATAAATTTTTCTTATGGTTTTGGCATGCTTCCTTAGATAATTCAAATTGCACTTGATTTAATGTTCAAGGGCAATACACTTGATCACCCTCAAATATTGTAATGCAATTTTATATACAATTCTTCTCATTTCTTTTTCTTATTTGATATTAATATATTACTATATAACTCTTAATGTCCTCTCATGTTACCTTTACATCACTTTGATTTGATTATAATTTACTATTACAATTTATTTGTTTTTAACTTTAATATACATTTAATTAATATTAAAATCAAAATTGTTATATTTTATGCTTATTAACTTCATTAATTCACAATAATTTAAAGTAACACTTGATCAAGATATTCTATTTATTTATTTCATAGGATACTTAATCTCTTTGAAAAAAACAATGAGAAAGTGTGGCAAAATGAAAAGACAATAACAAATTTATAGGAGACATTTTTACTTGTAGGAGATTTAACATTTGATGATGCTACACCCAATTTCCTTAATGTAATGAAATGCTACAACATAGCATAATTCATCTCATTTTTTCAAATATCTTTCTTTAATTTAGACATATCACCAAGTAACTCTAAGTCTCCTCACATGTGACCTTCACATATTTCTTTTACTTATTTTAAATAGTTATTTTCTAGGGTTTTTGCAGGCCTTACCAAATATTTTGATTCACAATTAATTTCTAGATTGAAGATCTTACACAAAATTTTGTTGTCACTAACACTCAATTTAGTTTCTTGAAATTTTTCTCTTAAATTTTTTTATATCATGATATAACGATAAATCTCCTCTCATATGATACATACATTACTTTGATTTAGTTATATTAAATTAATTCAATTTATCATTTTTCATCTTTAACTTATGTACTTACTTAATACTTGAATTGTAATTTTTTTCATTTCTACTATTTACTTCTATAATTTGTGGTAATTGCAAATGAAGTTTGTTGGAATGAATTAAACGTGTTTGGACTCATATTAACAAGGACTATAAACCTAAAAATTTATTTCTATTTTTTTTAAAAGCATTTCAACATTTTTTGAATCATTTATGTGATATTATGATTTGTACATAAGCTTGTGATTAAGGATGCTACACCTAATCTCTTTACTTTCTTGGGGTGAATGTATCTTGTATAATTTATCTTATTTAAATAAATATTCCGATTTGATATTTTTATATTATTATATGGCTTGAAACTACATCTTATGTGACCTTTAAATTACTTGTATTTGAATATGTTATATTCCATTAATTTTTTTTGTTTCAACTATATTATATATATTCTTAGTAATAAAATAATAACATATTATTTTATAGGAATATTTACTTTGATAATTCATAGAAGTTCAAACTAAGGTCAAATCGTGATCGAATAAATGTCATTGAACTCGTCTCGACCACCTCTATCAATTTAAATAAATATTTTTGCAATTTTTAATATTTTATTTCTTTCTTTTAGTAGAAGTTCTGATAAATTTTAATAAGATTAAATGAACACTAAATAATTTTCTTCTCATTACTATCATTTAATATAATTTTCTTGAATAATTGATCTTATATGTTCAAATTTTTTATTTTTATATACTACTAAGTTACTATAAATCTCCTCTCTTATGAGCTTTGTGTTTGATTAATCATGTTATGTGACATTATTTCAATTTATCTTATTTTTTCTTTAATAAATATTTACTTTATATAAAATAAATAATTTATTATTAATTAAACTTATTCATATTTGTAATTCACAGTAACTCTGAACATGGACCGGTCAAGAAGAAATAAGTATCATTGGACGCAACTTGATTAACTTTATCCAACCAAATATTTATTCCTAAATTTTTAGATATTTTATTTTCTATCTTTTATGTAGTTTAGATGGCATCATGATTTGCAACTAATAAGAATATCTAGAACATCAAACTTAATCTCCTTACTTTCTTGGAAATTAAATTTTCTACATAATTTTTCACATTTTTATATTAACTCTAAATATCCTCCTATATGATGTTTGCATCGTTCAGTTTGTATATATTACATTTCTTTAAGCTAGCTAATTTCATAGTTAACATATTTTTCTTAGTATTAAAATTTTTTTTGTTTATTCTTATTTAATATTATAATATGTAGTAATTGCAAATGTGGTCAAATCAAGATCAAACAAATGATGTTTGACTCTTTATGACTAGCCTTCTCGAAATAAATGTTCTATTTTATGTTTTTAAATGTCTTATTTTGTATGATTTTGGCATTCTTTACAGTATATTTCAATTGATACCTTGTTTTACTACTAATGATTTTACTTTCAATCACCTTACCATCTTAGAATGCAACTTTTGCTTACAATTTTTCATATTTCTTTTATTTTCTATTTATTTATATTACTACATAATTAAAAATGTCCTCCATGTCATGTTGACATCAATTTAATTTTGTTATAATACATTGATTGAATTCATCAGATTTCGACTTTAACAAATTTTAAATTAAAATCGTAATGCAGTTTGAAAATATTTACTTTAGTTATTTATAATAATTAAAAATTATATTAAATTTAGATGAAACAAATGTTATTTAACTTGGTAAATTATCTTAATAAAATTTTATATTAATTTTTATTTTGTTAGAAATTATTTTGTAATATTTCGGTATGTTTTGCGATGTATTTTTATTTGTAAGTTATTTAATGATCCAAGTTCTTGTAATTAATGTCTTCAATTTTTTGGAATCTAACTTTTCCATACAAATTCTCATTTTATAGTATTTTTAATCAGGCTTTCATCGAGGTGAAATACACATCGTGGGGCTCACTTAATGAGCTTTATCAAAATTAAATATTATTTCATATACTTTTAAAATTTTTTTGTACGGCTTTCGCACAAATTATAGTATATTTCATTCATACTTAATTTGATCATTTTAGAATCATCCTCAAACTCCTCAAAATGTTGGAATTGAAATTTTCTATATAATTTATTGTATTTCTTTAAAGTTTACACTTTGATTTTGTTATATTATTAAGTAACTCAAAATGTTCTATCATATCACCAATATATAACTTTGAATTAAGTATATTTTGTTACTAGAATTTACCTCATGTAGGCTTTAATATAAATATAATAAATATTGAAATAATAATATGTAATTATTAATGCATATTTACTTTTATATGTCGTAGAAATTCCTAACATGTATTGATCGAGTAGAAATAAGCATTGTTGTAGTTGCTTTTAATAGCTCTATCGAATTAAACTTTTTAATCTATATTCTGGAAAATTTTTGTATCTAGAATTTTCATTCATATAATAAGAAATGTTTATTCATCCCTGATTAGGTGGTCAAGGATATTATACTAAATCTCCATAGTATCTCCAAGAATTACTTTCTTGTGCAATTTCCTTATTTTTTCAAATTTTTCGTTTTGATTTGGCTATACTATTGAGTAACTCTAAATCTCCTCTCTTATCACTATTTCATCACTTTGACTTTGTTATGTCACATTACTTAAATTAAACACATTTTTGTTTTAATATAAATTTAATAAACATTAAAAAAAATTTTGCTGACTTACCATTGCAATATCTAGTAATTCTAAAGAAGGTTGGATTAATATAAAACCAAAGTCATTTTATTGAACTTAAAGAACTCTATAAACTTAAATATTATATTTTATATTTCTAAATATTTAATTTTTTAAAATTTTTCTAGGCTTTGTGAGCCATTAGATTTGTTCCTAATTTAATTATTGAATATGTTACACTCCATCTCCATCGTATTTTGAAATGCAACTTTTTTTTATAGTTATCGCACTTTTGCAAATCTTTCACTTTGTTTTTGTTATATTATTATGAATCTCGTATTCTCCCCTCCTTAGAACTTTGGAATATTTTTGTTTTGTTTTATTATATTACTTTAACTTTACTTGTTTAAATTTCATTTTATATATTTCTTAATATTAATCTATTTTTTTATTACATTTGCTTATATACATTTGTAATTTATAGTTTTTCCAAACAATGGTTGATTGATAGAATTTAATATATATTTCTACAATTTTAAAGATGTTATTTTTTATGATTTTAGAACAATTTTCGTGATAATAAAATTCATTGTTGATGTAGTGATTAAGGATGTTACAATTGGTCTAATTAGCATTTTGGAATTCAAACTTAATGTATAATTTATCCTATTTTTACAAATCTATCAAATTGATTTGGTTACATTACTATGAAACACTAATTTTTTTTTCATGCGAACATTACATTATTTTTATTTTTTATATTGCAATGATCAACTTATCTTATTTTTATTATAATATATATCCATTTAATGTCTTAAAATTATTAATTATTATTTATATTGATTTACATTGGCAAATTGTAGTTGTCCAAAATAAGGTCCAATGGAGAAAAAAATTATCCTTGCACTCATTTTGACAGCATTATATAATTAATTATTCTTTTTTGTATTTCAAAATTATTGATTTCTAGGTCTTTGACATAATCATGAGACCATTTGATTCATACCTGATTTCATGAATGAGGTTGTAGCAATCTATCTTCATAATATCTAGGAATGCAACATTACGTTACATTTTATCTCATTTCATTAAATTTATTTTATTTATTTTATTTATTACTATGTTACTTTAAATCTAATCAAACATGGATATTACAATACTTTGATTTGGCTGTATTATATTGCTCAAATTTTTATTAGTTCAACTTTCATATATATTTAATTAAATAATAATTTTTTTATTATTTGTGTTCATTTACTTATTTAATATATTATATTTCAAAATAATGATTGATTAGAAGAAATAATTGTCATTAGACTCAACTTCATTTGTTTTATTGAATCAAATGTTCTATTTTTTATTTTTTCAAAATTTTATTTTCAACGTTTTCATATATTTTGTAAGATAATTTGATTCATTCTTTATTAACACTCAAGGATGTTATACTTGATGTCTATGTATTCTTAGAATACAACTTTGTTACAAAATTTATCTTTATTTTGCAACTTGTTCACTTTGATTTTGTTACAATACTATGAAATCCTAATTTTCCTCTCATGTAATTTTTATTGTTATTTATGTTTGTTTTAATTAGTAATTTTTCTTTATTCTAAATTAGGTTTCATGGATACGAAACTACCATCATTAAGCTTATTTTTAATATTTATTTTTTTATCTTCAATTATTTTATTTTCAAGATTTTTGGTATTCCTTTTGAGACATTTTAATTTGTAAATTTTTTAAAATTGATGATGTTATGGTAGACCACCACAATATTTTGGAATGTAGCATCCATATAACCTTGGTCATTCTTTGAAAACTTTTGTTTTTTTGTTATTATATTGTTAAACACTAATGATCAATCGTATGACTCTTCCATCAATTGTATTTTGCTATATTTTATTCCTTTAATTTAATTCTTTTGTACTATAATTTATAGTCAATTTATATTCCAATAATAATTTTTTATGACTTATTTTTATTTGTATTTGCAATTCACATTGTTTTAGACACGATTTGTTTAAGACAAGAAATATTGTTAGAGTAGTCCTAAGGAGTTTTGTGCAAATAAATACTTATTTTTATATTTTTAAATATTTTATTCTAAATTACTTTCGTATGCTTTACAATATGTTTTTAATTTCTACCTTAATTGACCATTAAGGATGTTAAACTTGATAATCGTAAAATCTTAGAATACAACTTTCTTACATAACTTATATTACTTAAACTTTTTTCTTTCGTTTAGTTATATTACTATGTAGCCATAATACTCCCTAAAGTGCAGTCATTGCATCTCTTTGAATTAGTAATGCATAAAAACTAAAGCAAAACATTAGTAGAAATGACATAAATTGCAAGGCAAAGTAGCATTCTAAGATATAAAGAAAACATAGTGTAACAATATCAATCATCAATTCAAGTATAAACTAAAATTTCTTATGAAGTTAGGCAAAGCTATAGACAATAATTATTTAGTAATATAAAACTACATATTTATTGCTGCGAGCTTGTTAAGAAAACCTAATAACATTTGTTTAATCAACATTAATCCTTGTTTGGAATAAATAATAATAAATTAATATTTAAACATTACATAAATATATATTAAAGATGATATGAGAAACATTGAAGCATTACAATATTTCTGATAAAAGTGATACAATAGTCACACAAGCAAAGATTTAGAGTGACACAATAATATAACAAAATTCAAACAACTATTTCAAAAACTAGGAAAATTTTATGAGAAACCTCAATTCCATGATACTATCGCAATCAAGGGAAAAGACTTGAACATTAAATCAAATAAAAATCAAACTGTATAAACACATTGCCAAAATACGTGAGAATAAATATTAAATAAATTAAAACAAGCATTTTATTGGATATAGCTTGTCAAGATAGGTCCAATGTTATTGTTTTAAAATTACATAAAATATGTTAAATTTTAAATAAGAAAGCATGAACCAATGTAAGATAAAGAAAGAAAAAATGAGATAAATGCAACATAAGAGGTGATTCTGAGTTGAAGAAATTCAATAAATTATATGAGATTACTGAAGTATACGATGCTAAGTAGAATGAGTGTGACATCCTTGAAAATCTAATCAGGTATAAAATGAAATAACTTGTAATATGTGTAAATATGTTTTCAAAATAAAATATTTGTAAATTAAAAAGTGAATATTCAATTTATTAAAGATCATCAAGACAAGACCATCAATATTTGATTTATCTAGATTAGACTTCATTTTGAATTATTATGAAATATCAAATATATTATTTGATAATATTAAGAAAATTTTATTAAAATTGAAATAAGATAAATTAAGATAATGTAATATAATAAAATCAAAGTGATATAATATTGACATATGAGAAAGTTATTATTTCTTAGAAATCTAACAAAATAAGAAAAAAATTCAATAAAAGATATAAATTATAATAGAATTTTTCACTCCAAGATGCTAAGGGGTTTAAAAGTAATATCCTTGAACATCAAATAAAGTATGAATTGAAATTTTTTATAAAGGGTGCAAAACGCACAGGAAAGTTAAATATTTAAAAGTAATAATGAAAATTTAATTGCATAGATCTTATGAACGTGAGCTGAACAACATTTCTTTCATATTAAATATTTTTTAATACGAATAAGATTTACAATAAGTTTAAAAATATTTTAATTGAGAAATGTAATTTATCCAATTCAAAATGATTTAAAGGCCACAAGACTAAAAATTGAGTTACATAATAATATAATCAAATCAAAGTGAAATATTATATGATATAGAGTGTAACATCATTAATAATAAAATTTTGTGCAAATAAAATAATTTAAAGATCTATAAAAATAATTCAATAGAAATATTTAAAATATTAAAATAAATATAGAAAGAATTTTTTTGAAATATCCAATGATGTTTGTTTTGTCTCAATTGAACCACTTTTGGAGCTAATATAAATTATGCAAAAGTTAAGCATAAATAAAAGAAATTATTGTTTTTTATTTTATGTAAAAATTCATTAAAGCTAAAATTAAAGAAATTGAAGCAATACTATATAACAAAATAGTAATTAAGTAAATGTGACATGAGATGAGATGTAGAGCAAATAGTAACACAACAAAATGAAAATAAAAAATTTTAAGAAGTCAAATAAACTATATGCAAAAGTTGCACTACACAATAGTAAAGTGATCAAATATGACATTGTTCATCTTTAAAACATGTATGAATAAAAAAATCAAATAAAAAATTCTAATATCATAGAAAATAAAATAATTAAGAATATAAAAGTAATTATTTAATAAGATGGAGCTCACCAACATGAATCTAATGATGTTTGTTTTGTCTCTATTAGGCCTCAATTGTAATTACCACAATTGCTAAGTTAAATAAGTATACATAATAATAAATTATTACTTTAATAATATTAATAAATGTATATTAAATCAAAATTAGATAAACTTAGATAATGTAATACAAAAAATTAAAGAGAAAAATTTGAAAAAGTGAGATAAATTTATTAATACAATTGCATTCCAAGATTATAA
The DNA here is from genome assembly GCA_023846275.1 of Vanilla planifolia. Taxonomy (NCBI): domain Eukaryota; kingdom Viridiplantae; phylum Streptophyta; class Magnoliopsida; order Asparagales; family Orchidaceae; genus Vanilla; species Vanilla planifolia. The sequence continues at coordinate 1,132,933 of JAIUJO010000039.1, forward strand.
GAGATCAAAGGAGACATCCTCGATCATCAAAAATATTTGAAAATAACTTTTAAAATAAAATTGTATATTTAATTTGATGGAGCTTCTGAGTATTTATCCAACAATATCTTTTTCTCTTTATTTTAACTAGTTTGTAATCAATGTGGATTACCAAAATAAATAAAAAATAATAAAAATAAATAAGTATAAATAATAATAAGTGATTATAATAGTAATAAGTAAATTTATGGCAAACTTAGATTGAGTTTATTGAAAGCATTATAAATTATAAAAATCAAGGCAATTCTAAGTTTGCATAGGATATTAAATATAGTTTAATAACAATATAAGCAAATCTAAGTAAAAGTTTTAAAGGAATTAGATAAATTGTAAATGTAAGATGTATTACAAGTTACTTTGTAGATCACCAGTGACATTCTTAGTCACATAGTTAGGAATGAATCGAATGTCTCCCAAAAATCTAAAAATATTAAAATAATATAAAAGTAAAAAATTAAATTGGATAAAGCTCTAGTAGAGTTCGATGATGTTTTTGGTATCTGGACTAACCCTGTCGAGAATTATGGTGAATTCCCAATGTAAATAAACATATTATATTATATAAAGATATATTATAGTCGAAATGTGATAATTAATTTAATGTAATATACCAAATAAAAATAGATATATACGCCCGATGATTAAAGATTTTGAAATTCATATAAATATAATTTATTTAAATAAAAATATTTTAAAAATGATAAATATTATATAAAAATGTTCTTTTGTAGGATATTAAGAAGAGTGAGTGTGACATTTTTTTTATCATTATAAAAAGTATGAAGAGACATATTTTTGAAAAAGAGAACCCTAGAAAAAGTATTAAAAATTTCATAATTTAACTTATTTAACTTAGTGGAGCTCGTCAAGGCTAGTTTATTAATGTTTGCTATCTCTAGATCAGACATCAGTTGGAATTATTATGAAATAAAAATTTAAATAATCATAAATAATAAAAAACGTTATTTTAATATGACATGAAGTTTTATTAAAAATAAAATAAGATAAATTAATGTAATATTATCAAATAAAGTGTTATAAATATAATAAGAGAGGTGCTACAGGATTTTTTTTCTAATATAACTGAATTAGAGTAAAACGTTTTAAAAAATGAGATAACTTATAAAGGAAAGTTTAGTCAAATACACTAAGGAGAAAAATAGTAATATCCTTAATCATAAATAATGATATGAATTAAAATATCAAATAAAGCATGACAAAATTTATAAAAAAAATTTGAATGCCTGCAAAAATAAATAATTATTTAGATAAAGCTATATGAATCAAGTCCAATGGCATTTTTTTCTCTTGAGAAAACCTTGTTTAGAAACACTATGAATTTTAAAAAAAATTAAAAAAAAGTTATAACATATTATTTTTTTTAATATAAAATAAATAAATATTAAAGCTAACTTGAGAGAAATTGGTTGAATGTAATCTATTAAAATCAATGAAGGAAATTTAAAGAAAAGGATTTTTTGAAAAGTTCCATTACGTGATACCTAGGAGATCAACTATGGTGTTATTAATCTTCCAATTATGAATGAATCAAATGTCAAACTTAAACATTTTTACAAATATAGAAAGAGATTTTTTAATTTGATATAACTTCTTTAGATGAGTCTAACTTCATTTTTTTAAAAATCTTTAAAATTGTGCCAAAAATTATTATGAATTACCTCTATTACTTAATAAATAATAATAAATTATTTTTAAAAATATATCAAAGCTAAAATATAATAATGTAAAGCAACATAACATAACTAATCCAAAAGAAAAATTTGAAGGTGTTAAATTATGAAAGAACATTGCATTCTAAGGATTAAAGAATAAAAGGTGTAACATTCTAATTTGTCTAACTAGGTACAACTTGGAGTGAGTTTTAAAGCATGTAGAAACCTTTCAAAAAGATATTTAAAAGAATAAAAATAAATATTTGAATTGATAGAGATTGTCGCCACGGCTCCGACAACGTTTGTTTCGTCTTTATCATGCCCAATTTGGAGTTATAGTGAGTCAACCAATTAAATAAGCATATAAATTAAATAAATTTTATGTTAATAATAATTAAATGTATAAAACATCTTGAATAATATATGTGTAAGTAACGCAATATAGTTAATAATAAATAAATATATAAAAAATCTTGAATAATTGATGTGTAAGTACCCCAATATAAAAAAATCATAGCAATATTAATGTTACACTAATGGAGAATTAAAATTTCATAATAAAACAACGAAATAATACTAAAAATTTTAAAGAAATGGGATAAATTGAATTAGAAAGAAAGAATTCAATGTCTCAAAAATAAAAGTGTAAAAATAAATATTTAATTTTATAGATATTATTGAGGTACATCGAATGATAGTTTTTAATTTTGATCAAACCTTTCATAGAATTACCATGAATTAAAATTATAAATAAGGTTTAAAATTACTTAATAACTTTTTTAATATGAAGTGCACTTATTGTATGAGAAAGTTAAATTCTAAGATACAAAGCAGATGAATTTTAATATCCTCTATCATCAAATGCAGTACATATAAAATCTATTGTAAAGTATTTTTAATTGTTAAAACTTTTAAAATCATAAAAAAATATTTAATTTGACATACCTTGTTCACATGAGTCTAATGTCATTTTTTAAATTTACACTAGACATCGTTTTGATTTACTATGGATTACCATTATAAAAAAGGAGGAAAACTAATAAACTCAATTTTATATTAAATAAATATATATTAAAGCTAAAAGTAGTTATATTAAAGCAACATAATATAACCCAATCAAAATAAAAAAATTGAAGAAATTAGTAAATTGTATAAGAAATATGTATTTCTTGCTAATAAGATGATAGAGTGTAAAGTTTTTAATCCTATGATTTTTCTGAATCAAAATGCTTCTTACAACATGCCAAAGCCATATAAAAATTAATGTCGATTTTTAAAAATGATGTTTAACTTGATTGTTATAATTGCAATAAGTCGATCATGTTATTTTTGTCTTGATTAGAACTTGTGCAAAAATACTATGAATTACCAAATTAAAAAGTATAATAACAATTTATTATTATTCAAATAATTTGTGCATACATAACAAATCTACAATGAAGTAAATAGTACCAATGAAACATGAACAAATCATTTCAATGTTATGGTTACAAGATAGAACAATTAGAGTTTCAAAGTAATATTACTAAAGAAAACAAAAAAGCTTTAAGAACTGAGATAAAGCATACAAAAAAGTTCCATTCCTAGATAATAATGAAATTAAGCATAATAGGCTTGATAAAAAAACCATATGCATACTAAAATGCTTCATTAAGCTTCCAAAAATCATTGAAAAATTATTTTTAAAGAAAACATAAAATAAATTTTTAATTTGCAAAGCTTATTATGAGGTGTACAATGTCATATCATATGTCTAAACAAAACCTCATTTAGAGTTTAATTGATTGATATTATTCTAATTAAACGTAAATAACAATAAAGAATTTTTTTAACATTATAGAAATATATATTAAAAATTAAATGTTAGAAATTTAGGCAAAATAATATAACCAAATAAAGAATTTTAGAAGTAACACGACTGCACATTTAGAGTTATATAATAATGTAAACAAGTGAGAATGAGGTAAATTATTGAGGAATTTGAATTCAAAGATACTAAGGTCATATATTATAATATTATTTATATTTGATAAAAGATACAAATCAACTATCAAAAAACATACAAAAATCTTAGCAAGTCTAATAGTGAAAACATTAAAAATGAATATCTTATTTGATGAAGATTATCAAGGTGAGTCCAATGATATTTATGTCATCTTGATCTAACCTCGATTAAAAATACTATAAATTATAAAAATAAATAAGAGAAAATAATAATAAATTATTATTAATATATTAAATAAATATAAAATAAAGATACAAAATGATAAATCAAAGCAATGTAATAATTTTGAATTAATGAAATTTTTTTAATAAATGTCATTAATTATATGGGAAAGTTGGATTCCTCGATGAGAAGAAGATCGATTGTAATGTCCACGATCATAAAATTTGGTATGAATCTTATATCTTTTATACCTTGCTAAAACACTAAAAAAATTTTAAATTATACAAAAGTAATATTTAATTTTTTATATCTCTTTTAGACTCGTCAAAAATTATGTATTTATTCTCCATTAGGCATTGCTTGGAAATAATATAATTACAGATGTAAAAAATGATAAATAATAATAAATTATTATTTCCAATACTAACTAAAATTATATGGAACCTAAAACAATACAAAATGGAGCAATGCAATTTGACTAAGGCAAAGAAAACTATTTTGAGTAAATGAGATAAATTATACACGAATATTATATTTCAAGATACAATAAACATAGAGTATAATATTCCTTATCATCAAATTGGAAATAAGTTTAAAAGCTTTTGAATTTATGATTGAAAATAAAAAATTATATATAAAAAAAGGGTGAATATTTAATTTGATACAACTTGATCTAACAACTCCGACAATATTTGTGTTTTCTCCATGAGTCATATCTTAGAATTATTAGGAGTTATCAAATTAAATAAGCACAAATAATAATAAAATATTATCGTAATAATAAAAAAATATATAATAAATCTATAATCTGATAAATATAAGTAATATAATATAAACAAATCAAAGTGATGTTAAGGTTACAAAAGAAGAGAATTAAAGTATCTCCGTAACATGAGGAAGTCAAGCTTTAAAAATGGAAGAAAAGATATCAATTACACTGGAAAGTGACATTCTAACTTAATAAGGATTTTGAGTGTAACTTTCTCGAGTGCATTATTAGGTATAAATTAATTATCATACCACATATGCAAAAATAATTAAAAACTTAATATTGTAAAAAAAAATTTCGATGGTTCAAGCTTGTCTAGTTCACCCTTATGACATTTATTTAACCTTGAGTTTACTTATTCAAAATTGCTTTGAATTATCAAAGAAAATAAGCATATTAATATTATGTATATATGTATATATATATATACATATTAAAGTTCAAATGAGATACATTAAAGTAATGTAATATAACAAAGTTGAACTTGCTAGAAAGGTCATACTAGTGAATATCAGAGTTGTATATTAATATAACGAAACATAAAAAACTTGGATGTTATAAGATAAGTTGCATAAAAAAGTGGAAATGAGAACTTGATTCAATGTAATGTAACCACATAAAATAAATTTAAATGTCATAAAAGTGGAGAATAAGAGTTTTATATTAGTATAACCAAACAAAAAACTCAATTCTAATATGCTAAATAGATTGAGTGTAACATTTTATATCACAAAATATGGTACAAATACAAATGTGGCATAGAGCAAGGAAAATACTTAGAACCTTATTTTGAAAAATATAAAAATTGAATATTCTGTTTGACAAAGTTCATCAGGATGAGTCTAGTGATACTATATGTTAGTCACACATCAATTGAAACTGTTGCAAATTACAAACATAAATAATCATAAATAATAATTTAGAGGTTGTTATACTCAATTCACTAGGTATCACGGAATGTATTTTTTTATAAAATTTATCTAATTTTTCTTAGTTTTTCCCATATTTTTATATGACTTTAAAAATTTTATTATATGACCAGAGCATCAGTTTTATCTCATTATATTTGATTACTTCAAATAATCTTTTTTTGCATAAATATATTAAACTTAGTGTTTCAAAAACTATGTTATTTATTTTATTTAATTTGGTAATTTTTCCAATTATAAATACATTTGTATGTGGCAAAATATACATCATTGGGCTCATCTCAATAAGCATTATTAAACAAAACATTCTTTTTTATTTTTGGGAAAATTTTTTAAAAAGATTTAGCATGTCTTGTAAAGTTTTATTCATACATGATTTCATGATTGTAGATGCTACCCTTGATCTTCCTAGTTATTGTAATGCAACATTTCCAAACATAATTTTCTTATTTCTTAAAATGTTTCACCTTCATTTACTTAAATTACTATGGAACTCTAAATTGAATTGGACATGTTGCATTTCTTTAATTAAATGTTTTTCATCTTTAATGTATATCTACCTAATAATGAAATAATAATTCGTTATTATTTATTTTTTTTAATTTTGCAATTAAAAGTAATTCCTAACAAGGTCTGATGGAGGTGAAATATACTTTGTTTGACTCATCTTGATATGCTCTATCAAAATTTCTATTCATTTTTTCATTTTTTAATATTTTATTTTATAAAATTTTAGTAGACTTCAGTAGGAATTTTTTATTTTACCTAATTTCAGATCAAGCATGATAAACTTAGTTGCCATATTTCCTTAGAATACATTTTTCTCTTATTTGGTTTGTTTATATTTTTATAAAATCCTAAATCCCCTCTAGTGCGACACTTGCATCACTTTGATTTGGTAATATTCTAATTCTTCAATTTATCTCATTAATAATTTAGTATATATAATTTTAATATTAAAGGAATATTTTTTATTTATATCCACTTCGGTGATTTAAAGTATCACAAATGAGATCACATCATGACAAAGAAATCATCTTTGGACTCATCTTGAAAAGCTTTATCATTTTAAGTATTCTTTTTATATTTTTAAATATAACATTATCTAGTGTTATAAAAACATTAAGAGGTATTTTGACTCATGCATAATTTAATAATAAAGGATGGTACACAAACTTTCCTTCAAACCTTGCAGTGCAACTTTCTCATATATTTTGTCTCATTTTTCAATTTTTTTTCTTTGATTTGGTTAATTATGTAACCCTAAATCTTGTATTATTTCACCTTTATGTCTCCTTGATTTTATTATTCTATATTACACTAATTTATCACATTTCTGCATTAATTTATGCTTTCTTAATGTTAAGAATAGTAGTTTATAGAAATTTTACTTTATCCATGTTTGCAATTTGTAGCAATTCTAAATAATTTGTCATTGTTACTACGTTTCTGCTTTTATTTTGTTATATAACATTGCTTCAATTTATCTAATTTCTATTTTAATTTAATTTGTTTAATGTCAAAATGATAACTTACTTTTAATTATTCATGTTTATGTTATTTAATCACTATAATTTCAAATAAGGTTTTATTTGAATGAAATATTAAAATAATCTCAATGAGCACTATGAAAGTACACATTCATTTTTAATTTTTTCAATATATTTTTCATTGAGTTTTGGCAAGCTTTGTGAGTGATTTTAATTATTATATTATTTTATGAGTAAGGAATTTACGATTGATCTCTTTATTATCTTTGAATGCAACATTCTCATATTATTTCTTTTATTTCATAAAATGTTTTGCTTTTATTTGGATATATTACAATGTCACTTTAAATCACCACTCATGTGATCATTACATCAATTTACTTTGTTAAATATTATATTATTTGAATTATTCATATGTTAATTTTTATATTTATCGAGTTAGAACTAAAAATTGTAATTTATTAGTATTTTTATTCATTTACCTTGGCAAAATATGGTAATTCCAAACAAGGTGCTATCTAGATAAAACAACTTTTTTTGCTTATCTTAATGAGTTTTGTGCAATCAAATATTCTCTTATATATCTTTAAATAATTTAGTTTGTAAGTGTTTGACATACTTTATAAGATTTTTTAATTTTTGTTTTAATTGAATATTGAGAATGTTACACTAATCTTCATATTATCTTGGAATTTAACTTTTGTACACAATTTATCATATTTATCAAAGTTTTTGCATTGATTTGGAGATATAACTTTGTAACTATAAATCTCTTCTCATGTTATGTTTATAATACTTTGATTGGTTTGTACAGTATTACTATAATTTATTTCATTTTTGCCTTAATTTATATATACTTAATGTTAAAATAATAATTTATTTATTTTTATTCTTATTTACTTCTTTAAATTGCATTAATTCTAAATTAGGTCAAACAAGAATGAATCATTCATTTTTTTAGTTCCACCTAATTAAATATTCATTTTTTTATAAATCTTTCATTCTAAGGATTTTTGCACCCTTTAAGAGACATTTCAATTCATACCTGATTTGAAATTCATGCTTGTATTGCTTGATCTCGCTTGTATATTAGAATGAGACAAGCCCAAAAAATTTATCTCACTTCAAATTTTTTTATTTGTTTTGCTCCTATTACAATGCAACTCTAAGGCTCCTCTTATTTGAACTTTACAATGCTTTCATCTTCTTATATTTTATTGCTACAATTTATCTCATTTTAATTTTTGTATATATTTGTAAAATAATGAAACAATAATGAATTATTATTTGAACTTATATATTTAGGAAACTTGAAATAATTTCAATCAAGATGTGATGATGTTGAAATAATTGTTATTAGACTCAATTCTATAATTTCTTTTCACTTAAAAGTTTTTTAAAATTTTAAAATATTTCATTTAAAAGTGTTTTGGCAAGTTGTATGGTTCATATCAATTCATAGTTGCTTTGAGGATAAGATTTGTTGCACGTAATATCTTTACTGTACTAGATTGTAACTTACTCAAAAAATTTATATCATTTTCTCTAATGTTTTTGCTTCGTGATATTACTATGTAACTCTAAATCTCATCTCATGTGACTTTATAAATCTTTTAATTCAATATATTGCATTTATTCAATTTATCTTATTTAAACTTTAACATATATCTACTATAAATGAAAATAAATATTTTTTATTTTTTATAGCAATTTATATTTATTATTGGATGTAACTCCAGTTGAGGATTGATTGAGATGAAATCAACAATTCTTTGACTGAACTAAAGGAGCTATATCAAACAAAATATTTATTTTTTATTTTTTTAAATTTATTTTGTTATGGTTTTGGCTCACTATATGAGACATTTAGATTAATATTTTATTAAATAATAATGATGTTACAATCAAGCTTCATAGTATCTTTGAAAACATTTTTTCGATACACTTTGCCTTATTTCTTAGAATGCTTCTTTTTGAAATAGTTATTTTACTAGGTTGCTCCAAATCTGTTATTATGTAGCTTTTAAGTTACTTTTATTTGGTTATATTACATTGCATCTTTTTTCTTATTAAATTTTTATTATATAATTAGCTAAATAATTTATTATAATTTACGCTTATTAATTTTAATACTATGTAATAATTACAATTGTCGTCCCATCAAGATCAAACACGCAAAGTTGGTCTCATCTCAATAACCTTTATCTAGTTAAATATTATTTTTTTAATATTTTTGAATACTCTATATTTAATGGTTTTATTACTCTTTATGAGTTAATTTTTTTTCTACCTAATTTGATGTCTAAGAAAAATTAACTTTCTAATATAATTTATCACATTTCTTCAAAAGTTTGTTCTTTGATTTACTTATATCACTATGTTACTCTAAATCAACTCATATGTGATGTAAAAAAAACATTGATTTTTTGTATCCCAATGCTATATTTTAGCTCATTTTAGTTTTAATCTAAATTCACTTCTTATTAAAATTATAGTTTAAAATTATTTATGTTTATATATATTGGTAATTCATAATAATTTTAAATGAGATTCTATGGAGACAAAAAGGATGTCGTTTGAATGATCTCAAATAACTATATTCAATTAAATATTCTTTTTAATGTTGAAAAATAATTTATTTTTGTAAGTTCTAGCATATTTTACATGACATTTTGGTTCATACTTAGTTTTGTTGTATTACTTTGTAACCCTATATGTCATCTTGTTTAACCTTTACATCGTAATGATTTAGTTATGGTACATCACTTCAATTGTCTTATTTCAACTTTAATATATATTTACTTTATTTGAAAGACTAATTCATTATTATTTGTACTTTTTTACGTTAGTTATTTACAGTAATTTGAAATGGGGTATAAACATTTTTGGACTTAAGTTAATGAGCCCTATCAAAATGAAACGTTTTTTTATATTTTTTAATTACTCCATTTTTTAAGTTTTTTGCTTACTTTATGAGATTTTTATATTCGTACTTATTTAAATGATCAAGATTGTTAAACTTAACCTCATTAGTATATTAGAATACAACGTTTTTATATAACCTATTTTATTTCTTGAAATTTTATGATTTTATGAGGCCATAATACCACGTATTAGTAAATCTATGCTTGCATGATCATTGCATCATATTGAATTAGATGGATTATAGTGCTTCAATTTTTCTTATTTAAACTTTATTATATATTTAAATAATATCAAAGAAATATTTTATTATTATTTTTTCTTATTTACTTAGTAAATTAGTTTTAGTTCGGAACATTGTCTAATTGAGATGAAGCAAATGTAAAGCACACATCTCAATGAGCTTTATCCTATTTAATTTTTATTTTTATGTTTTTAAATAGTTTACTTTTAAGGATTTTGTATGCTTTAAAAGGTATTTCAATTGTACATTTTTTTCGATTGAGGATCTTATACTCAAACACTTTTTTTTCTTAAAATAGAAAATTTAACTACAACTTATCACATTTTCTAAAAATTTTCACATTGATTTTGTTATATTGCATTATAATTGTAAATGTTGTATTACATGACCTTTAGATTTCCCTTATTATATTGATTACATTGCATTAAATTATTTATTTTAAAATTTAAAATATATTTAATTAATATTAAATAATTTTTTAATTGTTGTGTTTACTTACTTTATAATTCATACCAATTCTTAATGTGATCCATTGGAGATGAAATAGTAATGTTCGACACAACCTAGAGAACTCAATGAAATTTAAATTTCTTTTTTTTAAAATTTTTAAATATTTAATTTTTATGGTTCTACTCATTTTGTAAGATATTTTTGATTGTACATTATTTTTTAATGAACAATATTACACTCAATCTCCTTAGTATCTCGATTTGGTATATAGCTTTAAACCTTAATCCACCTCTCATATCACCATTGCATCATTTTGATATAGTATTGTTAGACTGTTACAATTTTTCTTATTACAAGTTTATCATATATTTTATTAATAATATGAAAATATTTTTTATTTTTTTTTTAACTCATGATAATTCAAAGTGAGATTAGACTGACACAAAAAAGTTGTTGTTGGACTCCTGTTGTTGAGATCTTATCAATTAAGAATTCATTATTATATTTTTGATAGTTTAATTTTTTAAGATTTCTTCTTGCTTTAAGAGACAATTTTATTTTTACTTCATTTTGCAATTGAGGATGTTATATTTGATTTTCTTAGTTTGTTGTAGTGCCACTTTTTTATTTAATTTTTTTCCTATACTATATCAATCAAAATCTCTTCCTATATAACTTTTGCATCATTTTGATTTGTTATTATCACATTCTCAAATGTACCTGATTTCAATATTTAAATATACCAAAGTAGTGTTAAAATGAAAATTTAATATGTTTTCTACTTATTTAGTTTGTTAATTCATAAATAGAAAAAAGTATCATTTTAATATTAAATAATTATAAGAGTATAATGAGATAAATTGAAGCAATTAACCCAAATCAAAGTAAAGTAAATGTTATAAGAGAAGAACTAGAGTCCAATAATGAAATAACTTAAATGAAGCCAAAACTTTGAGGAAATAAAACATTTGAGAATATTATAATCTAAGATGTGGAGGAAATCAAGTGTAACTTACTCATTTGTGAAATTAGGTATATATCAAATCATCTCATAACATAAGCCATAACAAAGAAAATAAAATATTAAAAAATATAAAAATAAATATTTAATTGGATAAAGCTAATCGAGACAAGCATAGAGACATGTTTTTCATCTTGATCTATCCTCCTTTTGCATTACATGGAATTTTTAAAGTAAATAAGAATAAAAAATAATACAATATTACGTTAATGTTAAATATATTAGTATTAATGCTAAAAAAGATAAATGGAAGCAATAAAAAAAAACAAATCAATGATACTTAAGGATTTATGGATAAGAGATTTAGAGTTGCATTATAATTTTTAAATAATAAAAAAAAGTTTGATTAAAATTGATAAATCGTATTAGAAAGTAGTATTCCATTATAGTAAGAGAATCAGGAGCAACATCTTCAATTATCATATAGAATGTGAATTACCATAAAAATATTAAAATAAAAATTTATTTTGATAGAGCTAATTCTAAATTACAATGAGTTGCCAAATTAAATGAGAAATTAAATAAAAAAAATTAATATTTAATACAAAGAAAATATATATCAAATCCAAATTGATATAAATTAAAGGAATATAACATAGCCACATCAAAGAAATTTAAATGTCACATGACAAGATAATTATAGCTTTATTATGTTATATCTAAACCTATGGGAAATATTTGAAGAAATGAGATAAAGTGTATAATAAAGTTGCATTCTAAGATTGTGATGAGATCATGTGTAACATCCTCATTCATCAAATCATACATGTATCGATATGTTTGATAAAGCATGCTAAAATAATAGAAAATAAAATATTTCAAAAATATGAAAATGAATATTTTATTAGAAAGAGCTAGTCAATATTGTCAAACAATGTTTGTCTCATCAAGATATACCATGTCTAGAATAGATACAAATGGAAAAATAAAATATAAATAAATAATAACAAATTTTTATTAAAATAATAAAAATATATATAATTTACGAAATAAGATAAATTGAAGAAATGTTATACAAAAAAATCAAAGTGATGTAAACATAACAGGGAGGAGATTTTGAGTTGAATAGTTGTTAATAAAATCAAAGAAAAAATTTTCAAAGAATGTGCTAAATTTGCTGGGATACTTGCATTCTAAGATACAAAAGGGATTGATTGTAACATTCTCGATTATCAAATTAGGCATGAACTAAAAGTTCTCTTGAAGGATGCAAAAACTTATAATAATTAAATTTTTAAAATATAAAATTAAATATTTAATTACTATAGTTACTTAAGATGTGTCCAACGATGCGTTCTTTGTATCTATGACACCTTATGTGAAAATATTATGAATTACCATTGTGATTATTTTTTACCTTGACATTATTTACATTGAATCTTAGAATATGATCATTCCTAACTTTATTGTTCTTTAATTGAATGAGCCAGATTCCATCTGACTTAATTGGATGAGTTAGAGCAAAGCCTCTTATATCCAACCATTCATAGCTCATATGTTTATATTATTTTTAATTTTATGTTTTAGCACTTCTCTGATATGAACAAATAGATCCTATCCATCTCACCTAATGTCTATTTCTATAGTCATTGTGCTAGCCATTTTTGAAAAAATATTTTAACCTATTTCAAGAGTCCTTTCAAGCCATTTTGGAGTATCTTTTGAAAACTTTTCTACACATTTCAATTACTATAAAAAAATATTTTGAAAAATGCCTAACTATTGTTTATAAAATAAATAATTAATATAAATGAATATTTAAGTTCTCAGAAGCATTTCTCAATATTCTATAAGCATAAATTCTAGTGTCAATGACAATAGCTTGTCCTTCTCGAACTATCAAATAATTCTAACAAAGTCATGAAATTCTAAGCTTTCAATTTCTAATTTCTCTTATTAAGTTAAAGCTAATTGTATCATGTTCCATTAGTCAACAAGTATTTGAAGTTGCACAAATTTATTAAAATATTTGTTTGTTAAATTTTCCAATTTAATAGGGGTTCTTCGACCCAAACCATTGTGAAAGCCAGAGTAAGATTTGATCTTACAAAAAATCGGGTAAAGGTTAAGCATGCAAAAGTCTTGGTTATAGTTGAACCCATAAACGATAGTACATCAAAGGTGAAGCGCAAGGAAATTCCTTAAGCTGTGACCTTTTATTTGTTGTGTTTTTCCTAACATTACTTTAGGTGGACATAGGCCCTACTTTGAAAACAATGACCTAAAAATGCATATATATATATATATATATATAATGTTTTCTAAAAATATAAAATTAGTTTTTTAAAATAAATACACTAAAAAACAACATAAATTAATTTTGAAGTCCATAATTAACCCCCTCTTTTGAGATTTGTGCACCCATTTTCATTTCAATAAGTATTAAAGAGAGTTTCGTATTAAAAGTTACTCAAGTCACTTAGGTGATCCATCATGTGCATCTTAATTTTTTTGTTAAGTATACTTAGTTGTCATTTTTTATACACTAATTTAAATTTCTCTCTTATCATGTTTGCATGCTTTACAAAATACATGTTCATTAACTTGCTTCTTAAATTAAGTTTTCAACATGTCTTCCTAAACGACTTATATTGGTTCAACACTAGATAAAAGATCTTTTTGAGTCAATCGACATTTATTTAGGTGAGAATTTTATTTATATTAGAATGTAAATTAAAATTTTTGTGTAATCAATTGATTTAGAACTTTTAGAAGTTTTGGCCAAACCCAATGATTTACTTAGATATTCATTCACAAATAAAATCAAGTTGTTTAGTGAATTTAGTAGCGATTGAAAGATAGTTCTAGTACTAAAGATAGGAGCACTCAACTATCTTTATTGTGGCTTATATCCATGTGAATTAAAAAAAAGTTATGAATTTGCATACCAAACATGAAGTTTGGCACAAGTTATTAGTTTCTTATGAAGGTACTTTGCAACAAAAAAAAGCAAAAATATATTTCCATGCATTTGATTTCGAATTATTTAGAATTAATTTAAGCAAAAGAACAAAGAAGATGTTTATGTGATTTACTAATAATACTAATGGATTAGATAATCTTGTAAAATGATTTCCAATGTAGAACTTGTAAGAAAAGTGATAAGGATTCTACCCAAGGATTGTGATCGTCTAGTTAGAGTAATAGAGATGGCCAAAGACATAAATAAACTCTACTTCGATGAGCTACTTGGAGAATCATTAATAAGTAAAATCAATGAATAGAGAGCTAAAGAGGAGGTTTCCACTAGCAACAAAAGAAGAATAATTAGCATTCAAAGCAAGTTAAGAGGATTCAAATGTGGCATTCATCTCTTCCATGGATATAGAGGATGTGGCAAACTTTCATGTTAAATGTTTAGCAAACAATTTGGCAAAAAAGTTTATAAACCTGAATTGAAAAAAGAAGACAAGAAGGGAGAAGGTTTAAGCACCAAGTTGCTATGATTGTGGTCGAATGGGCAATATTAGATAAAATTCAAGGACACTAAGACAAAGCAAAAGAAAAAGAAGAGAAGGAAGAAGAAGAAAGATTTTCAAGCTACTTGGAGTGCATCAGAAGATTTGGACAACCCAACTTTAATATTCAGGAATGGATGAATGCTACCATGAAAATGATGATGATTCAAGAACATCTAGTGAAGAAGAAGAACATGAAGTATGTTCTTTGCCTCCTAAACCTTTTGAAAACGCCATGTAGAAGTTATTAGTGCTTTAAAATCTTTAATGGCCACACATAAAAAATTAAAAAATTTTATAAAATAAAAGATAGACCTTTTAGCCTTTTTTATGAAAGAGGATGAGTAAAAAATAGAAATACTTGAAATTTGTGATAAGAAATTCTATAAATGTTGAGATTCCCTCGTTGAGAAAAGAAATTACTTGTTTAAAAAAATTTTTCTCTTGAAGATGTAAAAATGTCTAATGGTTGACATTGTATTTATGAGCATAAATATATATCTTCTTTAGGACATATGCACAATGTTTCGAATTTTAGGGGCTTTTGTTCTTGTAAAAAGGGCATACCATCATCGATTTTAACGTTATGAAAAACACTTGTAGTTTGATACCTTGTATTAAATGGGTAATTAAGAATGACATTAATACTCCCATAAAGAATATTAGTGCTCAATTCAGGCTTTCTTTTGTTCTTAATATTAGAGAATAAAAGAATTGATATCTAATGTCTCCATAACTATGAGTGTGGAGATATAGTGCTTTGGAGACATTCATAGGATAGAAATAATATACCTAAGAATTATGTGTAAATTAAGGCATACAAACTATGAAAAAAAAGTTAAATTTTATGATTATAATATTAACATTTTAGAATTTATATAGCCATACAAAAAGAACAAAATCAAGATCTAGCTCTTTGGTGTTGGATAATGCTTACTCAAGGAATATGACTAGAAATTAATTAGTTTTTATATCAATAAAACATGGATCAAATCAATGGGTGCCACTAGGAGAAAACTCTAAGAAGAAAGCAATTAGAATTGGTAATATAAGTATACTTAATCTCACAATTTGGAATGTTTTATTTTATTGATGGATTACAATTTAATTTAACTACCATTAGTTAATCACTATATAATGGCTATTTATTAATTTTGAACTCAATGTTAAAAAATTTTGAAAGACGATAAAACACTATTAGATGGTAAAACAAAAAGTGGCACTTATCTGATTAAGTTTGAAAAATTAGGAGTTACCAAAATATAATGCCTTGCTACACATTCATATGAAAATAATTTATGGCATAGATAATAAGGTGATGAATGTTATTCAATCATAGAAAAATAAATAAGCTAGATACACAATAAGGTCTTCCCAAACAAAATAAACTAGGTGAAAAATATGCAAAACAATCAAAAAAAGAAAGCAATCTAAATATTCCTTTAAACCTAAAAATTAAAACCATCGATAGGGCTTTAGAGATAGTTTATTTAGACATTTTTTAACCCATATAACCTTCGAGTTTAAGTGGAAAAAAATATAGATTTGTAATTAGAGATGACTTTTCTAAGTATACTTGGGTTGTATTTTTAATAACAAAAGTTAGACATTTGAAAATATTGTTAATTTGATAAAAGATATAGAAAGACAAACCAATCACAAATTAATTTATATACAAAGTGAAAATGGTAGTGAATTTAAGAATAAGGATTTCCAAAATTATAGTAAAGACAAATGAATAAGGCATCAATTTTCTTGTTTTCATACAGCTCAACAAAAACGGATTATTAAAAAAAAGAACCTCAATAGCCATGACTACAATAATGTTAGTGGAATATAATCTTCCAAATTCCTTTTATGCTAAGGTAATTAATAGGGCCTATTACATAACAAATAAAATTAATTTAAGAGTAACACTTAAGAATACTTCTCATGAGTTATTTAAAAAGAGAAGGTCATATATTTGCTACTTTCATGTTTATGGGTGTAAATGTATAATTCTTAATAATGAAAGAGCCAACTTGAGCATGTTTAGTGAAATAGAAAGTGCAGGTATTTTCTTATGATACTCCTTTTTTGGAAAGCTTGTAGAGTTTACAACATGGACTATCTAAATATAGGGAAAGCAATTAATGTAGTGTTTAATGTGTCCATTTAGGTGACAAATAATAAAAATTTAGATGAAGAAATAAAGTCTTTAAAAAACTTAGACTTGGGAGAGGGTAAAGGCAAAATACGATGTAAAAAAGGAGATGAGATTAGTCATCAATTACCTAAAGATTAGAAGTATCAATATTCACATATCAAGGAATTAACAGTAATAAATGTTAGTCTTGAAGTTATGACTATAGCTTCCATAACAAAAATTGATCATATTTTTTTCTTTCTTTCTTTGAACTAGTATCCGTATAAGTACTTAAGGATAACTATTAAGTTTAGTTAGTAAATAAGAGCTGGGACATTTGTAAAGAAACAATGCATGAGATTTAGTTTTTAGGCATAGTGATCAACAAACAACTCTAACCAAATGAGTATTCAAAAAAATATTCAATAAAATTGAAGTGATAATTAGAAACAATGCTAAAATTTTTACTAATCGTTATGATCAGGTTGAAGGGATTGATTTGTGGAGTCATTTACCCCTATAGCAAAATTATATGCCATTCAACTTCTTTTGTATATTCATGTCATAAGACTTCTATATATTTCCAAATGAATGTAAAAGGTGCATTTTTAAGTGGGATAATAGAAGAATGTGTGCATGAGAACAGCATGGGCATTTTGAGACCCATGCATATGGTGATTGTGTATATGTGCTTAAGTGTACACTTTATGACCTTAAGCAAGCTCCCTATGCATGGTATCATAAATTAAGTAATTATTTTGTTGATAGTAGATTTTTGAAAGGAAAAGTACATAAAATATGATTCCTAAATATCTTTAAATGATATTTATTGCTTGTGGATGTTCAAGTTAATGACAAAAGGTTTCGAAGAATAAATAAAATTGTGTAAAGGAATTAGTGACTTAACAATAAGGGAGTTTGAGATGAGTATAACAGGTGGGATGAATTTCTACTTTGGATTATAAGTTAGGCAATTAAAAAAAGAGATTTTATTTCATAAAATAAGAATTTAAAAGAATTATATGTGAACTTTTCGTATAAAAATTTAAAACATAAAGAGATTGTAATCATCAATTTATTCATTTAGAGGAAAAAAATGAGATACCTATTGAACAAAAACTTTGTAGAGGTCTTATTTAATGAGAAATTGAATATAAATCTTATTTAATGTTTTGTTATCTACTAGATTCTAATCATATCCTAAGGAAAGACATCTAGAGACAACTTAATAAACCATGAAATTTTTAAAAGGTATAATGAATGTTTGTTTATGATACTATTGAAATACTGTTTGATATTATTTGATAGGTTACATACGATTAGTCTTTGTAGGTTCTAGGTTAGATGGGAAAAGTACCTTAGATACATGACATATTAAAAATTTATCTAATTTCATGTTCAAACAAATAGCAAAAATTGCATAACTTTATCGATCACAGAAGTCGAGTATGATGCGACAAACGTTATGCTGTCCAAGCATTACGTTCAGCAAAATGACTTCAAGATTGTCGTTTCGATCACTCACATATTCCAATTATATTTTATTATATATGTGCCTTGGTCTTATTTTAGAATAAGGTTCATCATTGTAGGACCAAACACATTGATATAAAATACCTTTTTATTATAGGTGAAGTAGCAAAAGAATTAGGTGTGATAGAGAATTTATAAATTATGTCTCACTTTTGATATTATCAAAGGGGAAGAGTGATTTTGTTTAGATAAGTGAGGGGAAGCATGTAGTAAGGTAGAGCATGAGCAAGGAGAAGCATAAAAATTTTCATTTTTAATATCTTTTATCATAATAATTATTTTTTATTATATTTTTATTTTGGATCACTATGTGTTACCATTAGTAAAAGTGATGATATTGTTAGGTCACCCTTGCGTTTAATAACTAGAGTCATAAATGTTTAAGAATTTATTCTAATGAGCTCGTTTATTATAAATCAAATTTTGTTTTAAAAAGAAAGCAGCTAACCTTTAAAGAGGTTGAATTAGTTGTCATCAAAGAACTATGGAGGGCTCAAAGAGCTTCTAGAATTGCAGACATGTGATTCAGTTTTGATAAGGTTTTTTCTAATACAAAATAAAACATTTAGTTAGTTTATTATAAGGCACTATCTATTCATATCAACTTCAAATCTTACTGTAGCATCGAATTTTTTAATAATATCCTTGATTTAGCAAACAAATAAGATTCCATTTTTTAATCCTCAATCGTTTCCTTGACTAAATAAAAATTTTGCATCCTAGGAAAATTTTATGTTAAATCAAATGTTAAAGTGCAAACTCTCATGAGGAGCAAGCCTACGTAGGAACCACTAGCAATCTTTGTGTTAGATGATTGTCAAAAAAATTTGAATCTAGCACGTCCTTTTTGATACTACATTCTTGAACTTGATTGAGTAATGAAAAAGATCAAGCCAGGGAGCACTTGAATAGAGTATGCATATTCATTTTGCTCAGTCCATGATAACCTATATGTATCTACTAGGCCTAAGTGATGAAATTCCAAGCACACAATGTTGGAGCCAATCTCAATTAGGTTAACATATAACACCCACCTAAATAATTATGATGAAGAAAATTTTTTCTAATACTATAATGTAGGACTATTCTTTAGGTTCCTGTCTGAATCAAAATTAGGATCAACTCAACACGTCTGTTCACTTACCTTTGTGACCTCATGGTAGAGATTGCCTCTACATTTAAAAGATGTGAGCATGACGCACCCTCATCTTCCATCAATTTCCTCCCAAACGATCAATGGTCAGACAGCTACAATCTCACATGCCTTCATATCTTGCTTCTATGCTTTGATAGTACAATAAAGCTTAAGTCCAGCATCATTAGATGATTTCAGTTATTTCTACTCTTTGAAATATTTATCTTTTAATCTTTTGGCTTGAAATTATCAACATTCAATCTTATGACTATGACCATTCCTTATGTAATAATTGATTTATCAAATAATTGAAATGTTATCTAGCTTAGTTAGGGGGCTCACATCTAAATCATCTTTATATAATGTTTTAACTCTTCTACTTATACTATTTTTGATATAATAGTCCAAAGCTTCTCTAATTTCCTCTAGTAGATCGAATCCATCCTTCAAAATAGTAGACTCCCTAAGTGTTGTGTTAGCCATTTATGAAAATTTTTTTTAAGCCCTTTAGAGAAGTCATTTAAGGAGTTTAGTAATAGCTTCATAAATAGCTTTTCTACATCTTCAATTATGTATACTCAAAATGTTTTTATAAATACCTAACCATTTAAAATAAGAAGACTAATAAATATGAAGGAATCTTTGAGGTCTTAACAAAGTACTTCTTAATATTCTATTGGCATAAATTCTATTAGTAGGACCTATGCTATATTCTTCTCAAATAATCAAATTATTGCAACTAAGCGTCATACCTCTAAACATTCAATTTCTCATTCCTCTTCTTAAATTTGAGCTTGTTGCACCTTATTTCAATAAACAACATGCATAAAAAATTTTACAAATTTATCAAAATTATTATCTTGTTGTATTTTTCCTTTTACTGTTAGCTTTGGTATCCTATCATTTGTGAAAGTTAGTTTAGTTTGATCTTATTAAAAGTTGAGTGAAGGATGAACTTCTAAATGCTCATGTTGTAGTTCAAACCATAAGAGCTCGCCGATTGTAGGTGAACTATAAGAAAATATCTTAAGTTGTGAACCTTTCTAGTTGTGTTTTTTCCTACCTTTATTGGGGTGTATGTATGTTGTAATTTCAATTAAACCACCTAAAAATAAAACTATCTCATTTTAAATTTTAACTCCATTTTTATTTCTCATATTAAAGTTAATATATATATATATATAAAGGCAAGGTTTTTGTGAACATAAAGTTAGTTTTAAAAAATAATTGTAATAAAATATTATTTTAAAGTCCACAATTCACCATCCTCCCCTCATATGGGATTCACATACTAGTTTTCCTTTGAACATGACAGAATAGAGTATAAGAGGAACTTTACAAAATAATAAAATCAATATGAGAAATTTGAAGAAATTAGATAAATTGTGTTGTAATGGTGACTTCCACAACATTAAAGAGACTGAGTTTAACATTATCAACTAGCAAATTAGATGAGAATTAAAAAAATTGTAAAAATGAATATTTAGTTATAGAATTTCATGGAGATAATTGTGATGATGTTTGTTTTATTAAGATTAGACCACAATTAGAATTATCATGAACAAGCAAATTAAATAACATAGATAATAATAAAATAGAATTTTAATATTAAGTAAAAAAAATCAATACTAAAATATGAGAAAGTAAAATAATATAATATAACTAAATCAAAGAAATCAATAGGTCAAATAAGTAGAGATTTAGAGTAACATACTAATAAATCAAAACAAAAAAAAATTCAAAAATTACAAAAATTATGTAAAAAAATTATATTTGAAGGCACTAAAAAGAATAAGTTCAGCATCACTAACTATAAAATTAGATATAATGTTAAATGTCAAGGCATGCCTAATAATATAAAATAATAAAAATTATAAAATTGAATATTTTGGTAAATAGTGCTCATCAACACTATTCTAATGATGCCTATTTTCTATCTATAAAATAACATTCATAATAACTACAAATTACAATATTTAATAAACACATAAAAGAAAATAAATGCCTAATATAATACTATATTAAATAAATACTAACGCAAAAATGAGAAAAATTTAAGCTATATAATATTGCTAAAAAATATATCTAAAAGGAAAATAATATCAGATTTGGTATTACATATCAATGTAACCTAATAAAAATAAAATATTTAAAGAAATGAGATATATTGTACAAGAATATTGCATTCCAAGTTAATGAGGAGATCATGTTTAATAACTTCGATCATCAAATTAAGTATTAATCAAGATACCTTTAAAAGCATGCAAAACAATAGTTGTTTCATCTCCATTAGACCTAGTTTGGAAATATCATGAATAAGCAAAGTAAATAATAAAAATAATAATAAGTTTGTATCTAAATATTATGTAAATAAATCTTAGATAATAAAATAATATAAATTAATGTAATATAATATGAACAAGCCAGAGAAATATGAAGGTCATTAGGAAAAAATTTGAGTTTCACCATATAATAAAAAAATAAAAATAAGAAATTTTAAGAAATAAGACAATGACATAGAAAAGCTATATTCTAGACATTGAAGAGTTCAAGTGTAATATAATCTATTACTAAATTAAATACGAATCAAAATATCTCATAAAATATGTCTAATAAAATAAATTAATAAAATGTTTTTACAAATGAATATTTCGTTAGATAGGACACATTAAGACATTTCCAATGAAATTAATTTTGTCTAACAAAATCACATTTTCAATTACCAACAACAAGAAAATAAGTAAAAATAAATAGTAGTAAACTATTATTTTAATATTAACTAAAAAATATCAATATTAAAATGAGA
The DNA here is from genome assembly GCA_023846275.1 of Vanilla planifolia. Lineage (NCBI taxonomy): Eukaryota > Viridiplantae > Streptophyta > Magnoliopsida > Asparagales > Orchidaceae > Vanilla > Vanilla planifolia. Next base: position 1,155,694 of record JAIUJO010000039.1, read on the forward strand.
CAAACTCAAGTAATGTAATATAACTAAGTCAAAGGCTGATATTAGCCAAATAATAGGAGCTTTAGGGATTCATAGTTATATAATTATATCAAATTAAAACTTTTAAAGAAATGAGGAAAATTAGATAAGAAAGATGCATTCTAAAGTACTAAGAACATTGAATGTAACGTCATTTAACATTAAATGGTACAAGTTTAAATATTTCACAAATCATGCCTAATAAAATAAAACAATAAGAAAAGTAAAAAGATTTAATTGGATTGTGATCAACAAGGTAATTCTAGTGATGCTTGTTTCATTATGTTGGACCTTGTTTAGAATTATTATGAATTATAAAATTAAATAAACACAAATAATAATAAATTATTACTATAATATTACGTAAATGAATATTAAATTTGTTATGAAATAAATCAAAGTATTATAATATAACCAAGTAATAGAAATTTATACAATAAATTACATCAGATTTTGACAATAATATTGATATAATCAAATAGAAAAAAATTTAAAGAAATCACCTAAATTATATAGAACAATTGCATTCCAAGAAACTCATGAAATCGAGTGTAACAATTTTAATCATCAAATATGGTATGAATAAAAATATCTGGTAAAGATTTATGAGAATACTAGATTGTAAATAATTTATAAACATAAAAGAGTTTAATTTGATCAGTCCTATAGAGTTAATTCCAATGAAATTATTTTCATCTCTATGAAACCTCACTTGGAATTACTATGAATCACAAAAATAAGAAACTATAAATAAAATTAAATTATTATAATAATGCTAAATAAGCATACATTAAAGCTAAAAAGAAATAAATTGAAGTAAAGTAACATAAACAAATTAAAGAATTATAAATTCCAAATGATAGGAGACTTGGTGTTGCATAGCAAAATAACACATCAAAGCAAATAAGTATATTGAATGAGGTCAACTATGCAAGAAAGTTTCATTCCATGATGCAAAGGATATTTGGAGTATTATTTTGAATCATTAAATCATATATGAATTGAATTATCTCATGAAGTATCAAAAAAATCTAGAATATAAATTATTTAAAAATATAATAATAAAGATTTTAATTAGATAAAGCTCATCGAGACTGCTCTAATGACACTTTCTTTATCTTAACTAGACCCTTAGAATAATAATAAAGCATTAATTAAAAATGAATAAATAAAATAAATTATTAATGTTATACTAAGGAGACAAAGAATAAAACTAAGAAGAGAAATTTTAATTAATGTGATAGTAGATATAGAGTAATATAAAAGTATAATCAAACTAAAGGAAAAAGGTTTAATTAATGAGATAAATTATAAATGAAAGTTGGATTCCAAGGTATTTAGAAGGTAAGCATTAGCATCATTAACTATCCTATCTGGCATTAATTAAAATATCTCATACAATATATGCAAAATACAAGATAAATTATTTAAAATCAAAAAAATATAATTTTAATTTTACAATTCTCATCCAAGCAAGCATAATGATTTTTTCTAGTCTCCACTAGAACTCGTTCAAAATCATTATTTTTATTGAATTAAGTATGTATGAATAATAATAATAATTTAGTATTTTTATATTAAGTTAATATGTATTAATATTGAGATGAGATAAATTAAAGTAATATAATAAAACAAAATCTAGGAGATGTAATAGTTAAATAAGAAGAGATTTAGAATTATATAGTACTATAACCAAATTAAAATTAAAAAGTGGAAGAAATAAGATGAATTATATAGGAAAATAGAATTTAGGATACCAAGAAGGTGTAGCATAAAATCCTCAATTGGCAAATAAAAAATGAGTACAAATATCTCATAAAGGGTGAAAAAATAAAAAAAAATAAAATATATCAAATTGAAAAAATAATATTTGAATGGATGGGGCTCATTAAAGTCTAATGACATTTATTCATCACCATCAAACCTTGTTTAGATATACTACAAATTACGAAATAAATTAAGAGAAAATATTATTAAATTGTTATTTAAATATTAAGCAAACATGTATTAAAGTGAAAATAGGAAAACTTAAAGTAACTTGATTTAAGTAAATCAAAGTAATATATGGGTCACATGAGAGGAGCATTTGACTTCCATAGTGACATTACCAAATCAAATCGAAATATTAGAAGAAATGTGATAAATTGTATGATAAATTACTTTCTAACAGACTAAGGAGATTGAGTGTATTATCATTGATCATCAGATGAGGTATCAATAAAATATCTCATAAAGCATAGTAAAAAATCTAGAAAGTAAAATATTTCAAAATACTAAAATAAATATTTAGTTGGATGAAGCTCATTGAAATGAGTCTAACGACACTTACTTCATCTGAATCAAACCATTTCTAGAATTACTATAATTTTAAAGAAAATAAGATTAAATAAAAATATATCATCATTTTAATAATTGATAAATATATATAATAAAACAAAAAAGGAGTATATTGAAGCTATACCACATTACCATATTAAAGACTTGTAAATCTCACACGATAAAAAAGTTTTGAGTTACATTCTAATATAAGAAAATCTTAGCATAAAATTTAATGAAATAAAACAAATTATATGAGAAAGTTGAATTGCAAGATACTAAGAAGAATTTTCATAACATCCTTGAACGACAAATCCACTACAAATAAAAATGTATTGTAAAGCGTCGAAGGAAATAAAGGATTTCAAAATATTTGAACAAATCTTTAATTTGAGACATCTCAAGTTGTTCCCAATGATGTTACTTTTAACTTCATTAGATGTTGTCTAGAATTACTACAAACTAAAAAAATAGGTAAGCATAAATAATAAAAAATTATTATTTTAATATTTAATAAATATATATTAGAGATAGAATGAGATAAATTTAATCAATGTTGTATAAGAAAATTTAAGAATTATAAAAGTCAAATGGGGGAAATTAGAATTTCACAGTAATATAACCAAATCAAAGTGAAATAGTAAACAAATGAAGTAAATTGTGTGGGATAGTTAAATTTGAAGAATTGGAAGATAGTGTGCAACATCCTCAACCATCAAATATGGAAAGAATTGGAATGTCTTATAAAACACGTCGAAATTCAAGAAAATAACATAATTAAAAATATAAAAATAAATTAAATATGATAGAGCTCAATTAGATTAGTCCAATGATATTTCTTTTATCTTGATCAAGGCTCATTTAGATTTACTAGTAATTATATATTTCAAAAATTATATATTTAATTAATTTTAAATAAATATGTATGAAAATCCAAATATGGAAAATTGAGTGAATATAATATAACAAAATCAAAATGATGAAAAGGCTAAATGTGTGGAGAATTCATATTTCATAGTAATATAACAAAATTAAAGTAAAACATTTAAAGAAATGAGATAACTTATACTCAAAATTTCTATTCCAAAATGCTAAGACAATCAGTTATTCATTAAATTTAGTACAAATCAAAGTATCTGCTAAAACATAAGAAAAAAGTATTATAAACTAATTTAAAAAATTTAAGAAATATTATTTAAATCGATAGAGCTCATTAAGATGAGTCTAATGCCCTTCTTTCATCTCTATAAAACATCAATTTATATTATTATAAATCACCAAAGTATATAAGATTGAATTATAGTAAACTATTTTTGCAATATTAGGTAAACATATTACAATGGTAAAGTGAAATAAATTAAAGAATTATAATATAAATAAATCAAAATGATGTAAAGAAGAAAATATAAAAGATAAAAAACTGCATGGTAATCATATAAAAATAGAGTTAAAATTTAAAAAGATTAGATGAATTTATAAGAAGTTTAATTCTAAAATAATAAGGAGATCGAGTGTAATATTTTCAATCATCAAATTAGTTATGAATTAAAATTTCTTATGAAATGTGAAAAAGCACAACAAATAAAATATTTTAGATGAAAAATGAATATTAAATTTGATAAAGCACATCTAAATGAATCTAATGATATTTATTCTACCTTGATAAGACATTTTTAGATTAACTATGAATTAAAAAAATAACTAAACAATAAATTATAAATTATTATGTTATTAACAAGTAAATTTATAATAAATTTGAAATGAAATAAGTTGATGCAATATAATATATCCAAATCAAAGCATTGTAAGTGTCACATGATCAAAGAATTAGAGATTTGTATTGCAAAATAAAAATTAAAACTTTGAGCAAATAAGATAATTTTTTTTAGAAAGTTACATTATATGATATTAAAGATATTGAGCATAAAAACCTTTTTGCTTAAGTGCTATAAATAAAATGTATCATAAACAATGAAAAAACTAACAAAAAAATTCTTGAAATTATAAAAATGTTTTTTGAATTAGACATAGCTTATCAAGATGACACAATGACATTATTTTCATCTCATTTAGACAATGTTTAGAATAATCATGAATTATTAAAGCAAATAAAAAAATAATAAAAAATTATTACTTTGAAATAAGGAAAATATATATTAAAACTAAAATGAAATGAGTTGATGTCAAGTAATATAACATATTCAAAGAAATGCAATGGTTCAACCAAAATAGATGTAGAATTATATAGTGATATAACAAAATGAAAGTAAAGAAGTTGAACAAATGAGGTGAATTCTATAAGGAAGTTGCATTCAAAGATACTAACGAGATCTAGTGTAAAATCCTCGATTGTCGAATAGAGTACAAATCAAAATATGTCATACGGTTTGTAGAAACCTTAGGAATTTCAATATTTAAAATTATAAAAATGGATAGGTAAGTAGGTAGCTCTCAATGAGATGAATATCACAACTTTTATTTCATGTCTGTAAAACAATATTATTAATAACTAAAAAAACTTTAAAATTGCAAATTATTTTTTTATACAAGGTAAATTTATATTAAAGCTAAAATTAGATAAATTTAAATAACATTATATAACGAAGTCAAAGTTATGTAAGGGTTACCCAAGAGGACAATCAAAGTTTCAATGTGATATAACCAAATCAAACGAAAAAGTTGAAGAAATGAGATTAATTTAATAAGAAAGCAACACTCCAAGATACTAAGAGGGTCAATTATAACATCCTCAATAATGAAATAAGTTGTGAATCAAAATATTCAAAATATCTTGCTAAATATACAAAACTCTTAAAAAATGAACTTTTAAAAAATTTTAAAAAATAATTAAAAAAATATTTAATTTGATAGATAAAGTTAAGACAAATTTAACAATGATTGTTTCTACTCAATCAATCCACATTTAGAATTACAAGAAAAAATTAAATAATAACAAATAAAAATAAATTAATAATATAGTTGAAATGAGATAAATTAAGACAAGTAATATGTCCCTAACCAAATGTTGTAAAGTTCACACTATAGGAGAAATAGAATAATTGTAATAAAACCAATTCTAACCAAAAAATTTGAAGAATTTAGAGAAATTGCACCGAAAAGTTGAATTTCATGATTCTAAGGAGATGTAGTATACCATCCTCGACCATCAAATTTGGTATGAATCATAATATCCACGTTAACATACTAAACTATAAAACAAATTATTTAATAATACTCAAAAGATTATTTAATTGGTTTGAAATTGTTAAGACAAGTCTAACAAAATTTATTTTATCTAGATTGAATGTTGTTTATAATTAATATGAGTTACAAAAGTAAATAAGAATAAATATAGTAAATTATTTTTAATAATAATTAAAGAAGAAATAAAGATGAAATGAGATAAGTCAAAACAATATAATAGAATCTAATCGAAGCGATATAAAGCTAACATGAGATAAATTGAAGTAATGTAATATAGCTAAATCAAAGAAAATTTAAAGCTCAAGGAGAAGACTTTTAGAGCTACATAGTGATATAAGAAAATTAATGCAAAAAATTAAAAAATTATAAATATACATTTGACATAAAACATGTAAAAACATAAAAAATATTTAATAACATAAGAATGAAAAAGTTTATTACATAAAGCTCATTTAGGTAACATCAATGTTTTTTCATCTTAATTAAGGCTTTTTTAGAATTATTATGAATCACCAATCAAAATAGAAATTATAAAAGTAAAAATACAATTGTCATATGCACTAAGTATATATTAATGTTCAAATTTTATGAATTGAAGCAGCATAACATACCAAATCAAGGACATGAAAAAGTCAAACAAGAGATTTTGAGTTCATAATAATTTAACATATTAAAGAAAACAATTTAAATGAATGTGATAAATTTACATAGAAATTAAAGTTGCTAAGCAAATCAAATGTTCCTATTTCTATCACTAAATTAGGTACATATTTGTTTCCTCAAAAAGTATATAAAAATCTTAAATAAAATACTTTAAAAATATGATAATTAATATTTAATTACAAAAAGCTCATGAAGATAAGTGTAACAACATTTTCTATCTAAATGGGCCTCAATTAGAATTATTACAAATTAATGAATTAAAACATAAATAAAATTAACTTTTTATTTGAATATTAAGTTTATTTATATGAAATTTCAAGATAAATTAAAAAATTATGATATAATAAAATTGAAAACATGTCACAGTCATAATAAAGGAGATTTAGAGTTACATGATAATATAATCAAAAGAGAAACAATTAAGTAAGAAGATAAATTTTACAATAAAGTTGGATTATCAAATAATAAAATGGTTGAGTGTACAATCTTCACTCATCTAATATGGTATTAATTAAAATTCTTATAAATAAGCAAAGGCTAAAGAAATAAATTATTTAGAATTATTAAATGAGTCCAACAATAATTTATGCTTCTTTATAAGACTATTGGAATTACTACAACTTATAAAATTAAGTAACCATAAAAAACAATAAAAGCTATTTGTTTATTAAAGGTTAAATGTGTTAAATTGAATTAATGTATAATTTATTTGAATTTACATAGTAAGATAACAAAATTAAAAAACATAATTTGAATAATATAAGGTAAACTACATTGAGTATTTGCATTCTAATATATTAAGATGTAGCATAACAACCATGAATATCAAATCAATATCAAATAAAAATATCTGATTAAACATGAAAAAAAATATAGAGTAAAATATTTTAAAATATAAAAAAGAATATTTAATTGAATAGAGCTTATTGAGAGTAGTTCATCAACATTTCTTTCATCTCCATCAAGCTCTATTTGGTTATTCTATGATTTAACAAATTAAATGCACTTAAACAATAATTAACTTCTATTGTAATATTCAGCAAATATATATCAAAGTGATGTGAAGCTCACATGATAAGCTAATTGATGTTTCATATTAATACAACCATATCAAATAAAAATTTTTAAGAAATGTAAGAAAAATTATATGAAAAAATAAATTTTTAAGATACTAAGGAGATCAAATGTAACAAACTTGACCATTAAATCAAGTATGGGTCAAAAGATCTTGTAAATCATGCTAAAAAGCTAGAAAGAAAAATATTAAAAAATAATAAAATTATTAATTAGAAGCATGGAAATAATTAAGCCAAGTCTAAAGATGTTTGCATCATCTTAATCATATCTTATTTAGATTAATCAAGAATTACTAAAAAATAAATAAATAATAATTAATTTTTTATTTTAATATTATGTAAATATATATTAAGGCAAAAATGAGAAAGATTGAACCATTAGATTATAACCAAATTGAACACATATAAATGTCACACAATAGAAGATCTAGTGTTACATAGTAATGTAAACAAATCAAAGGGTACAAATTAAATAGATAAAGTACATAGAAAGGTTGCATACCAAGGCACTTCGGAGCTCACATATAGCAACTTTGATTATCAAATCAGATACAAGTGAAAATATTTCATAAGGCTTGCCAACCCTAAAAAGTAAAATAATTAGAAATGTTAAGATAAATTTCTAATTTGATAGAGCTATCATGTACGGCCAATGATTTTTATTTCAACTCTTTTATATGTCATTGGGAATTACTATTAGTTTCCAAAATAAGAAAGCATAAATAACAACAAATTATAGTTTTAGTATTAACTAAATTTGTGTTGAAGTTGAAATATGATAAATTTAATCAATGTGACATATTGAAATCAAAGAATTATAAAGTTCTTATGATAAGAGAATTTGAGTTTAATAATAATATAACAACATCAAAATAAATAAATTAAAGAAATGAGCTAAACTACATGAGATAGTTGTATTCCAAGATACTAAGAGAGCAAGTGCAATATCCTAGATCATCAAATAGGATAAGAGTAAAAATATCTTACAAAACATGGAAAAGTCCTTGAAAATAAAATATTAAAAAAAAGATAATAATCAATATTCAACATGACAGAGCTCATCAAAAAGTGTCTAATGACTGTGTTTTAATCTCGATAAGACCTTCAATGGAATTAGATGACAATCTTTAAAATAGGAGGAGAATTAAGTTTCATAGTCACACAACCAAATAAAAGAAAAAAATTTTATGCAAAGAGATAACTTGGATCAGAATGTTGCATCCCAAAATACTAAGGAGATCAGGTGCAATATCCTTGATTAAATTTACAAATTGAAATGCCTAGCAATTCATGGGAAAGCCTATTTAAAAAGTTTTCAAAAAATTAAAAAATAAGAAATAAATTTTATAGACTTTGTCAAGACATGTGTAACAATACTTTTATTGCCATGATTGGACCTTGTTTTGTAATAATTTTAATTACAAAATTATATTAAAGTAAATTATAATAAACTTTTTTTAACAATAAGTAAACATATTATTATGCTAAAATCAGATAAACATAAGCAATATAAAATCAACAAATAATACAAATAAAGTTGCAGAGTTTTAAAATCACAAAGTAATATACTCAAATAAAATCAAAAAAGTTGAAAAAAATTTAATAAATATTACAAAAACTTTAATTCAAGATAACAAGTAGATGAAGTGTAATGTTATCAATCATTAAATCAAGATGAGCCAAAAGCTCTCATAAAGCATGTAAAACCTTAGAAAATAAAATAAATAAATTTTAAAAAAGATTATTAAAACAAAAGATCTAATTGAGATCAGGTCAATGATTTTTTTTCATCTTGTTAATACCCCATTTTTAATTATTATAACATACAAATACAATAAAAAAATAGAAAATATTAAATTATTATTTTTAATTAGGAAAATTTATATTAAGGTTAAAATGAGATAAATTGAAGCCATCTAATTAAATGAAATCAAATTTTTGTAAAGGTCACATAATAGTTAAATTAGAGTTTAAAATAATTTGTAAAATTAAAAATGAAAAATTAAACAAATGTAGCTAATTTTATAAAAAATAAGTAGAATTTCAAGATTCAAAAAGGTTCTAGTGTGACATTCTCATTCATAAAATCATGTATATATCAAAATATGAAAAACAAATGCAAACAAAATAGCAAAAGTTTTTAAAATTATAATAATAAAAATTTATTGAGATAGAACGAATAGATACATATCCAATGAAGTTTATTATCCCAATAATTTCTCATTTGAAATTACTACAATTCACAATAGTTTATAAGCATACATGGTTATTAATTATCATTTTAATATGTAGTAAACATATGATAAAATTTTAATGAGATACATTAGAGCATTGTAGCATAAAAAATAAAAATAATGTTTAGACCGCACTATAAGATATTTATTATTACATAGTAATACAAAGAAAACAAAAGTGAAAAATATGAAAAATCATTAAAAGTTTATGAGAATTTTTATTCCAAGGTATGAAAGAAATCTAGTGCATTATTCTTTATTGTTAAATTAGGTATAATTCAAAATGATAAAGCTTTCATATCTTTAAAAAAAACATTTTAAATTTAGAAAAAAATAATTATTTTGGTAGCGTCATTTAGACAGGCCCAACAATGATTATTTTATCTCTGCTATTCCTCATTTAAATTTACTATGAATTGCCATCATAATTAGACATAAATAATTGTAATTCATTATTTTAATATTAAATAAAAATGATAATATCTCTAAGATAATAAATATTGAGGTAATGTAATATAACCAAGCAAAAGCAATATAAAAATCAAATAATAAGGAAATTAGAGCTTCATTGTATTACAAAAAAATAAGTCCAAAACATTTTAAGAAATGAAATAAATTATTTGGAAAAAATTAATTTTAATATAGTAGAAGATAGAGTGTAAGATCTTTTTTTATCAAAATAGGTTCAAATTGAAATGTCCCTTAAAGCTTATTAAAAAAAAATAAAAAGTTGAAATATTTTAAAATAATTTTTTAATTTGGTAGACCTCGTCAAGGCAACTCTAATGAGATTTTTTCTTCTCTCTTAAAGCTAGTCAGACACTTTTGTGAATTACCAATGTAATTAGAAAATTAATAAATTATTTATTTATTTAAAAAATAAATCTACATTAAAGATGGAACGAGATAATTTTAAAAGATATAATATGACAAAATCAAAGATATATAATTGTCAACTAGGTTTGGATATAGAATCACAAAATAAAAAAAACTAAATCAAAGGAAAAAACTTAAAGAAATTAGTTAAGCAATTTAGTGTCGCATTGCAAGATAATAAGGAGATCGAGCATAACATGGTAGTTTGCAAAATAGTGTATGAATTAAAATATCTCATGAACCATGAAAAAGACCTAGGAATTTAACTATTTAAAACTACAAAAATAAATGGTTAATTAGATGGAGAACATGTAAAATACAATAATGTTGGTTTCATCACTATTAGACATAAGTTTGAATTATATTGAGCTATCAAAGAAAATAATAACCAATAACAAAAACTTAATATGTTAAGATAAATTAAACATGTATTAAAGTACAAATGAGATAAATTGAATCAATGTAATATGATCAAATGAAAGGAATGTAATAATGATCACATGAGAAGAGAATTAGAGCTTCATTTACATACACTGAATAAAAAATACAATTTGAAAGAATAAGATAAATTCCATATGAAATCTATATTGCAAGGATTTGAGGTGTTCAAGTATAATATCATCAATCATCAAATCAGATATAAATTGAAATATTTGTAAGCTAAGCCTATAGAAAATTAAAAAGAATAAAAAAATATAAAAATAAATATTTAATTGGATTGTACTAACTATGCCTATTTTAATGACATTTGTTTCATCTAAATCAAATGTCATTTTTAATTATGTTTAATTAAAAAATTAAAATAGAATAAAAATTAATAAACTATTTTAATATTGGCAAAATAAATTTTAAAAATGAAATAAAATTTACTGAAAAAATGTAATATAAAAAATCAAAGACCTCTGTAGGTCAAGCGAGAGGAAATTTAGAGTTACATACAATATAAAGAAATCAAACCAAAAACTTTAATGCAATGACATAAATTTTATTGAAAAGTTATATTCCAAGACACTATGGAGGTTGAGTATAATATTCTTGAATATCAAATAAGTTATGAATTAAAATGTCTCATAAGTTATAGAAATGGATAAAAAAATTTAAAATAAAAAAATAAAAAATTTAATTACATTAAGCTTATCGAGGAGAGAGCAACATCATTTTCTTCTTTGAAACATAACTCATTTCCAATTGTTATGAATCACAAAAGTAAGCATAAATAAAAATAAATTATTTTTCAGAAGTTAAGTAGGCATGTATTAAAGTGCAAATTAGACAAAATAAAGCAATGTAATATAAAAAATTAAAGATGTCTAAAGGTTAAATAAGAAAATATTTCGAGTTACATTGTAATATGACATATTAAAGGAAAAAAATATGAATGAATAAGATAAATTTTCAATAATTAAAGCAAGAATGAATTAAACTTTGTTGCGAATCATGCAAAAGCCCAAAAAGCTAAAATATTTAAATTGTTTAATTATGTAGCTCATTAAGATGAGTCCAATTACATTTTTTTCCTCTCAATTGTACCTCTTTTGAAATTATAGCAAATTATTGAATAAAAATATAAACAAAAATAAATTTTCATTTTATTATTTAGTAAATTTATTTAAAATCTAAATTGTGATAAATTGAAGCAAGATAACATAATGTATTCAATGACATGTAATGGAGACATGGCAAGAGATTTAGGATTATATAGTACTATAAATCAGAACAAAGATAACAAAATTAATTAATAAGATATATTTTATGTGAAATTTCTATTCCTATTATAGTATGAAGATTCAGTGAAACATCTTCAATTTCCTAATTTGGTGTCATTCAAAATGTCTCATGAAGCATAAAAAAACAAAAGAAAAACATTTTTTGAAAATTTAGAAAGGTCTATTTAATTGAATAAACATCTTCCATATGTGTCTAATGACATTGATTTTGAAAATAAGAATAATTTGTTATTTTAATATCAAACTGTATCAAAGTTTTGATGAGATAAATTGAAATAATCTTGTTTTTCAGTTACCACAAATTACTAAATTAAATAATGTAAATAAGACTAATTTTTTATTTTAATATAAAAATAAGTCAAAGTTTTGATGAGATAAATTAAAATAATATAATATAACAAAATTAAACACTTGTAATCATCCAAAGAGAAGCACATTGTAATATAACCAAATTAAAGGAAATAATTTGAAGAAATAGAGATATATTATTCAACAAAATTGCATTCTAAGATACTAAATATATGTAGCCTAACAACCTTGATTAATAACCAAGAGTAAATAAAAGTATCTTGTAAGAAATTACAAAACAATATAAAATAAAATATATTAAAATTGATGGAGCATATTAAGTTTTTTTCAATGATATTTGTTTCATCTTGATCAGTCCTGGTTTAGATGTGATGAATTACAAAGTAAAATACACATAAATAATAAAAAAATATTATTCTAATGTTAATTAAACATATATTAAAGCAAAAATGAGATAACATAATATAATTTAATTTAATTAAACTAAAGTGATATAATGGTCACATGATAGGGGAATCTGTGTTTCATAAAAAGATAACCAAATCGTGACAAAAGTTTTGAAGAAAAGAGATAAATTGCATTCGAAGATACTAATGAGATGGAATGCACATTATCGTTTATCAAATCATGTTTGAATAAAAATAACATATAATAAGTGCTAAAATTTTAGATATTAAAATATTTAAAAATAATTAAATTAATAATTTTTATGGAGGTTATTATTGTGAGTTTAATATCGTTTGTTTTGTCTCATTTGCATGTTGTTCAGAATAATTGTGAATTACTAAATAAATAAAAATAAGCAAAAATACATTACTATTTTAATATTAAGAAAACATATAAATTTATATATATATATATATATATATATATATATATATATATATATATATATATATATATATATATATATATATATATATATATATATAATGTTATTTTAGTGGAGATTTTGAGTTACATATTAAACAATCCCAAACAAAAAAATAAAAGTTGAAGAAATGAGATAAATTGTACATGAAATTTGAATTCCCAGATACTTTGGAGCTTGTACCAAACATCATTTATTGTGAAAAAGCTAAAACTAAAAATATCTAACAAAAAATTCAAAAACCATAAAAAAATTAAATATTTAGAAAAATTATAATAAATCTTTTATTGGATAGAGCACATCGAGTCATGTACAATGACATTTGTTTTCTCCTTATTATACCTCATTTGGAATTAGTTTGAACTTCTAAAATAAACAAGCACAAATAATAATACATTATAATTTTATTGTTAAGTAAATGAATATTAAAGTTGAAATTTAATAAATAGATTCAACATAACATACTGAAATCGAGGCATTGTAAAGGTCGCACGATAAGAGAATATGATTTTAAAAAGCTATAACCAAATCCATGCAAAAATATTAAAGAAATTAAATAAATTATTTGAGATAATTACTTTTCGAGATACTAGAAGATTGAGTGCAACATCCTCTATAACCAAATTATGTTGGAATAAAAAAGAAATGCAAAACAACACAAAATTCTTAAAAATAAAAAAATTACAAATATAAAAAATAAATATCTGAAAGAATATTAGTTAAAAACTCTAAATATAATTAATTTAAAGTTAACCTATATTAATGTTAAATTGAGATGAATTAAAGAAATGAAATATGACTAAGTCAAAGAGACGTAAAGGTCAAATGTAAGGAGAGCTAGAGTTTTATAGTCTCATAACACAATCGAAGAAAGCCATTTAGAAAATATGTTAAGTTTAACTACCCAACTTCAACCAATGGGAGCTCCAATGGCCTTAATGGGCTATTTGTTACATCTTATGGACTCCACTTTCATGAGTTGGGTTCAAATAAATTTTCACGTACCATTGCAAAATGATCTCACCATTGGAATTGGTGTTATTATTTGGTGTGGCATTAGTAGGCCTATAATTATTTTGAGAAAAACATGGGTTTTAGGTGCAACATTTTCCATTGAGGCTATTGCATTTCTTAAGCAATGGGGCACCTTGGAATGTTACTTCCTAATATCCAAGCAGTAGTGATTGAATTAGACTTTATTATAGCTATTATTGTAGTGTCCCAGTTGCTTTTGTTTAAACAGAATTGAGGTTCATATCATAGTGCTATTATATATGTTTAGCATATGCAGTCTTTCAAATTTTCTCCCAAAAAGTGCCAAGGCAACAATGCTACAAAGTAGGTCACTTCTTATGCATTATTGTATGCTTTTGTTTTGAATTGGTAATTACCCCTTCCAAAACTACTTCAGCTTGCTCTTCTTAATAATTTTATGTTTTAACATCTTTAAACAAGGCATGATGTATGCTTCAATATTTCTTTATCAAGGAACCTAATGGCATAGACTTACAAAGACATACTAATGTGATGGATAGGTGCGCTCGATGTAGGGGATGGTCTTGTATGTATAGAAGTTGACGATTATTTGGTCAATGACATGGGTGGCAGGAGGGGAAAATGAGGGTGGATGGAGGAAGCATTAGCAATGCTTGTTACTGGCTAATTATAGTAGCTCACTGTTATACCCGGTAAAATATTATAGGTTTAATCTTCAATAATTAAATTATGGCTTGGATGATTTCAAATCGACAGTAGGATGAGCCAGGAGCTCAATTGGAGCCTATTGGAATTTCTGAAATTTTCTGGGGATTTTTCGGAGCATCGAGGAATTTTTAAGTAATTTTCCCTATTTAATTGGATTTTTGGAAATTCGAAAATCTATTTAAATCGGTCCATTAGACCGGAATTTGGTTTTTTACCGCGCGTGAACCGGACCGGAGCGGTTCAGCGAAGGCGGGGGCGGTTCGCCGAGTGCGTTTGCGCGTGTGTTTGGATAAGCCGCGGATAAGCAGATCGGACGGACGAGATCAGCGGTGGAGATTAACCGGCTGATCAAAGGTTAAACGGCGTTTTGGCAGGTCAACCGGCGCTTAATGGGTCGTTAACGGGTTGTTACCGGTTTTAGCGGGGTATTTAACCCGAACCGTTTCGACCCTTAGGGTTTCGAACGGCGGCCGGAGACGAGGCGTTCGCGGCGGATGGCGATATTTTCTGGCAGCCTTTCAAGGGGCTTTTTATACCTGGAGGTTCGCGTGATCGAGGAGAATCGATTGGTACCGGTTTCGTGCGACGAGGAGCAGCGGTTGGTCGCATGCGAGCTTCACCGTCGCCACCGTCGCCGGAGAAGAAAGGTAGGAAATTCAGTTTAAATTTCGTTAATTAGCGAATTAAAAATATGGATTACTTTGCAATTAACTACCAGAACATGTGAATTGTGTTTTTTTTTTTTGAAAGTGATTAATGCAAATTAGTGATTTTAGCATGTTAGGGTTTTCGGAAAAATTTATACCGTCGAATTCGGAAATTTTACCAAGCCGATGTTGAGTTCATTATGTGCTTAATCATGTTAAGGTGGTTTTCAATTGCTGGAATCGTTTAATTTCTTAAATTGTCAATTAGGGATCGGATGAAACTCCTTCGAAGGAAATTTTGATTTAATCTTAGGAATTAGTGACATCATTGGAATGTTAGGATAGTACGAACATGTTCTCCTTGTTCGCAGTTGCCGGAAATCGACGGAATGGTCGGCGATTGCGGCGGCTAGGGTTTCGCGGAAGACGGGCGAAGGAAAGAGACGAATTAAGGGTTAATTAGGGATTATTTGATTTATTAAGAGAATAATTATATTAATTATTAAGATTATATATTAAGCGTCGGCCGAATTTCGGATTAATAACTTCGACCGGCAGGGGGTTTGGTTCAGCGCGAAGGCCCGAACCGGTGGCGAGATCCGGTTCCGGGGATTCAACGCGGTTCAGTAAGAAGCGGTTCTCGGCTAAGCTCGAAGGCCGAACCGGCGGCGAGAACCGGGTTCACGGAAGTGCGGCGCGGTATAAGAGAATAACGGAATTTTTAAATTCGGTAATTATTCCGAATTTTGAAAAAAAAAAGATAAAATGCAAAATTTGATATTTCGAATTTAGGAAAATTCGATAATTGAGTTTTAGGTATTATTTATATTTTGGAAAATTCAAGAAAAATCAAAAAAATTTGGAAATGAAAAATTTCGAAAATTCTGGAGATCCGTGAGTAAAAAAAAAAAAAAATAGCTTGAAGTGGGGAAAAATGTTATCAGTGATGACAGTACAGCTGGAAACAGTCAGACAGAGGTATGGTACATGGAGGTTACCAGGACAGTCAGTAATTGACAGTTGTGTTACCTTGATGGCAACGGCATGGATTGAGTCAGTTTACTTAGTGTTGGCATATTTTATGGATTGGTATACTGGACCGGACTACTATAGACCCTATATGATGTTTTAGGGTAGTTGTGGTAGGTAACTGTGCGGTTCAGACTTAGCTTCCACAGTATACATGTGGACTGGTATGCGCCTTGTCGTACCTGGACACATGTTGCCGAATCTTGGAGTTAGAGATTGACAATGACTGTAGGGGCATGAGCTTCTATGGAAGTTGTTGGTAGAGGACTCCTTGGGACGGTGGCTGAGTCGACCTCTCCTGGTCCACGAGTGTAGGCCTGCGTGCCTGAGAGTGGCAACGGCAGGGGTGACTCGCCGTGGCTAGCCAGGGTGTCTCACGTTGGCTAGAGATCTATGTGACGGGTTATGTCTATAGTCTCCAGAAGATTGATTGACGAGAGACGCTGAGGTGTCGGGTGCTAGGCGTTGTGATGCGTGCGCAGAGATGGGCGTCTCCCGCTGGCATGCTTTGCCTAGGCGGCATGCGTGCGCAGAGATGGGCGTGTCCCGCTGGCATGCTGCCTGGGAGCACAGAGGAGAGCTACTCTGTTGTAACTGGGGGTGACTGTGGATTGGTTGGAGTCTGGAACTGAGAGTGCCTTCCCACCATACATTATTATGCTGTATTCCTATACTCTTGCTATTATCCTTCTCTTGCATGTGAATTCTTACTAGCTGTCTTTCCTACTGGGCATAGCTCATTCCGTTATTATCTATATTTTTCCAGCAGCTCGGCAGACTTGACGCCACCCAGATTAGGTGGGATTATGGTCAACAGGCTAGTGGAGGATATCTGATCTATGATTTTTTTGAGACATTTTGGTTAGTGTGATTGATACTATTGGATGTATTCAGGGAAACTGTTCTTCTTATGTCATGTAATATGTGAGGGTGATCCTAACTTATGTATCTGGTTGGATGATATTGTACTTGTTGGACTTGGATCTTATTCTTGTGATGTATTTCCTTTCATTGTTTACTTTATTGTCTTGGTGGCATGGTGTGTGGAGTGTCATATTTTATCTGTAGATGTTATGTATTTTATTTTTGATGGTGAGGTGTTATATCCTATGTTTTTCGTAGACTACTCAGGTTGGTATGGGACGATCTGAACTGTCTATATAAAAAAAAAATGTATGCCAAAAATCAGCTTAGGAAAAATGGGGTGTAACACTCACTGTATGGATAGTTTGGGCACCTTAATGTCTTACTCTAGTTCCAAAAAATTTTGAGATATACCTAGAATTCATAATCCTCTTGGCATCTAGTGAGGAGCAGTGATCTATGACAAGAAATAAATCTTGCAAGATTCAAAAAAGGAAAAAAATAAAGGATAGTATGGTGCAAATAACCTCATCATGAATGGCTAGCGATGATGTTTAGAGTCCAATTGGTGGTACTTCTTAGCCTAATAGCCCCTTAGGTGAACATATCTGGGATTTTCTTTGTGGTTTGAGCTATAATGAACATTGGTGATGGAGTCTATAAAGCACATGAAAGAATTTAAGTCTATTAAAACTCATAGCTAGATGAGCCTTGCTACAATGTGAATATTTTTGAGGATGATGCGGGTTATTCTTTTATGGCAACATTGTGCATCAATAATGGAATTACACAGGATCCATGTACATGATAAAAAGAGGAAAAACTAATTTCAACTAATAGGGAAATTGGTTGGAATAAAAATCGAAAATTATAAATCCAATCACAAAAGAAATCTCCATGTTGCAAAGTGCTGATGTCAATGATTTATGTGGCTTCACATAGCGTTCTTATGGAAATGTTGTAGTGATCATGGAAGATAATTCTTAGAATGAGAAACTTGAATCACTTAACACAATTAAAGTAACCTTTGAGAGGTGCTCAATAGAGGGAAAATGAGCATTATTAATTTGACACTGAAGGGAGGTCCCCTCATTAACTACTCATAGTGGCCAACAAATCTAGATGTCAACATGCTAGCTCCAAAGGAAACCTCTTTTATGACTAATGATGAAATACTATTGCCAAATGAGGCATGTGAATGACAAACTCACTACAACAACTTCAACCTTATGGGTATAGTGGACAAAGATCGTTTGTCATTTAATGGATATACTAAATATTTTAATAAAGGTGTGGCCATTTGAAAGGATTTTCATTCATGTTCTTGATAGATGGGCATTTCGATCTATACTTATATTCCATTTTATATAGAGAATATGTTTATTTTTTAGTACCATGGTAAGTTACTGGCTTTGAATTAGGGTTATTTGAGTGGACACCTAAATTTAAACGTAATACTTTAATGACTATGTGTGCTCCAACCTAGATTCATTTTCTTATTCTCTTATTATATTGAGACAGAATCTATTCCATAGTGTCAAAGTAATAAAACATCCTCTTTTGATTGATGATTGAAAATTGATATGTAAAGGTCACTCTTTGCTAAGGTGCCTATGAAAATGGACTTTTCAAAATTATATAGAATAAGAATATTGATTAAAGGACCCTTGGGTTGATCTTTCAGAGGTCTGAGATTGAGGGATTATCCATTATTTGAACATATGTGGCAAGGTGTGACATGCTTCTAGACCATACACACATAGTGAATCGATACTCATGGCTACTACTATTAATAGAAAGCCCATTAAATAAAGAGCCTAATCAGGATAAAATGGGGTGCCTATTTTGACACTAATGAGTACAAAGGATTATAAGAGGAGGAGACAAGGACCTGCACCTTGAATGGTAGTTTAACCAAAGAAAATGAGGCCAATTAATTCAATAGAGGGGAGAAGGATTGTAATAGGTAAAGATAAAAATAGACATTATGTGAGAAAACAAAACAAACATGTGGGTACAATGTAAATAATGGAAAGGGGTAGGTTGAGTAATAGGCAATAAAAGTACAATGGAGGTACATTCAAGCTCAAATGTGTACAAATGTAGAAAATTCAGAGAGAGGTTCAACCTATTACTAATAAAAAGAATAGTCTATCAAGCAGCATGGGAGTTGTGAAAGGTCCTATTGGTTCTTCACATAGTTGTAGAATTTGGAGAAGCATGTAGAATTCTCATGCAAGTTCAGTCCATCTAATGAAGTGGTCCTACTTGGTGCCCATGAAAAAGGAAAAAACACATTTGAGTGAGTTTTTTAAGGTAAGGAAAACAAAAAATTTATAAAAAGTTAGAGAATTCTTAAGTAATTAGAAAATCAAAATATAAATAGTTCTGGCAAGATAGGACAATATAGGACTATTTGTAGCATTAAGAAATTGTTTCACTTATCCAAGAAAATTAAATGATGACCATATAGCTATGTTATACTTTGAGATCACTTGTAAAGCATATTTTTGTTTTCTCATGGTTTTAGTTTTTTATGAATAAAAGATGTTATGATTGTGTCAGATAGGGACTAAAAGGTTGTTTACACTATTGCTTTTGCATTGGTTGTATGAGACTTACATGTCACAAATTTCTAGATGTATTAGATTACATACATTGGGACTTATTTTTGATTAAGGATTAGGCTAGTGTTGAGCATGGCAACAAATACATGGAGGGAGAAGCAAGATGGCTCTTATTCTAGCTATGGTTATTAATAACTTTACAAATTTCTCCATTGTTCATATTAGAAGTAAGAGTTAGAAAAGAAATAATGTGGAAATGCAATTCTTGGGGCTATACTCAAAGGAGGTTGGTTTGAAAAACTATAATCTACTATGGATTTGAAGCTATGATCTCAACATATTTGCTAAGGGCAAGTCGGCCAGCTTGTTTGGTTGTTATTATATAAACTACTATTATCATTTCTTGTATAGAAACAAATCTAACCAACCTTAGGAGCCTAAAAAACAAGTCATTGTGAGAATTATCATGTAAAAATAGGGCTTTATTTGTATCATTCTATAGCTATAGGTACTAGTTATATGTTATGGTATTCTAACATTGAGAAACAACTCCATATAATGGACCTGTGTGAATTTTGTCTAAATGTTTATACAAGTGAGAGTTCCACCCTTTGAGTTGTGCATATCAAACGATGACGAGTATGTTATCATGATGATTAGCATCAAAGGGGACTAGAGTCTTTGCTTGGTCTAAAATAATTTGCTCTTAAAAAAATGTTGACATAGCAATCTTGCCTATTATGATATGGTCAGTAAAGTATTGACAAGGATTGGTTGAGTAGTAAGTCATCAAAGTATGTTGAATTTGTAGCTGGGAAAATGTTGCTTTACATATTTAACTTTATAGTTATCATAGTTTCAGTGATGTGTGCTTTTTCCTTCTCCACATCACATGACAGGAGACTCGAATTAACCATGTATAGATCAACCACTCTAGTTTACAATATTGGATATTAGAAAATAAGTTTATTGAAGATTTCAAAGGTTACAAATAAATTAGCATTCAAAAATATTTAAGTATTGAGCACACCTTGAGTGTAGAAACTATTTGATGTATTTAAAAAAGGTGACCTGTTGGCTATGGAGTCTAGGTGTGAGAGGATGTGCTTAGAGGTCGAGTGAGCTAAATTTAGTCATGAGTACTATATTGGACTCTCTCATTTGTTCTATTTGAACTCACTATTATGCAAGGAAGGAGGTAAAGTACTTTCTTAAATGCTAGAACATGTTTGGTTGCTAGAATTTAACTTCTATTTTAGCTGTGGATTTCGAATATGTTGTAATAGGATATAAGAATGGGTGCAATCATGAATATAAAAGTAATAGTAGATGCAAATAATCTATTCAAAAGTTGTTGGTACTTTAAATAAAAAAAGTGAAGAATATTGACTGCAACATGCCTGATAGGTGCAACCTTATTGTAATGTAGGTTGGGAAGTGGCATTATTGAGTTGTGGTTATGGGTGGTTGGTACATTAGATGGTTTTCAATTTTTTATTTCATTATTAATATGATGGGATGGGTCATATGTTGTCTTTTGATTGAGGATAGACGGGAGTTTCGCATATTTAGCTAGGTTATTATCTCATTGACAATGAACTCTGGGAACTTTAGTTGGTAAAGCTTCTTGTATCAAAATTGAGTGATACATTTTTTGAATTATCATAAGATTTATCATTAAATTTAGTGACAATAGCTTCATTCTAACTTATCACTCAACTAGATTTTTGTCTACCTTATCTTTGAATGTTGTCACCCTTAATTATCTTATTTGAATCCTATGACTAAGATTAACTTTGACTTTATCATTGTTAAATTTAATAATTAATATCTCATCCTACATGATCAAATGGGCTAGATCAAATCCATCTTGATATGACCAGCTATAACTCATCTGCTTATTCACTATTAAATTTGACAATCTATGTCTCTTTCATCAGGTCTGATAACCCTAGTCCATCTTACCTAATGACTAGTTATTGCGTTTGTGCATTAGCCATTTTGAAGAAATTATTTTAACATGTCTTTAAATGCTTTTTAAGCTATTTGACTACATCTTTTCAAATAGCTTATTAACTTTCTAATAATTACAATTAAAAGTTCTTTTATAAATACCTAATCAATATAAATATAATAATTGTTGAACATGACCCAATCTATGAGATCTAGCTAAGTGCTTCTAAATATTCTACTATTATAAATTCTACTAGTAGTAACTACAAGGTCTACTTAAATCATCAAATGTTTCCATCTAAGTCTTGCACTTCTAAACAATCAAAATTTCATTTATCTTCTAAAATTTAAGTTGTTTTTGCCTTGTTCCATTAATCAACAAGCATAAATGATTCTACATATTTTAAAAAAAATCATCTTGCCGTATTTTTCTTTTTCTCTTGGTCTAGTCCCGACATTTGCGAATGTTTGAGATTGATCTTGTAAAGGCTAGGGTTATAGTTGAACCTACAAAAGCTTGTAGGTTGAGGTAAACCTTAAGAAAAAAATCTCGAGTTGTAGACTTTTTTTATTGTATTTTCTTATCCTTGTTAGAGGTGGACATAGATTCTAATTTGATTTGAACTACCTAGACATTTTTGTGTCTCAA
The DNA here is from genome assembly GCA_023846275.1 of Vanilla planifolia. Classification (NCBI taxonomy): domain Eukaryota; kingdom Viridiplantae; phylum Streptophyta; class Magnoliopsida; order Asparagales; family Orchidaceae; genus Vanilla; species Vanilla planifolia. Next base: position 1,178,401 of record JAIUJO010000039.1, read on the forward strand.
TCTAATTTTTTTATTCATGTTTTATAATATAAAAGAAATAATATTTATATATATATATATAAAGATTTTTATAAACATAATGTTTTTTGAGAAAAACATATGTTTAAAATAATAAAAATTATTTTCAACACCATAATTCACTCTCTTGTTGTTAGATTTGTAAATATTTTTTACTTAAAAATGGAGTGTAACAAAACTTCATAACATTCTAAGTATCCTTGTTAATATGGTTAGGAAATCCATGAGCTTCAACTTAAATAACTGATGATCAACTCAACTCAGTCAAAACATTATAGTTTAGTAGAATGTATTGCTTCCTATCACACAACCTTAGCTTTAGAAGAAGCATGGTGGTGATAGTGTGCTAAGCTTAATTAAGCCCCACTTTGGACCAAAACATTCATTTTTTCTAGGTGGCATCTACCTCTTCCTCCAAGAAAAACTATAACCACAAACATTAAAATTATATAAGGGAACTAATGGCCTCCCCAACATAGAATAAAGAAATTTCATCTACTATTTCAATAAGAAGTGTAGTGAAGAGTGTGAGCCTCCTCTACCATTCTAACCTTATAGAACTATTGATAATGAACATGTGGCTACACCTGTATCTCCAACTAGTTATGATGGGATCAAATTTATGGTAACGTCTATCAAAAGAAATAAAACCCTAGGGTTGGATGTCTTCTCATTTGAGTTTGTGCATGGTTATCAAAAGATCACAATAATGGGCATTATTATAATAGTAAAATAATTCTTTAAAAATAGAATTATTTCAAAAGGATGGAAAAACACACTTATCGTACTTGTCTCTAAAGGACAAAGAACATCTAAACTTGAGCAATTTGTTCTAAAATGGCGGCCAAAATTTTTGTGGCTAGACCAAAGGTGGGGCATCCTAAGATCACTACTTAAGAGCAAGTTGTTCTTGTGCTAAGACATGGTATATCTAATAATATTCTTTTGGAATAGGAAATCACTACCCATTTGCACCATTTCAACTCCAAAGAAGGCTTGATTGAGCTAAAATTAAATATGAATAAGGCTTATGGAAAAATAAAGTAGAAATTTGTGAGTGATATGATTAAGAATTTATGGTTCCTTACTCTTTCATGTGATTGTATTAATGCCTATTTCGTTGCACCAAGATTTTGGATTATGCTTAATGATATACATCTAACATGGATCAAAGCTACTTAAGGTCATAAATAAAGACGTCCTCTCTCACCATACCTCTTTACTATTTTATTAGAGTACCTCCCATGGATTATTTAGGGTTAGCATGATCATGCTACCTCTATTTGGTTTAAGATTGAACTTTCTTCCCATATGATTACCCAGCTCATATATTTTGATGAAATCATGATTTAAATGCCTATAACTTGTGCTACGATGAAGAAATTATGGAGCAGTATGGGCATCACTTATATCAAATGACAAACTTAAACAAATCAAAATTGTTATTTACCAAGGTGATGCACTACAAGTTTAAGAAAAACTAAACATATATCTAGCCACTCAATTGAAATATCTAAGAATAGAAATTGTAATAACCAAACTTTAGAAAAAAAGCTTTAATTTCATTTTTAATCATGTTGAAAACTAGGTCAGGATGGGTTATAAGGCTACTATGCTAGGCCATAATGTCATGATTAACACAATGCTTGCTACTATTCCTTCTTATTACTTAGCTCATGCATTAATTTCTAGCTACAGTACTATAGAGTAGAAGAAATTATTCTCATCACTTGTGCTAAAGTTAATGTGACAATGGCATAATATCTTTTGCCTATCAGAAAATTGTAACTCCATATAAGGATTATAGAGGACTCAGTGTTCACAGTTTGTCGACTTGATAGTCAGTGTTTATTGTAAAAAGCAATAAGTGAGTTATTTCTCTGGAAGACTATTTGTGGGCTTAATCACTCATGTACAAATACTTAATGACAAATAATAAATTTGATTTTCCTCTTAGATCATCTCATACAAGTAAGTTACTCAAATTGAAATGCTCTGCACAATAAACAGTACGGTTTGGTAAAATATTGTGGGTAAATATTTTTCCTTTTTTTTGGATAATTGTCTTTGAATCCTTCTTATTGTTAGTTGACCAACTGATCTTAACATAGATGTGAAGAATCCAAAATTTGTAGCAAAGATAATTAAGGGGTAAGGTATTTGGAATCATAAACAGTTTCAGAAATTATTCTTAGCTTATTTGCTATTTTAGATTATAAAATGTCCTTGGGCTAAATTTGTGGGAATAACTATAGAGATTTTAACTCCTTTTTTGAGCTCCTTAACTAGATATTTATGAATGCATGAGTGGCTACAAGTTCTAAAGTAGATAACTATGCTACTTTATCATTAGTCGTTTTTAGTGTGATTAGAATTTGTAGGAACATATGGAAAAGGTATTCTATTAAATTACACTACAAAGGAATAGTCACATTATAGCTAATACTTGGTACAACTCTACAATCATATGAAAAAGAGTTGTGGAGTCCTTGGTGAGCCATTTATTACCACTTATTGGAGTTTTCCTCCAATGAGTTAGATTAAGTTCAATTGCAACATAGTAGTGCAAGATAACTTGAATAGAATTGGTATTATTGCCTGTGATGACAAGTAAAATTGCTAATTTTATAGAAGAAACATTTTTCTTGTCAGCTTCTATCAAGAAAATTATTGCCATTTTTGAATCAATGGAATTGAAAATTTTAATTCCTAAAGTCAAGGTATTGCTGTTTGAATTAGATTCAACTATAATTAATATTATAGTTAATTAGTATAGTTTGTTTAAAACAAATAATACTGCTTACCAGAATGACATTGCATATGTCTAGAGTATAAAGCTGTGGAAACTACCTCACCTAAAGTGCCAAGGAAATAGTGCAACAAACTAGATTGCTCATAACACACTTTTGTGTGATTTTATTTGAGAGTTGGGAATAGTCCTTCCCAAATCTCTTCAACTTTGTTTTTTTAATGATTTTATGTATGGACCTCCTTAAGGAGAGTATGATTTAGGCTTTGATCATTACTTTATGAAGGAACCAAAAGAATTTAATTTCTTATGATGTGATGATAGAATCCAAATAATAACTATTGCTTATCGTTGGTTAGCATCATTGAGGGTGGACATAAGGATGAGATTTGATTGTTTTTAGGGCCAAACCATTTATTATTGATTAATAAAAACATCCTTGGCAAATGCTTTCATCATGGTTTATTTTTCATATATTTAAGAATTTCACCTCTAACTTCAAAATGTGAATGCTCATGACAATCACTCAAAATCATTATTATGATCATAATGGCCAACATAATAGAGCAAAATCCTATGATGTTATCCCACACTAACTTTTCTAGAGCTTGGGCCTGCATTGAGGTCTATTTTCTTCAATGTAATAATCTTAAAGGAGTGACTTGGCCAGCTAAGGCTAGTCCACATCATTGACAAAACAATCAGGGCAGGTGGTGCACCCGAAAGGCAAATCAACTGGAAAAAAGCAAGGTCCATTTATCACCATTTAAACAACAAATAACTTAAATATATACTATTTAACCTAGATATACCATGTATACTAGCACTAAACTTTCCTTGTAATTGATCCTCATTAAGGAATTTAGAATGTACTCATTCCAATTATCAAACTTTTGGAGCTCAATATTACTTTTTATTATTAGTCACCTTCTATCAAGATTTGGTAATTTGTGTCCTTGCTACTTCCTTAGATGTGGCAGCTATCTCTCAGGCTCCCTCTTTAAAATCAAATTTGAATTCTCTATCCACTTTGCCACCATGGTAACCCCATATCCATAAAATGAAAGTTGATATGGAAGAAATGTGAATGATGTATCATCTGTATGGAGGTCATGCAATCCACGAAGTTATCAAGAAATGTCAGGGAGCTATGTGAAAGCCCTCTTTGACCTTTTTTCAGATAAATGCATTCCTTCAAAGACTTTGGGTTTGGTGCATGTATTAGCACTATAAATGAAATTGTTATCTGAGTAGCATGTATCATCAAGGAAACAACAATTATTTTAATAAGCCATTCATAGTTTCATAGTCTAAAATATTTCAAACTTACACATGCATGGCTTAATCATTGTGAAAAAAATTATGACTATTGGCATGATCAACTAGCTAGCAATGCAAAAAAAATATTTGGTAGTGCCCCATGTGATTATTGACATGTTCATCATTTCTGGTGATACTCAAAGGGAGAGCAAATTATCCCAAATTAGGACACCATACATTCAATTTTGAAAAGTTATTATTTGACAAACCATTCTTGGACAACGACCCTCCTTTTCAATGAATGAAGACCAAAATGAGTCATATCTAAGACCATGCCAACATGAATATAAGGAACATATGAACTTCCTCCTTAAGAATGTGCAATTACATGACAAAACCTTACACATAATGACAAACCACACAACGAGTTAGCGAAGGCATAAGAAGTAGCACCACGAAAAGAAGCACAAAGGGTCTAATTAAGCATGAAGCTCTTGGCAAGGACACACATGGCATAAGGATCAACATGCCTTAGAAAAATGACACAGACATAAAATTGATCTAAAACAACATGCACTGATCAAAAAACAATTAAAATGGGTGAAAAAAGTATTGCTTTTTCTAAATGGAAGATGTAGAGCATGACTCATGTAACTACAAAAGGTTTTGACTAAGACCAACAAAAAGAAAGTAAGCAAACTGCATACTTAAAACTTTGTCAACCACCAAGAAACGTCATTTCAATCACTTAAAAAAACTTGTAACTCTAAAACTAACAACTAACACTTGTTGGGCCCCCTATGCCACATGCATAGGAACACAACTTATTGGTGAGGCTTGACACCATGTTACCATATCTTGCTCAACAAACACATGGTTGACTGCATTTTGCATGACAAACGTTTCACTAAGGCATGGTCAAACAAAACGTGAAATAATGAGTAGAATGGCAAGAAAGGTTTGATAATTCCACATTACACTAAGTTAAGTAGCAAATAGAGTGACATCTCATTTCTACATTAATAGTTCCAAGTGATGAAAATAGTTAAAAAGAGTTATGCCTTTCAGGAACAAAATGATGTGTATGACGAAATCCTCCACACTAACCAAAGGGGCATTGCCACATGTCACACCATGAAGAATAGGGGCATAGATAGGAGGGGGACCGTAGAGCATGCATGGTAGCACAAAGCTTCATTACAACATAGGAAAAATTACACATCAAAATGCCCAATGTAGAGGGTAAAGTGTGGAACCTAAAATAAGAACAATGACAAGTCTTCCAATAGGGCATCATGTTATCCATGCAATAAACACCCACAGTGCTAGCAATTCCAAAAAAGTTACACATCATGAGCCCCACTCGCCATGGCATTAGTTGTCGTAGGGCACAAGCAGGCTGGCTTCCTTTTGCATGAACAATGTTGTAGTGTACCAAGTGCTTTGCCTCATGTGTAGTAGTGGTAGATCATCTGTAGAGTGGAAACCTAACATGGACAAATTCTAGCACATATTGGACAATCCAATTCTTGCTTCACTATGGGCCACATATTGCTCACATTGCCCCTTGTTGATTGCCTATTGCAAAACTTATACCCTGAGGGTAAGTATCCAAATATGGAATGAACCCAATCCTTATGTCAATAGCTTGCAACATAAAGTGTCTAAAATCAAGTTACACTTCATTAGACCAACAAGCCACATGCAAAGGATGTACAAATGTAGATGTGGACTGGCTACCACACATTAGTGTAGTGTTGCGACATGTTGAATGCTCTATCATGAGCACAACTACCTTAACTTATGGGTTTGGCCATAGCCATGCATGCGCAAACCCTAGTGCATATTAAACCATCTAACTTATGCTTCACCAAGGGCCACTTTGTCCTACACATTGCCCCTTGTAGATTGTAATTTGAAAAAATTCCATCAAGGAAGAATGTAAGTCGCCCAAAAAGAGTGACACCATAACAATATCCAAGGAATGAAAAGTGATGAATAGAATACAAAAAGTGAAAGTTGTGGCCTGAATATAGAATTGCAATAGGTATCTCCTTAATAATGTATGCGAGCAAGAGAGCAAAATTTTTGAATTTGATGTGACATCTTTGGGTTATGGGGATCAATTTATGGTGACATTGGGTTCGGTGTTAGTGGATCATCACAATTTGTAGAAAGGCTAAAGTGTTAGAATTCCTATATTACACCAACTAACATCCGTGATGGGCAATGTGAGGCATTTCAACATTTCACTTAGGCAAGCCTCCAAGGGAGATGATGTGAATCTTGTAGTATCATATAAAGTATCATATAAAGTACCACATGGAGAACTACATGAAGTATCACAATAATTAGAGCAATTATAGCAAGCGAGCATGTTGTGTAAGTAATCAAGTGAGTAAGTCTATAAGTAAGCAAATGAGTAAGTCTATAAGTAAGCAAGTGTGTTTTGAAATGTTTTTGATGTCAATCTCCTTGAGGGCATCAATTTACTACAATAAAGAATAGGATCTTAGTAGATCATGATAGTAAGGTTACATTACCAGTTATAATCTCTAGTCACAAATTTAAGTCATCTATAAAAAATTCTACTAACTATTCATACTTAACTATCATTTCTTATAATGCTCATGTCATAAAACTTTCCACGACACAAGATAAGCTTGTGGTTCTATACCCCTAGGCTGGAAAGCCCCTTTGGCCAACACATTGACAATGGGCCTAAGCATCACATTTATGCATGGATTCTGACTTAGAGGCCATTAGGTATAACCCTCCAAAAGATAGCTTCATGCCTTAGCTTTTAATTCAAGTGTAATAAACAATTGGGTGAATCAATGGTTTCTCCAATACTAGGTTGAATTATTATCATGACTCATTCATTAATAAGGAAAATCTAACATCTGACACAATGGTCAATACCTAGAACATGTGGACTATTGGTGCTTGAATAATCCAATGCTTAATAAATTCTTTTTCACAATGATAGGAAGAGCTTGCATCTATCGATCAAAAAGCAACATTGGTGTGAATGCTAGGCTACCACAAACCAGTTATCCTTATGATAACTTTTCTAACACCTTTAGCAACAAATTTGAATACCTAGTGGATTGATTGGCATTTCTTTCATTGTTTGCATTCTTACTAGAAATTAGAATCACACGAGCTTTCACCCTTTTGATTCACTTGAGATTTCTATTCTCAATGAGCTCATCTAAGGACAACTTTGTTATCTTTCAATAAATGTTCCACCCCAATCAATCTCTTACCTAACAATGTCCTTTACAAAGATCGAACCACCCTAATCAATTTAGTTAACATGCTATCTCCCACATATGCTACACTTCTCAAGTCATTTCATAATGTTGGACTAGAATCAAGCTTAATAGTGTCTTCCTTTTTAAGCTAACAAGTTGATAAGCAAAAAAGCTTACACTTTGCATGATGCTCACTTACATCTTAAAAACACTTGTTTCCATCAATTCCCTCATCCTAGCTTAATAATTTCAACTCAACTTCCTTTATAAGCTAATGCCAAATGGCACTCTCTAATTTGTTTCCCTCATCTCTTAGGATCAACTAACCATTATTGGATTATCGTTAACATATAGCCTTTTTCCCCATTTAGTTTTCAAAGTTCTCATTTGAAAATTTCTTACCACAAAAAATGTGCAAAACGAAATACTCCACAAAGACTCGTGCCATACATTTTGTTATGACCATTGCACTCTCCTACTTGTCGAGGCATAGCATTGCACCGATGAACATTTATGGGTCTCACATTTAACTACAATCAATTTTTGGGATTAATTGATTCAATAAGTGAGTTGTTTTGCACACTTCAATGGATTTCAACTTCCATGACTACCATCCTACTATCTTAATTGACAACATTTTTTGAATGCTCAAAGTTAGTTTATAGTTGGACATTGTATCCCAGATTTTTTTTATCCCACTTCAATAATTATGCTTACCAAAAGTGTCCCACTTGGAGCCTTGATTTAAGCCCTCCTATTAGTTTAAGGTATGAGAATAGTTCAAGAGCATTGAGCACCGGATGCCTTTAATCAATGGCTTTGCCTAATAAAACTCAAACAGTGGCCGCTATTGTCTTGAAGTAAACTATAAAAGGAACCAACTACTAGATCCTTCACTTAATTTTTCACTCGTACACCCAAGTCAAATGAATGATTTACACATTAGTATCTCTATGGGCCTCCATAAGGATTTCCTTAGGTTTTTCTTACTTAGGCTTAGTTCACCAACCTTCAAGTTATCATAAGCCTACTCCTAGTCTAATACTTTATAGAAGATTTGAGTTAGTTAGTGGCTCACCCCTTTAATTAGGATCCCATAAATCAGCATCCTTATGCCTTATAGCTTGCTGACCTTTTGAGTCACAAGTGGATGGTGAACCCACTAACCATCGCCAATGCATGTGGTGCCTCCAATCCAAACCTTGATCGGTTGACAATTATGATAGGCCTTAACAATGATTTCTTCATTGGTGATGTCTACTGATTTTACCAAGCTCATTCCCTTGCCTATGGCTTTCTTGAATAACAAAAATAAGTAGTAGGAAACTCGTTATTCAGTTGATGTGTATCACAAATTAGATGACGAGATATTTAGCTACCTTAGTAGAGTCATAGTGACTCCCCTCATTTACCTAAGCATGATTGAATTTCTTTAGTTTGAAATTTGGAGAAATAGGAAGAAATCACATTATGTGAGCATCCTCAAAGACCATGACAATGCATTGTTATAATTAAATCGTCAGATTCTCTGTGTTTGAGACAATTCTAAGTTAATTGCTCAATGTTAAATGAAGAGCCAGGTAGGGGCCACTCCCAATATGTCTGCGAGTCAACACAGGTCGACTTACTTTTAGTGCCCAAGTAGCCTGAGTAGTACACCAAGAGCAAATGAGTTTGGGAGTATGACCCTCATTCACAATCCTCGAAGCCAATCATTTTGCCAAACTATGAATCCTTTTTATCAACTTCTTATACTTAAATTTCACCACATACCAAAAGTTGTTCACCATGGAGATATTGTGCAGTTATGAGTATAATGAGTCTTTAAAGGGACTTAGCAACTTAGATATTCAAGGGTAATTAAGAACTCATCAGAGATTACTCAGGTGCTCTTCAAATTACTTGGCCCACCAACTGGTTATGTTATTTCTAGAGCCAACAGGTTTTATGTATAAAATTTACTATTCCCAAGGCACATGCATATGTCTCTAAACCACTTCCTTTCACTATTAATTGCCACATCATAGCTTTAAAAGTTTAACTCAACTTGCTTTAGTAGATCAAGCCAAATGGCACTCCTTGACTAGTTTATCTTATCTCTTAGGATTATCTAACCCAAGTGCATGTGTCATTCACAAGGAACCTTTTCTCCCATCAATCATAAAAGTTATTATTTCAATATTTTCAACTATAACCAAGATCTAAACAAACAAACACTCCAAGTTGGCTCATGTCCTACATTTTGTAGTGACTGTTGCACCCTCCCATTCATTGAGATGTTGCAATGCACTGATGGCTAGGTGTGGGTCACATGCTTAATTACAATCTATTTTTTGGAATAATTGATTAAGTACATGTGTTGGAGTTACTGCATACAACAACATGTATTCAAGCTATAATTCATGGAAGAGGTCACGTAGGCTTTTGAATGTACGAGTGGAACATCAAGTAAATATTTTCCTATTGAGGTTAGAGTTAAATCTGATTTCTACATGCTCCTACTATTTTGTAAGAGGGATTGAGATGTCAGAAAATTTTCTATAAGCTTGTTTCCTATGAAGAGTCATAACATCGATTATGTGAGTGCAATATTGTGAATGAACTTTGGTCCAATAGCTTTTTTGGAGATTGCTTCATGCTTGGTGTGATTAATTATGTGGATGTCAGACCCTTTTTTGAGCTCCATAATTTGATATCCTTGAATGCATGAGTGGCTATAACTTCTAAAGTAGTCGACTATGTTATTTTATCTTTAGTCCACTTTTTGCATGGTATGAATTTGTAGGAGCATAAGAAAAAGGTATTACATTCAACTACACTTCAGAGGAATAAGTGCATTGCAGCTATTGCTTGGCACAACTCTGTAATCATGCCAAGAGGAAGTTGTGGAGTCCTTAGTGGGCCATTTATTATCTCTTGTTAGAGTCTTGCTCTATTGAGTTTGAATAAATTCAATTGCAATGCAGTTATGTAGGATGACTTGAATGCTATAATTGGTATTGTTGCATGGGATGACATTTGTAAACCTATTATTATTTTAAGGGAAACCTTTTGCATGATAGAAGTTTTGCTACAACATGGTCAAACACCATGTTAAAGAAGGAGTAGAGTGGTAAGGAAGGTCTGATAATTCGATTTTACACCTGGTCAAGTTCCCATTTTGGTGACACCACATTCATACATTAACAGTCCCAAGTGATGACAATAATGAGTTACACCTTTTAAACATTAAATGAATTGAGTGAAGAAAGCCTCCACATTGGTTAACAGGACACGACCATGTGCCACACCATGAAGGGCAAGGGCATGGATGGGAACAAAATTACTTAACATTCTTGGTAGCACAAAGCTTTCACTACAACATGGAAAAAATTGCACATCATAATGCCTAATATAGAAGGTAAAGTGTGGAACAATGAACAAGAATAATGACAAGCCTTGTAACAAGGAATCAACTTATACATGTTGTAGACATGCATAGTGCTAAAAATTCTAAAAAAAAGGTTACAGTTTGTGAGTCCCACTCATCATGCTCGTTGGTTGTCATAGGTGCACGAGTAGATTGGCTTCCATGTACATGAACAATGCTGTAGTGTACCAAGTGCTTTGCTTCACGTATAGATGTGGTAGTGCATAACTAGGGTGGCAACCTAGCCTGCACAATTAATAGTACATATTACATCATCCAACCCTCTCTTCAGCATGGGTCGCATCATATTACAAATTGCCCCTTTTGGATTGTATATTGCAATAATTTTGCAAAGAGGGTAAGTCACTAAAAAGGGCATCACCTTATCTTTGGGCAAATAGCTTGAAACATAAAATCTCTAAAAAAACATTACACTTCATGAGCTCAATAAGCCACGTGCAAAGGGTATGTGGAAGTGTAGACGTCGACTAGCTAACCCACATCAGCATAATGTGTAACGTGCCTAGTGCTCTACCTTAAGAGGAGCTACCTCAGCTTATGGGTTAGGTCATAACAATGCATGAACATGCCATGGTGCATATTGCACCATCAAAATTTATGCTTTGTTATTGGCCATTCCATCCTACTAATTACCCTTTTTATATTACAATTTGCAACAATACCATCAAGGAAGATGTTAAGTATCCTAATAAAGCAACACAATAGCTGTAACCAAGTAATGACAAGCAATGTATAGGGTATAAAAAGGGAAACTTTTTGTCATGGATATAAAACTACAATAAGTATCACTTTATGAATGGAAGTGTGCAAGAAAGAAAAATTTTTTAATGTTATGTGACATCTTTGGGTTTGTGGGGATCAATCTATTGACATAAGGTTTCGTCTTAATGGATCATTACAATTTGCAAAAAGGACAAGGTGGTAGAATTCTCATATTGCATCATGTAACATCCATGACAGGCACTATGCTGCATTTCAACATTGCACTTAGGCAAAAATCCAACATGCACAATGTCAATCTTCTAGTATCAGACAAAGTATCGTATAACATAGCACATGATGTACTGCATGAAGTATTGCTACAATAGAGCAAGTAGAATAAGTGAGCATATGGTGCAAGAGAGTAAGTAAGCAAGTGAGCAAGCCTACAAATGAACTAGTGTGCAAGTGAGTAATGGGTGTTTTGAAACTTTTGTCATGTCAATGTCTTCAAGGGCAAGAATTTACTACAACATAGGGTACAGTCTCAATAGATCATTACAATAAGGATACTTCACCAGTTGCAATCTCTTATCACAAATGTAAGCCATCTGTAAAAGAATCTACCCATCGTTCATACTTAACTATAATTTCTTATAGTGCTCATGCTATACAATTTTCTATGACACAAGGCAAGCTCATGCTTATGTAATCCTAGGTAGCAAAGCACCTACTATTGGCCAATAAGCTAATTGTGGACCTAAGCATCACATTTAAGCATGCATTCTCACTTGGAGGTATTCAGTTATAATCCTTTATAGAATAGCTTCATTTCACTAGCTTTTAAATCATGCATAATAACAATTGGGTCAATCAATGGTTCCTCTAATATAAGGCTGAATTACTATCATGACACATTCATTAATAGAGCAAAACTAACAACTTACTTAATGGTGTATACCTTGCTCATGTTCCTTATTTGAGGATGAATGTTCCACTAGTTGATAAATTCTTCATTACAATGATAAGAAGAACGAAAATTGAAGGATCAAAAAGTAACGCCGCTATGAATGCTTTGCTACGACTAACTAGTTATCCATATGGTAACTTTTTCTACACCTTTATCCTAAAATTTCAAAGCCTAAAGGAATGACAGGCACTGCTTTCATGGTTTTACATCCATACTATAAATTAGAATCACATGAGCTTTTACCCCTTTATTTCACATGAGATTTCTATTCTCATTGAGCTCAACTTAGAACACCTTTGTTATCTTTTAACAGATATTCCACCCCATTCAATTTTCTGCCTGACAACGTTTTCTATCAGAATTGAACCACCAAGTTAGGGCGTGACAAAAAGAGGGTTCGGACCTTACCTTTGTCTCTCATATAAAGAAAAATAATTTTATTAATAGTGGTATCTCAATTTAGTTGTCATGTTATCTCCCACAACAAGTCAAACAAGAATTAAGCTTAGTAAGGTCTTCTTTCCCCTTTTATTCTACCAAGCACATTCGCTTGGGTATTGTTTCACTAGATAGTAGACTAGAACAATAGGAATCTTGTTAATCAATTAATGTGTAGCACAAATAAGATGATGAGGCATTTAGCTTTCTTTGGAGAGTTATAGTGAATCCATGTTTCTTACCAACACATTGTTGAATTTCATCACTTTGACATTCACGGCACTATGTAGAATTCAATTGAGTGAACATCCTTGAGGCCCGTCACAATGCTTTGTTGTAATTAAATAATTAGATTCCCTATGTTTGCATTAGTTTTAAGTTGATTGTTCAATACTATAAGAAGGCCACATAAGGTCTACTCCCAAATTGTGCTCCAGTAGACACACATTGAGCAACTATGGGTGCCCGAGTAGTTTGAGTACTCCATCGATAGTTGATGGGCTTTGAACTGGAACTCTAATGCCCATTCCTCATAGCCAATCCTTTTCCAAAGTTATGAATCAAATTTTCAACTTCCCTTGCCTAAATTTCACCATCAACAAAGGTTCTTCACCTTGGAAACATGGTTTTTCTATGAGTACGATCCAGCATTAAAGGCACTTGGCTTGGGGGTGCATCAGACACTACTCAACATGAGGTGCTTTAGCAACCACTTGGCCCTTCCTCTCGTTATGTATTTTTTAGGCGAACAGGTTAAGTGAAAAAGTTAACTCTTCCTAAAATCCTTACCTTTATATTAGACACAAATGTTGTTGTCATCAACTACCTCATCTGGCTTGATAATTTTAACTCAACTTCTTTTATAAGCTCATGCCAAATGCCACTCTTTGATTGGTTTCCTTCATCCTTTATGATCAACTAACCAATGTGAAACTATCATTCACATGTAAGCTTTCCCCCCTATAGTTTTCGAAGTTCTCATTTAAATTTTTACTACTACAACCATGATGTGCACCAACATATGCTCCACATTGACTAGTTCTTTACATTTTGTATTGGGTGTTCTACGCTCCTACTCGTCAAGGAATAACTTTCCACCAATGACCATGTGTGGCTCACATGCTTAACTACAATCCATTTTTGGGACTAAATGATTCAACTCAAAATTGAAATTGAGCTTTCCTACAAATTTAAAGTATAAGAATAGTTAAAGAGCGTTAGGCACTCAATGCCTCTAGTCAATGGCATTGCTTGATAAAACTCAGATAATGGCCTCAGCTGTCTTTAGAGAAACTATAGAAGGGAACAAACTACCAGATTGTTTGATTAATCTTTCACTTGTAAACCCAACTCAATTGAATGATTTACATGTTAATATCACTATGGGCCTCCACAAGAATTTCTTAGGCATCACTCTAGCTTAGGAATAGTTCACCATCTTTCAATTTTTGATAGGTATGCTCTTACTCTAATGCTTCATAGATGATTTATGTTAGTTGCTAGCTCACCCCTTAGATGACAATCCACAAATAAGCATACTTATGCCTTTCAGGCTTGCTCACCTTTTGACTCACAAGCATGTGGGGAGCCCACTAACACTCGCCAATGCATGCAGTGTTGCCATTGCAAACGTCAATAAGGTGACCAATATGACTGGCCTTGACAACGATTTCATCACAAGCGACGTCTACTGATTTCGTTAGGCTCATGACCCTACTTGTGGCTTTGTTAGATAATAGATATAGATAGTGAAAATCCCATTATTCTATTCATGTGTATCACAAATTAAATGGTAAGGCATTTAGCTATCGTAAGAGAGTCATAGTGGCTCCCAGCATTTACCCAAGCATGGTTGAATTTCATTATTTTAACATTTAGAGCTTTGGGAAGAAATCACATTGCATGACAATTCTTGAGGACCATCACAATTCCTTATTGTAATTAAATAGTCAGATTCCTTATGTTTCAGCTAGTTTTGAGTTGATAATTCAATGCTAAAGGAAGGGCCCCAAAGGAGGTACTCCCATTTTGTCCTCTGATTGAGACATGTCGACTTTCTTTTAGTGCCTAAGCAGCTTGAGTTATACACTGACAATAGATGAGTTTGGGACTTCAACTATTGTGCACATTCCTCAAAGCCAAACCTATTGCAAAATTATGAATTCCTTTTGTCAGCTTCGCTCGCTTACATTTAACCATTGACCAAAGGTTATTCCTGTTGGAGAAATGGTGTAGTTACAAGTGAAACCAATCCTTAAAGGCATAATCCATTAAACATTTCAAGGGTCATTAGGAGCACATCAGAGACCACTCAACCTGGTACTCTTCTAGCTATTTGGTTCTACTACCAACTCACATGTTTTTAGGTCCAAAAGGCTTTAAGTAGAAACTTTACTCTTCCTATGGCCAGTACTGACATCTCTGAACCACTTGTTATTGCTATCAATCACCACATTATAGCTCTAAAATTTTAACTCCACTTCTTTTAAAATATCATGCCAAATGGCACTCACTAACTAGTTTCACTACTTCTTAGGATTAGCTAACACATGTACAAGTGTCATTCACAAGGAATCTTTCCCCTATCGATCTTCAATGTTCTCGTTTTGATATTTTCCAGTACAACCGTGAGCTAGACAACGAAACACTCCATGTGGGCTCAGGTTCTACATTTTGTAGCCACTACTGCACCCTCCTATTCATTAAGATGTTGCATTACATCGATGGCTAGGTGTGGGTCACACACTTAAGCACAATCTATTTTTGGGACTAATTGATTCAAAGAGTGAGTTGTTATGAACTCCTAAGTATATTTCAAGTTCCATGACCACTATCTTATAATCTTAACTTACCAACACCCTTTGCAAGTTCCAGGTTTGTGTACAATTGGACATCATATTCCAACCATCAATTCAACCCAAATAGGTAGTTATGCTTGTAAAAAATGGTCCACTTGGAGCCTAGATTTTTTGGCCTAAACTCATCAAAGAAGTTGAGCCTTCCAACAAATTTAAAGTATGAGAATAGGTCAAGGTCATTAATCCCGTAATACCACTAGTCATTGCCACTACTTAATAAAACACCAACTATTGCTCCAGCTATCTTGAGGGAAACCTTGAAGGGAACTAGCTAATAGATGGATCAGTTAGTCTTTACTTCTACACCATAGTATCCCCAAGCTTCGCCTTGCTTAGACATAGTTTACCATCTTTTATGTTTTGATAGGCATGTTTTCACTCAAATCCTTCACAAAAGATTTGGGTTAGCTAGTGGATCAACACTTGAATGAGGAACTCAAAAAGCAGCATCCTTACACCTTTTAAGCATGCTCACCTTTAGCCAAGTAAGCATGCCAAACTTCTTTGTCCAGGTTCAATTTGAGCCAAATAGGGTGTCGATTGGTGGTCACCAACTCACATGGTGTTACCAATTCAAGACTTGATAGAGCCAGCATTACGACTGGTCAAGATGACGATTTCTCTATAGGCAATGTTCTCTTCAGCTCTTGTCAATGTGATGGCCCAAGACATTCCACTCGTTGAGCTACGTAAAAAAGTATTTGACAATGTTCCACATTTGGCTGAGGCACACAATCCATCATCATGTGCTTCCTTTCCAAGAATTTCAAGCATGCCTTGACTCACTTGTCAAAGTCTTTTTCTTCTTTCCAACATACTACTTTTTTATTATTGATATCTTGCAATTATTTAGCCTTCCACCTAATTTACAACCTAATTTAGAGTGCATTCCAAAATAACTTGACTTATTGACAATGCCTAATATATGAATTGGGTATGAGCCAAATAAGGCTCTCACCCTCTCAAGCACCTCCTAGTAGACTTGATAATGATTTGTCACTAAGGACCCCTCTCTATATTATAATTTAACCTTTAAGCTATCTAATTACCAGACTGGGCTAGTCTCATTTTTTCTTACTATCATAAAGAGAATCCTTATATGTATATTCTCCTCCACTTATAAATATGCTTAACTCAATGGTAGCCTCACTAACATGGGGTCAAAATTCCACTCCATAGAGCATGGAGTTTGATCTCTAAGAGGCATTTGCTTGTTGTGCTACAATTGCAATTCATAGTGGCCAATGACTCAATAGTCGAAGGTGTCCATCTCTTACCAAATTGATAGTTAAGCATAACCTAACACTTGAACATGCCATCCAATAAAATAGAATGTTATTGAGTGGCTCCAAGCAAGGGTCAAGTCCCAAACCAAAGATTCCAAGCTTCCACAAAGAGTGAAAAGTAACATTATTCCCATGCAAACATGCTATTAGCATGCATTCATATGTGAAAATTACAATAAAAAATTTGATGGTTCAATAGATTATATAATTCATTACATGTATTATATTTCTCTACCATTTTCATCAATATAAGAGCCAAGATATGTATTGCTAGTAGTCTTTTCATGTTTGATTGTTGAGCCTTATTAGACCTAGTAACACATAATGGAGTCGAGTTAAGCTAACATTTGCATTGCGGTTGCACATGGCCATGCCCATAGTCTTTTATTTATTCCATACAACAATGAGCTCCACCTAGAAGAAAGAGCATGTGCGATGGAAGAATGTGACATCGAATAGTTGTCACACTTCAAAGGTTTCACATATCACATGGACATCAATAGCTCTCATAAATGAACCTTTCAAGAGTTCACATATGAAAGCATTATTATGTCTTCTCCTTCCTCTAAATGATAAGGTTCAGTAGATTTCTCATCAAGTCACATGTGGCAAATGTCTTACAATGTAGATATCACTTCATCAGACCTTTTAATTGATTAGAGCAGTAGGTAGTTTGTACAAAACATAGGGACATAGTAAATGCAAACTAATGACTAGTGCTAACTAGAAATTCCTCATTGAAGACCAACAGTTGAAATGTTTTATCCCCATCAAAGTTTGTAAGATTACCTAGGCCTTTTAACCATGGTAATAGACTCATTGAGTACATTAATGTAGAGTTCATGTGGCCCATAACATCTAAGGGGCATCAATGACCCATTATTTCCTAAAAGTTCCATGGCTAAAGTACCCATAATCCCATTAAAATGCTAGTCACATAGTTAGATAGTAGAGTTAAGTTTCACTCATTAACAAAATTAACTTAACAAATCTCTTCACGAACTAAGAATGGCCATGCAACACCACCTATAGAATCAAGAAACAAGTCTTAATTTATCAATCGTTGCTATGTCTAAACTAAGTAACCTTCCTGGTGTTGAGTCAAATTAAGCTATAAACTACACTTCTAGTGGTACACTCCCATGAATTCCATTATGTTGTGGCCTTGTGACCATACTCCCACAGCCTGGTCGATTGAGACATTAGTGATGTTTTGTGATATTGTTGGAGGATAGAGAGTCAAAATATATTTCTCATCCAGGTAGATGGTATTCTTAGAAGAAGGAAGGTTGTGGTAAGTGGTAAAACTAGGAGACAGGGAAGAAGCATGGCTGAATTCTAGTTTTGTCTTGAGTTGTCACCTTGTTAGAAGACATGTTTAGGCATGTGGTACATTCTACTTTTGGAGAACTCTAACATGAATTTGGAATGAACAATTTCTTGAGTACCTTAGAGCATTAGTGATCAATGGTGATCTCTAAATCTAGAAAGATTGCAAAAATAGGGTTATCTTGGTGTTATTATCCTCAACATGGGTAGCCATCGAAGATGTTTTAACCTTAGTAAAGGTCACTTTTGAGGTTCCTTGTTTTTTCTTGCAATCCATCTTTCAACAAATTGTGGTAGTGGACTTTATGGAAATGATTGGAACAATGTGCTGACATCCATAGAAGTATCAGAGTCAGATGAATTGTATCGTGATGATAAATTATCTGATGAATCATTAGAGATGCAGGATGCTTTAACTATGAAATAAGCAAGATAATTGAGATAAGGATGGATGTGGAAGATCTAATCTTTTAGATCATAAATTGAAGTTGAATGAGCTTACAAAATTTTGAACTACCTCAAAAAATGTTGTTGCATATCTAATTGGTACTAAAGTAGTTGATTTATGATAGTACATGCAAAGTGTTTATGGAAATGGTAAAGTGGAAATAGAGGAAAATTATTTGAATGGAAATCATCCAAATAATAGCTTAGGTAAGGTCAGCTTCAGGGAGGGTTTTACAAGATGAAGAAAGAATAATGACAATAACATTGTCGTAAGAGCTTCCCTCACTAATTACTTGGAAAGAGTGAAAAATTTAGATTTGAAGATGCTACCACAAATTGACACCTCTTTCATCATTAATGATGAAATAAACCTTTTGAAATAGGCTTTGGTTGATGAGTTTGATTTCACCAATATGAGTTTTTCAGAATTGTGGCTGTTTTTCTTTCTACTATTTGTCAAAATACTCTAATGTAGATGAGACCATTTTAGTGGGTTCCTATGTTCTAGATTTGTTGGCTGGATGATTTCATTTTCACTTTGATTTAGATGCAAATATAGATTTTATGTGGTTGGTAGGACCTTAGAAGGTTCTATGCCTTGCATTGGGCTTAGATAATAGACACGTGGTTTTAAGCCCAATACTTCAATGATTTTGTGCTCCATAATTTGGTTCATTTTTAGGTACTCCCTCTTATTTATTAGGACATGTAAAATATTTTACCCACTACCAAAGTCATAGGTGACCCATTAAGGTTAATGGTTGGATGGTTAACATGTAGATGTCTCCTTTGTAGATTATTCAAAGCCACTAGGAGTAGATCAGTGGCATAATGGGTCATTAGGTCAATCTTTTTAGAAGTTTGAGTATTAGGGAGTACCCTTTATGTACATCAATTGTGGCAAGGTGGAACATGCTTCTAAGATATGAATAATTAGCATGCTAGCTCACAATGCTACTATAGTTAAGACCTTCTATCTTATAGATGTATGAATTTATCAAGATAAGAATGTGAGGTTAGTTTTCACACAAGTAGGATTAAAAGCTCATGTTGAGAAGCAACATGGTTTACAACCATGGACGATTATGCAACCTACAAGAAGAGAGTGTCTATAAAAACATGACTGAGGAAGACATTAATTTGTAAAGATTTGAGTAGGTAAAAGACAAGTAAGTACTACAAGATTAAAGATATTCTATAAGTTATGCATAGGGGTAGATCCCAAACTAGGAATGAGGGGAATTGTGGTGATTCATCTGAGACTGAGTGGGTAACAAAATAAAGAGTGAAGGGGGAAGATGAAATTATTACAATTAAAAAGAAACATCCATCAAGTTACAAGTGGATGATGGCCGTCGTGATTCTTCACAAATTATGTTGTAGTTGTTGAAAAAGTAGATGAAAGTCTTATGCAATCTTAGTCCATCCATTATATTTTCACCACCTTGTGCCTTCGGAAAGGGCAAGGGAACTATTGAATGAATTTGGAGATGATAATGAAAACAGAAAAGGATAAAGCTTCTCTTATGAAATCTTGAAAATTAATATGCAATCAATGGTAGTATTGTAGAAGAATGTTGGATTTGCTGGAGAATAGAGTAGTAGTCTTTTCTATCCCAAAACTTTTGAGGAATTGCAAATGGCAATATTGTTATTAGGCTCACTTGAAAGAGATATTTGGCATTGCTCATGGGTTTACTTTATCATGAATTAGGGTATTTTGACTTGATCAAATAGAGTCAAATAAGGTATTCTATTACTTTATTGCTATTAACCAGGTCAACCTCACTTGGCATAGAATCTAGTTGTATTTAGTTTCCTATATGTTATTGATCTTGATGGTTATAGTTCAACCTTGGTTGGAGCATGCCCACATCTACGAGGTAAGAAGAAGCAATGTTAATTCTCTTCTATATATGTTGATTAAAAGGAATACAAATCTTCCCAATAATTGTAGCAAAGGAAGGATTCAAAATGGCAACATAAAGGATGTGCAATTATTGGAGATGTGTTCAATGTGGGAGCCTTAGAGATATTATAAACAGTAAAGGTTTTCAAACTATGTGTTCACTAGTGTTGCTAAGGAATGGTCCCCCAGCTTATCTAAAGGGTTTTATGCAAATTGCTATTTCATTTTGGGTATGTCAACAAGTTTACCAAGACAAACAAGTTATAGATAATTAACCATTTGGAGATTTATTATGCATCTAAGGTCTATAATAGTTAATTACATCAAGGACTAAATAAATGAAATGATGTATTGTATTTGAGAAACACCTTTATTGGATAGACCTAAAAGAATTCTATTAGAGTGCTTATAAGGGTAAGAGCCTCTTTATTAGCATCGAATCATATCAATATTTTTAAGAGAGAGGAGTGCACCCTTAGAAGGAGGAGCATTATTGGACCTAGAATCTTTAGTCAACTTCAAATTGTTGGTTGCAGATACAGCTTCTTAACTGGTGCCATAATTTTTGCTGCGTACGTGATTTATGGACAATTAACTTAGGGAACTCAAGTTGTGAAAGTAGGCTAATTTTGAATAGTGCAATGAATTTCATTTTAGTCGCATGTTTTACTATGCATGTGTAATGCCTTTAAAATGCAAATGATTCACGATAAGAAGTGTTGTAGAGGTTTGTAGCCTACCTTGAGGCTTGTTTTTTAGCTAAGAAAACATGGTTGCTTTTGTAGAGTGGAATATTCAAAGGATTAGAGCTACAAAATCTTATAACTGCTTATTGTATTTACCAAAGGAAAATGGGGCCTTCATAGTTGCTTTGCTGGACACTTAATTGGAGAACTTTAATAGGCATAAGATGGATTAGCATTTGGGTACAAATTAGAAGTTGGTGGAGCTTGATACTATGAATTCATCCTCATAGGTGTTTACTATCCATGTGAAATGTAGTGTCAAAAATTCTTAGTATTGGAACATCTAAACTTGAGTGGGTTCCTAAACAAAAGACTCTATAAGGAGGAGGAAAATAATGCAAACTTAAATATAGATGAAGATTAAAGTCTCAATGGGTATAAAAGTGTGTGTGAGGACCAAGTATAGTAGAAATTAAGCATGGGGCATTCCTTACATAGGTAGGTTAAAGATGAGAAGAACTTTAAACAATTCACGTTAGAGGAGCCACCTAGAACTATAGATAAGTGTAAATCCCATTTAGAATGATGTAGTCATACAATGCACATGAGATGGAATTAAGGTTGATATTTCTCATTAGTAGTTAGGATGTTTACTTTCCAAAAGATAAAGGCCATACTAAAGAGAACATGCTTCAGTAATGTGTACTACTTCCTTATTCCTAGGGATGATGTGACATGGTTGAATTTTATTGTAATTGTTGTTATTGTTAAAAAATTGCTATAATGGCACCATTATAAGGAAGAATTGAGAAAGGGTTGGTTGTGTATACTTCATAACCTACTTTGATTTGGAGGTTACTTATTTAAAACACATCTAAAGAAAAAATTAAAAAAATTTGGGCAACTTTCTAATGAGGAGCATGATGTAGGAACTTCAAAATGGCTTTAAAGAAAGGAGCAAGCTTGGGAAAATGAGTAGCAAGATTGATAAATGTAGAAATAAGTGGAAGTCTTCATAGTTCTTTGTGCCTAAATCTCGGGGATACTTTGGGTAGGAATCATTTAAGATTGTCATGAAAGGCTATATTTTGTAGAATTATAGGAGACACATGAAATGGATTCATTGAAGATTAACGTTAAATATATGATTTAGTTGGAGTAGAATGGAAGACTTGTGGTACTATTGTGGATATGTAATGTAATATGGGGTGTTTGTAGTTATTTGTTAAAAATTTGGGTGAAGGTATGGCGGGTCATTTGCTGCAAATTATTAGTGCTATTAGCTGAGTTAGCCACTATCTTGAAGTGTTTACATGAATTGAAATACTTAATCAAATTGGAAAAAGCTTGGAAAGGAAACTATAGATTACATAAACATCTTTGTTGCTTATGCAATTCAACTTTCATAGAATTAAAAGATATGGGAACTTTGTTATGCAAATTTTATGTGTTTATAGGCTTGATAGGAGTTCAAATTGTAATCATATTGTAGAGGTGGAATATTCATGTACGAGTTACAACTACAAAAAGAAATAACAAAATTTACCTTATAACTTGGAACGCATTAAGGATAAAGAGATTTGTTAATAGTTTTAGTAGAGGAGTTGATAGATAAATTGTGCATTTTTTATTTCATTTCATTTGAAAGTACATAGGATTGAATATTTTTGAAGCTTTGTTGTGAAACGTTTCTATAAAGAAGGGTATACTAGAAGCACATATTGTATGCACTACGGAGCAGAACAACATGTATCTAAGAATTACATTTACAGGGAGGAACCAAGTGCCTTTATGTTATTGACTTGGAGTAGCAAGTAGAAGTTTATTTAGTAGAGTTTAAGTGAAAAATGATACTAGTGCTTGATGTGTGGTTAACAAAATGCAAACTTTTAATCTGTTTATAAGCAAATTGAAAAAACTTAGATGGCACAACATAAGAAATAGATGTATTAATTTAGTATTGGTAAGTGGTAGTACCAAGAATCTCAATGAAACTGATGATAAGCTATTGCAAATGTGGGAAAAAATGAAACCTAAATGTTATCATAGGAAGATTAAATTGCAATTCACCCTTAAATCATAGAAGCAAAAGTATGACGACATATATAAAAAGAAACAACTTTGGAGCTACGTTGTGCTATTTTTTTTTGTGGGGACCACTGGCTCTTTCATCAAACTTTACAAGGGGCTTAGACATTAGCTGATTACTTGGAAAATATGTTGTACATCCAAGCCAAATGTTAAAGTGAACAAAAAGATACAGCTATAAGATAAAAACATATCTATAAGAGGTATGGCAGAATTCTGACTATCTAGCCCTCTTTATGACAGTAGGGCTACTGTAAGGTTATGGTGTCATTACTATTATGTGCTGGTTATTTCTAAATCCTTTATGTGCTTGTTTTCGTAATTATTGTGATCCAGGCTAATTTTATATGGCAGTGTTAGCTATTTGGAATGTGCAGGGAATAAGGGTAGTGAAATAGAGAGGCTTTCTATAGAGCCTTTTAAGAGAATATGGAGTATTAATGATTGCCTTACTAGAGATCTGTGTGGAAAAATTTAGTAAGAAAGATGCAGAAAAACATCTTAGTAGGAACTAGAAGTTCTTTGTGTAACCATTAGTGTGCACATGAGGAGGAATCTTTGTGCTATGGAGAAATTGGATGGAGTTGGACATTTTCATGGCCTCATAACAAGTTCTATCAATATAAGAAAACCAAAAAGTAAACAATCTTGGAGATGCTGTTTTGTGTATGCTTCCAAAGATTATGTCACTTATAAGGTGGTGTGACATCAAATTAGAGAGATCGAAACACTTGAGGCCAACTAATTATTGCAAGTGATTTCTATATAATTTTTGCACAAGATGAGAAGAAAAGAGGGAAGAAATTTGGGAGTGGACAAGTGCAGCATGAATTTTCTAGTTTCTTACATGATCTACATGACTATGCTTGGAATAAGTATGCTTGGTGCAAT
The DNA here is from genome assembly GCA_023846275.1 of Vanilla planifolia. NCBI lineage: Eukaryota > Viridiplantae > Streptophyta > Magnoliopsida > Asparagales > Orchidaceae > Vanilla > Vanilla planifolia. Next base: position 1,202,716 of record JAIUJO010000039.1, read on the forward strand.
CACAATGATGAATATGCTAACATTTATGGACGTTTGGATAAAGTTATTATGAACATTAAGGGTTCATTGGAATATGCAAATGCTATCATGAAAAATCTTTCCTATATTATCTTAGTTCATTATCCATTACTTATTCAACTTAAACTGTAGCTTACTAAAAGAATGGATAAGCATAACAATTTTGAAAATAGAGTACAAGTGTAATATAGTAGTGAAATAGGTAATTTTCTTAATAAAAATTATTAGATGGAGTGAGACATTTAGGTGCTACAAATCAAAGAGTTTGAGTTGGGCTAACTTAGTAGAAGCATGAGTTATTGGGTTAGCATAATATATTTTCCATTGAATGATGGGATTTTAAGGGGTGTGGTGGTGGTGGCATGTTAAGCAACATTGGGCATGCTTGAGAGATCATAACACCCAATTTTTTAGGATGTAACTACTTTTTCCATTAGGAATAACTATATTCACTAGCTTAAAACACTAATGAGGACTTAGTGGCTTCTTCAATTGAAATCAAAGGTATGTTAAAGTAGTTTTTTAGTTTAAAATTGTTTAGTAATTAGGATTATATTCACCCTTCAACTATATTTCCATCCTTATTGATGTATTTACAAAGAGTAAGCAATAATACTTGAGGCATTGATCATTGATGTGGAAATTATCACTATTAGGAAATCTATCAAGGGAAATAAAGCACTCGGCATGGATGGAATAAGCTAAGCTCTTTTAATATTGTTTGAGCATTACTCACATTGACATTATTGATGTTGTGAAAATTATTTTTCATGATAGATATATGCCAATGAAATGGAAAGAAACTTTGACCATACTTATTCCAAAGGTTCAAGGTCCTTCAAAGCTTGAATAATTAAGACCTATAATTCTGTGCATTTTGATTTATAAAATTTTTGTAAAGATTGTGATAGGTAGATTAAAGATTGTGCTTCCTAATATTATCGTTAGAAAGAAGGTCATATTTCTTCTTAGTAGACCTATTTTTGATAAACTTTATTTAGCACAAGAGGTGAGAAACCATACGAATACAACAACAACAAATTTTTAATTTTAGAAGGTATTATAGATGATTTAGAAAAAAAATTCACAGATATTTATGATGTGGAAGAAATGGGAATGACATTATCCATTTTACGAGTTCGAATGTTGTGATGCTTCCTAAGGAATGTGGAGGCTAGGGCATCTGTGATTTTTCATTTGGTAGAAGGCACTTATTGCAAAGTAATGTAGAAGAGTGTTGCATCATGAAGATGGATTATTGGTATATGCATTCAGGACTAAGTAAATAACAACCATATTGTACCTTAGGGTGACTAACCTACTTTTAATCTTTTTGAGTTTGCTAATCCTTGGACATGTGCCAATATTGTGTGGTACTCGCTGAAGGTAGATAAGTGTCCTTCCTACCAAGGTATTGGTTGGAATATCTCTTAATTGATTTGTGGCCTACATTTATTTATGTGCATAGATTGTATCCATTAAATCTAGAGGAGCTTATTAATGAACATGGAGAATGGGAATGTAAAAAGATCAAAAACATATTTGTTAGTACCTTAGTCTTAAGAATTCCTTACTCTCTTCAATTTTAATGAAAGAAACATGTTATATTTTAGGAAAAATAAACAAATTGTGCTCTAATATAAACACATATATCATAAGATGCTGAATTATCTAAATATGTACACACCTTTGGTGTGGAAAATAGATGTGTAATGCCAGGTGAAAGTTTTTCTTTGGAAATTGATCTTAAATCTTATTCAAGAGAACCCTTGGCTTGGTGCTGGAGTTTTAATGAGGAAAGGGAGAAGCTCTAGTACTACATCATGGAGGAAAATATCAAGCATTTTCTTAGGAATGCTTTAAGGCCAAAGAACTATAAGAGTAGAGCGTCATTAATGTTGCTAATTGTGATGGATGAAAAATTGTTATCACATTAACTCATTATAGGAATTAATTAGTTGGATGGGTAAGAATTTTAAAAATTTCAACAATGTAAAAGGAGTTCAATTTGCTACAATTGTACTGTGCCATTTATGGATCAATAAAAATAAGAAAGTACATGAGGAGATGGTGTTTAGTCAAGTTGCTTTATAGAGAGATATTGAATTAGATTTGTTGCTACTATTGTGTGCTTAAGTCTTAATAAGCCATCTAGGGTAATGTTTGCAACAATGTTGGGCTATGTGCAACCTCAAAGTTGACACCTTCTTTAAAGGGGTAGGTAAAAATAAATTGTGATGTAGTGCTAGATAGAAGCCAGATTATAGGGATTAGGATTGTAATGATGGATTACATAGTGAAACTTTAATTATAGCTAGTATAATGTATTAGAATCTATCACTACAATAGAAACACTTGCAATCTTTGAAGCCAAGGGGATTTTAAGAACTAGATTGCCAAGCACACTTGTAGTGGAGATATAATTTGAATTGATAGTTGTGATTGAAGAAGTGAATCAGATGATACCATATACTTACCATGGGAACCAGTGCCATGGTGTGATTAAGCTTTTGGAGGGAATGAGCTCTTTCAAACTATACCATGTTTAGAGGAAAGGAAATGTTTAGCAGATTAGGTTGCACATCATGCACTTTTAGGCTATTTTCTTTTGGACAAGGGAATGTCCCTTCACAACCAATTTCTATTTTGACTTTACTAGGCTTTTGTTTTGAAGCTCCTTAGAGAGAGTTTGTTGTAGGCTTTGACCACTTATACATTTTCAAAAAACCAAAAGATAGTGTTAGGTGGTGTGAGAATTTCAAATTCCTTGGAGTTGGTAATGACAAACAGTGGTGTTGGCTGATGGTGGTGCTCACAATAACCAGACTTGTGGGAAGTAATGGAAAGAAGGAATCTCATGTGATTCTTTTGGGTGATTGTTGAATAGATTTTGTTGAATCAACAGTTTGAATCAGTGAGTATACTATGATAGCATTTAAGCTAAGAAAGAGTTCAAAAAAATGTGGGACATTTTTCCTTTAAATGAGCAATGAGCATGACAACTCTTTTTTCAATAAAAGACAATGTAATATAATCTAGGGCTATTCTTATGGAGAAATCAAAGAGTGTAGCCAAGTTAAACATGGTTTTGTATTGAGTTGAATTCCTTCAATGATGAAGATGGAGTGTCACATGTAATGTAGAATATAATAGTTGAAACAGGGAAGGAAGAAAAAGTTTTAAACATAATATAAAGTGTTGCAAAGTTGAAGGAAACTATAGAATTATGAAATAAATCCAAAATTTATTGAAGTAGCTATTTTGAAGGCATGCACTTCAAGTGTTTATGAAAATATCAGAGGTGGAGAAAAAGTTGTTTGGATAACGATCAGTAAGAATGAAGCCCAAATAATCAACATCAAAGAAGTGCAAATGAGAAGAAATGCATGGAATTGGAAGTAAATATCTAGTGACTATTCATTGGAGAGATGTATCATTATGGATGTGAAAATTTGTGCAATGAGAGATACTTCTTTCATTATGAATGATGAAATTCACTTGTGGAATGAGGCTTGTCAATGATGAATTATGTACAATCAATTTGACTTTGTTTATAGGTTGTATGGAAGTCAACTACTGGTTTAGTTAATTACAAGAGTACTACATCATAGATGGGGGCATCTCAGCTATTTTTGGGTCTAGATTTATCTTCTTGTTGTTTCTAGCTACATTTTGAGTATTTAATGGATAGTGACTAAGTGTGGCTCGATGGGCTTTAGCAAGTAGTGGGATTGGACATGTGGACAAAATCTTTTAGGCCATGCTCTACAGTAATTATGAGTGCTCTTATGTGGCTCCATTTTTCAACACTCATCCTTGTCTATTGGGATATAAAATATTTGTTTGCTTTAACAAGGCTTTTGGTGAGCCTATGGAAATGGTTGGTTGGATTTAAGACTTATAGAGGTCATAACTTGCTAGGGTCTATTTTAGAATTGACCTCTCTATGCCTCTTAGAGAAGATACGTGGTTAAATGGTCTATTGAGGATCACCTTTTAGAGCTTCAAATATGTGGGCCTTTTTGTTTTTACGTTTACCCATGGCAAAGTAGGGCATACCTCAAAGTTGTGTCCTTACATTAAGTTGGTCTAGAATTATAACTCTAATCATGGTTTGCTCTCTGTGGAGGCTTATCCTGATTGTGATAAAAATTAAAAATGAATTGAGAAGTACCTATCATAAGAGATCGAAGAGCATGATGATAAATATCATGGCTTTGGACTATGAATGTGATGCAACCCAAAAAAAGAAGAATGAGTACATTAATACATCAGAAGAGAAATATTAATAAATACATGAAAGCAAGCAAGAAGTACAAGTATTATAAGCTAGAAGAAAATGGGCATGCAAGGAATACAAACAAATTAAGGTCTCAGGTTGAATGGTATAATATGGGGCTATATATGATCGAGTGTGTACCAAAAATAATAACAATGAAGGAACATGAAATTAAAATAACTGAGTTGGTTGAAGATTCTGAGACATTTTACATGCCATTGAATAGGTTGTGGAGAAGTGAATTAATATCATTGATACTCCAAGTACATCAAACAATGTAGTGCCAATAGAAGTAGGGGGAAAGAGCAAACAAATAATGGAGTAAATTAGCAATGATAAGAAACTCAATAAAAAAGGGGTGGGGTTCATCCTGAGTAGGTTGCAAATTCAAGAAAAACATAAAAGAGGATGGACAGAGGTATGCTGTAGATGGAAGACAAATGGTTTTCCTACTTGAGAATTTGTGGATCTATGGATCACTTTGTTACCTTGACAAATTCTTTGGAAAATTATGTAGTATTATTTAAAGGCTTATTTTGGGGATAACATAAGACATCTTGGACGTAGTGAATAAGGGTGGAGTAGGAAGGCATAATATTATTTTCACTATTATATAGCTACTGATTGTAGGAATTTGAATTGGCACGGCAAGGAAACGTGTAGAGCAAAGCTCTACTTTATATCTTTATTATGTTTTAGGGAATGTAGGAAACCTTTTGGAAGTCGAAGTCATATGGGTGCCAGAATCTGGTATGTAGAGGTGGAAATTTATGGAATCTATATAACAATTATGTCGATGTACTGCTTAAGGTGAATTTAGAGATGTAGATTCTTTTAAATTATTTTAGGTAGAGGAACATGTAAGTTTGATATATTATGGACTTGTGCTCTACATTATTTTGGCAACATTATAGTTGTTTATTGAACAAGATTGATAACAGAGTTGGGTTGTTTACATGTAATATCTTTTAACATGTCTTGAGGAATGTAAAATAAAAGAACATATAAAGCATTGTACTACTTCATATTTTTGCTTAAGTTAGAGGGTTAGTAGGAAGGCTACAAGAATTGGAAATCACATAAGAGTTATAATTCTAGTATTTGGTGCAAAGGTAGTAGGTCTATTATATAGGTGTGGGGCAATTGGTTACATATGTGTTGTTTGGGTGCATTGATTCATAAGCATGCTTCCATCCCTTTGCTTTATTAGATATTGTTGAGTAAGTAGTATGGAATATTTGTGTTCGACAGGAAATGTCTCATTGCTATTTATAGTGAATTGTATGAGAACATGATTTAACTATTATTTCTTTGTTGGAAACTAGCATGGAGAATAAGAGAGGTAAAAAGCCTATTGGGATTGAATTTAAACTTTTTTATTCAACATTCAGTGGGTTTATTTGAGGAAATTATGGTGCTTTGGAGAAATTTTATGCAATTGGGGATTATGTATTCATCCTCATAGGTGGCCACTATACTTCTGAATTGCGGTAGCAGTACAACTTGGGGGTGTTGCGAGACACATGCATCAAAAGATTATATGGTTCAACTTATTGTATGGGACCAAATAAGAGAATTGACTAAGCTGGGTGAACCATTAATTATTGTTGGAGAATTCAATGCTTCACTAAAGCAAAATGAGAAGAAAGGAGGGAAGAAATTTAATAATGGGTAGGCTTAATGCGAGTTCTCAAGTTTGATGTAGGATTTATAGCTTAATAATTTAGCATTTATTGGGAACAAGTTTACATGATGATATAATAAGGTGGGTAGTGCACATATTTGGGAAAGACTGGATAGCACCTTCTTGGAAGATGAGGGTATGTGTGGCTTTCCTAAGCTTTATAGTGACTCGCTTTGCTCGCATTGGCTCTGGCCATTATCCTTTACTTATCTTATTTGAATGACTACCCTTAAATGAGATGGAAAGAACACTCTAGTTTGAAAATGTATCACTATCTTTTCCATACTCATTTAAGGTTGTACATGCTATATGGATACATACTATTGGTGGTAACCCTATGATTAAAATTTCCACGAAATTTCATGGAGCTTTGTAAGCTTTAAAAATTTGGAGCACTATTGAACTTAGCAATATTTTTAATATGACTCTCTAATTGGAGCAAGAAATCTAGACATTGCAACATAAAGAGTATGAGAAGGGGTTAATACAGAAGGAGAATGAACTTTTGGCACTTCATATTTCTTTTTACGATATGGTTACAACCTTGGAAGAAGCATCAGGGTGACAGCATGCTGAGGTACTTTGGGTTAACCTGAGGTATTGGAAGATAAGCTTTTTTTAATGCTTTAATTGCCTCTAACTAAAGAAGTATATTCACCAACTTAAAAATGATAAGAGGGATTAGTGGGTTCTTTCATTGAAATTAAAGATACCGTTATGAAATTATTTAGTAGAAAGTAGTGCACATTGAGATAGTATAATCCTCTCCCATCATTTGAACCTTTAAGAATTATTAGTAGTGAGTACCTGAAAGGTCTAATGGCCCCAATTATAGATACGAAATTTAGGACTATTGTTATGACTATAAGAAAATAAAGCTCTAGTTGTGGATGGTATGCGTAAAGAGTTTGTACATGGTTATTGGAATATTAGCTAGGTGGTTATTGTCATAGCTATTAAACAATTCTTCTTTCATAGTTGTATGCCCAAGAGATGAAAAGACATGTTAGTTATTCTTATTCCCAGAGTATAGTTTGCTACAATACCTAAATATTTTAGTTTATTTAGTTTATGTAATGTGATGCACAAGGTTTAGGCTAACATCTAATAAGTAAATTTAATTTAGGGCTTCCATGTATCATTATAAGACAACAAGTGGATTTGGTGACTAGTCATATTATATTAGATAACGTTTTTGGCATCAGTTATGGTAGCCTATTTAAACTCTTCTACTTCTAAAGACAAGCTCATGGCATTAAATTGGGACATTGATCAAGCCAATGATAAGGCCTACTAGAATTTTTTAATTGACATGTTAAAGCAAATTAAGGTTTCTAAAAATTGTGTGATTGGGTGGAGTCATGTACTAACACAACTAGGGAACTTATGCAAGTGTGTCTTTTGTTGCCATACCTCTTCACAATTAAATCAGAACATTTCTCTAAACTTATTATACACAACGTGAAGCATAAAGCTTTTATTGGAATCAAGATTAACCCAACCTCACCAATCATTATTCACCTTCTTTATGCTGATGACATTTTGATTTATGCACATACAATGTGTATTGCATCAAGGACCATTCAAGATTTATTGAAGTAATACAGGTTAAACTCTGGCCAAGTTGTCAATTTTAACAAATCTAGTGTACTATTTTGAAAAGGTATGGACTCAAGTACAAGAAGATGATTGTTGGGAGGTCATTTGATTGCAATAAATTATTTAAAAATTTTTATTACAACAAATAAATTACAAAACAAATACGATGAGTTCCTTACTGAAAGAGTTTAGAACTATGTTTTGAGATTAAGGATTAGGTTTTTATCAATGGTGGGCTTGATCACCTTGATTCATTTGGTCTTAGATGCTATTTTGACTTATTATTTAGGTCATTCTTCAATTCCAAATTACATTATGGGGAAGATGTAAAAGGTTATTTGTCAGTACTTAAGTGGTTTAGATTCTAATAAATTGATTTGTTATGCAAAACTAGAATTTGGTATTACTTCATAAGTAACATAAGGGACATAAAATTTAGAGCTTATTAACATGGAAGGTAGATTTAATTAGTAAGACATACAGGTGGGCTGTAATGTTGGCGTATTTGTTATGGGTTGAATTTTTTAGATCCAAATATTGTATGACACATGACAATATATATATGCCACATAAGACATCACATATATAGTAGTTGTTGTGCATGGTGATGCCAAGGACTGGTGAGAATACAATTTGGTGTATTGTCAAGAGAAAGTAAGTGACTTTCGCGAAGGATAAATAGTTGGGTTATCTTCTTATTGTTGAGTTGCCAACATTTATTGTCATGGACATGGAGCACCTCACTCTATTGATAAAAACTGTCGAGGATTGTGGTTCATTGAACCATGATAAATTCTACCAGTAATTAACATTGACATTGATGAATCAACAAATTATGCATCTCTCATAGGAAAAACTCAAAAAATGTTGACATGCCATACTTTAATCATTCTAATATATGGTTCTGGAAGCATAATGTATTTATATTAACATTTGTAATAGCAAAGGTCAAGAAAGGAAGATGTGTCGTGGGTGTGGAAATTGAAATTGTAGCTTTGAATAAGTGTATTCATGTAGAGACTATTGTTGAATTATCTTCCAATCCATTCTTCATTATGCATGAGACACATTGAGATGGAGATTTTGTGTTAGTCAAAAAGGAATTCCCTAATGCCAAGCTAAACCATACAAATGAGAATGATGTGTAATCGACTCAGGTGGCACCTACCTTTACTACTAAGAACAAGTATTTCCACCAACTTAAAAATAATTTTGGGGAACTGGTGGCCCCTTCAACTAAGATTAATAATAATTTTTAGCAAGAAGTAGTGTATCCAAATGCAATGTGAGCCCTTTCCACCCTTCTACCCATTGAGAACTACTAATAGGGAATAGGTGACTGAAGTTGTGGCTCTAATCAATGATGATGTGCTCAGATCTATGTTAATTTCAATAACAAGAAACAAATACCTTGGTATTCATGGCATGTCAAAAAAGTTTTTACATGGTTATTGGAAGATCACATTGGTGGACATCATTATTATAATGAAAAAATTCTTTAAAAAGGTTTTATATATAAACATTGTAAAGACACATTGATCATACTCATCCTTAAAGTTTGAAGACCATCTAAACCCAAGAAATTCAATCCAATTAGCTTCTGTAATATGATTTGTAAAGTAATGAAAAATAATTTGATGGCAAGAGTTATGGTACTACTTCTAGATATCATTACTTGGGAGAAAGTTGCTTTTGTGGTAGGCCATGTTATATCTAATAATATTTTCTTGGTACAAGAAATGGCTACCAATTTGCATGTATTTACCTTTGAAGATTGTTCAAAATTAGATATGGACCAAGTTTTGACATGGTAAACTAGAAATTTATTTTAGATATGCTTAAGCATTTTTATTTCCCTACTCTTTGATATGATTAGATTAAGGCCTCTATCACCGCACTAAGACTTTGTGTTATTTGTAATGGTATTCATCTATTGGAAATAAAAGCAACTTGGGGTCTTACATAGGGATATTGTCTTTTACCATACTTTTTTTATGATTATATCTTAGTATCTCTTACGATATATTTAATACTAGCTTAATTATGCTATCTTTATTGGGTTAAGCATTTACCATTCATCCTTATGATTACACACTCGTATGCTTATAAAGTCATGATTTATGCACATATAACTTGTGTTGTAGTGAGTAACATTCGAGATATTATGGAGTAATATATGCATCAATCAGGTCACATGGTGAATCTAAACAAAGACAAAGTGTTCTTTAGCAAGTGCTTGAACTGTAAGAATAAGAAGTTTATTATGGGATAACTATATATGCATTAATTTACTCAATTAAAATATCTAGACATTCTAGTTAGGGTAACCAAACATCAAAAACAAGACTTCAATTTCAATATCAACCATGATGTCATGGTTAGCTTAATATTAGCTACTAATCTTACTTGTTACTTAGCCCACACATTAATTTTTAGTGGAACTATATTAGAGTTTCTAAAAAGTGTCATTATTTGTAGAGTTGTACAAATGATAGTAATGCAATACAGTATGCTTGTTGAGAAATGATAACTCTTCTTATGGAGGTTAGAGGCCTTGGAGTTTACAATTTGTCAGCCTAGCAATCAACATTTATTGAAAAACACTACTGGAAAATTATGACTGACAAAGACTATTTATGAGTTTAGTTCTTTAAGATCAATACTTTGTGATAATAATACTTTTTGGATGCCTCATCGTTGATCTCATATACATAAGTTACTCAATCTTGTGACCATTGGACCATAACTAATATGGATTAGAGGATTATTATGGGCAATTTTGTTTCCTTTTGTATGATAATTTGCTTGGCATCCTTCTTATTCCTACATAACAAAGCTATCATAACATGGATGTGAAGCATCTAGCATTTGAAGTGGAGCTAATTAGGGAGCATTACATGTCGAATCACAAAACGATCTTGAAGTTATTGGCACTTTATTTAATACCTTAGATTCTACATTGTCTTTGGTCTAAATTGAATGAAATAGATGTGTTATGCTTCAAATTGAGTGTGGATATAGTGTTTGATTCAAAGAGTATATACAATAGCATGTATATAGACATAACCCATCAAGGAAGAAGGTTATGTGGGTTTGGAAAGTGTAAGTGTGTCCTCAGGGAAATAGTTACCTATAGATATTAGCATTAAATCTACTTCCTACTTGCAGCTAACTTTGTCCAAGAAAGATTAAGACATCTAAACTTTTACTTTGGGGATGTACTCACAACAAAGATGTGCCAAATAATTTCTTTGAGTGCCATATTGTGAAAGAACTCTAGCCAAATAACTTTGATAACGATTTCTTCATGCTAAGTAGGATTAATTGTAGGGGCATCACTTGCATTTTTGAGCTCCTTAATTGAATGTCTATGAATGTGTTGGTGGATAAACATCTCAAGTATCAAATGTGCTACTTTATCTTTATTTCACATTTGGTGTAGAAGAACTTGTAGTCATATGCAGAAAAGGTATTCAATTCTATTGCCCTTTAAACGTACATTCACATTGTAGTTGCTACTTGCTATAACTCTCTAATAACATCCAACAGATGCACATGAGACCATGATTGGTTTTTTGTTACATCTTATTAGATTCCTTCAATGGGTCTGATTAAATTCAATTGTGACATAGATATGTATGATAACTTGAATGTAAGAATCATTAGACGGGATGACATGGGTAGATCTATTACTATTATAGGAAAAACTAACTTTAATGTAAGAATCATTAGATGGGATGACATGGGTAGATCTATTACTATTATAGGAAAAACCTTGGCTCTATGTTTACTTTGTTCCATGGGTATTATTTCTATTCTTGAAATCGATTCAACAAAAGCCACTACTACAGTTAACCAGTTACATGTTTCTACATCAAACAATAGTTCCTTCCATAATGTCATTACATATATTTGGGGCACAAAGTACTTAAAACTATCTCACATAAAGTGTCATGACAATAGTGCTATAGATAGTGTCGCTCATCGTTCACTTCTATATGATTTTATTTGGGACTATGGAACTTCCCAAATCACTTCAACTTTATGTTTTTAATGATTTTATGTGTGAACCTCCTCAAGAAGAGTACGATGTATGATTTAACCATGACTTTTTGAAAAGGCCAAAGGACTTTGATTTCTTATAAGTTGCTGATAGAGTCTAAAGAACAACATTTACCAATACTTTGTTAGCATTGTTTACAGTTAACACTAAAGTAGTGTCTGATTGTCTTTGAGCACCAAACCTTCAATCTGGATTAACAAAAATTATTGGCAAATGCTTTGGTAGTGATTCATATTTAAAAAATCCAAAAGAATTACCTCTGGCTATGAATTCTAAATGCCCATGACTTTGATCCTTAGTGCCAACATTATATGATTAAAATCTTATGAAGTTATCCCATGCTAATATTTCCTGAGCATCTGCTTTCATTGAGCAATCAAATTTCTTCATGGTAACCATATTAAGGGGATGATTAGGTTAGCTAAGGCAAAACAATAGTACAAAATAAAAGGATCAACGTAGGTAGTGCACACTAAAAGGTGGATCGATTGACCATAATGGGATCCAACTATGAGCTTTTTTATTATAAATTAAAAATAGAAAATTGGATCTTAGGTTACCATATTTATTTGTACAAGAATTACCTTCTAGTGGATCATTGTTAAGGTTTTTTATTTGTACTAATTCCAATTGCAAGACTCATGGAGCATAGTATTGTTATTTATTTTCACTAACTCCCCATGTAAGGATTAGGTAATTTCTGCTCCTATTGCCTTTCCTGGATTTGATAGCCATCTCTTAGGATCTCCAAAATTGAACCCGAATGCTATGTCACTTATCACCACAATGGTAGGCCCTTATCATATGTTGAATGTTAATAGGGCAAAAATTTGAATGATGCATTACTGGCATAGTGGATGTGTAATCTAACAAGTTATCATGTGTAATCAAGGAGTTAGATGAAAGTACAAATTGAACTTTTACCTAATAAATGTAACCCATCAAAAAGTTGGAGTTTCATGCCCATATTATCTCTAAAATATTATAGTTATATGTGTAAGATGTGCCATTAAATGGACTTTAAATAATCTGTGAGCCATTCATAGTTTCATAGCCTAAAATTGATCATAATTTGATATGCATTACTTAATCTTTTGGAAAAGTATATGATTACTTGCAAGATCAAATAGGGAACCTTACAAAGACAAAATGCCAGAACACACCTCATGTTATAGTTGACATGTTCGTCATGTCTGGCATTACTCCATAAAGAGGTGCAATTAGGATACCATCCCTTATGTTCTAGTTTATAATATAATTCTTCAAACCCTCCCTGGTGAATAATGAAGGCAAAGAAGAGTGATTTCTAAGCCTTTGGAATCACGAGAGTAAGAATGATTGTATGTTTAATAACATTAAAAAACACCAACAATTTCAAAATAAGAGAAGTGTAGCATCAATGAAATAATTTAATGAAACATATCATCTAATAAAAAAGCAGGAAGCATATGAAGGTGCCTCTTTATGAAGGTTCAAACTACACTCCCGCATACAAAAAGTGCATTAATGGGTGAAGTGCTCTACCTTGCATGTAGCTACAGTAACATGATACTTGAGTCACAACCCAGCATACTTAAAACGTAAGGCATGTTACACCATCAAACACCCTCATTGTTGTGAACTACACTACATCACACATTGTCCATTATTGATTATTCACTACAACAATTTCTTTAATGAAAGAGGAAATCCATAAAAATGCAACACTTTATCCCTGCAATAGTAGGTCATAGTACATTAAATCCCAAAAAAATGTTATAGTCTGTGGACCAAAAAAGCCTTATGCAAAGGATCCAACATGCCATGAGTAGACAAGAGACCACATGCAAGACAGTGCTATGATGGACTCAGTACTATGCTGTACGTGAAACTATAATAGTGCATGGCTCGCGCTACATCCGAGCATACACAAATCCAAATGCCTCTTGTACCCTCCAATTTTCTCTATGATGTGGGCTGCACTGTGCTGCATATTGCCCCATTATTAATTGCATATTAGAACAATATAAATAATGATGATGGCAATCATCCCAAAAAAAGCAATACATTACACATGCGGCAGTGCTTGATAGTGCTAGAAATCCTAAAATGTTTCACTTTATGGGCCTTACAAGCCATGTGCTTGATGTCACAAGCCAAGTGTTGATTGGTTGTCAAATGCACACAATGTGGGCTATCCATGTGATAGCAACTTGTATGGTGAAAAATTTCAAAAAAAGGTTACATTTTGCAAGAAACATGCAGAGGATGTTGTGGGCCACTTGGAGATTGGCTACCTTATACATGAATAGAGGACTATTATACACAAACCCTTGTGCATGTTGCACCATCCAACTTTGGCTTTGCTTAGAGCTAAAAAAAGCCACACATTAACCCTTACAGATTGCATGTTGCAATAATTCTTTCAAGGACAAAGGTAAGTCTCCCAATAAGGCATCACCTTATTCATGTGTTAACTATTTTTAGCACTAAAAATCCTTAAAGTTAAGCTCTGTGAGATTCAATAACTATGCACATTGGATCAAATTGGGAGCACATGTACTGAATGCAGTGCACATGAATAGTGCATTATTGCTACTGTAGCATTCCTAACATTGTGTCATGCGCTTAGTTGTAGCAACATTATTCTAAGACCTTAGCCAAGCTTGCACAAACCATAAAGCATATTGGATCATCAAATTGTTGCTTCATCATGAGACACACCATATCACATATTATCTTTTATAGATCACATGTTGCAACAATTTTGTTAATGAAGAAGGAAAGTCTCCATATAGGGTATCACCTTATCCAAGCAACAGCAATTTGCAATGCTAAAATTAAAAAAAAGTTACACTTAGCAAGCTCTACTTCCTGTAAGAATAAAATGTCACTTGGTGCACATAGAAATGTTGCTAGGTGCAAGTACAATGTTGTGGTGTATATTCTTCTCAGTAGTGTCAAACTAGGGCATGCTCAGACCCTAGTGCGTAATGCACCATCCAACTTCCACTTTGTCATAGACCACACAATGCTACTGATTGCTGTTTGGCAATTGTACATTGTGATAAGTTACTCATGGAAGAAGAAAAACCTCCTAATACAGCATCATCTAATCCATGTAATGTTAACTAGAACACTAAAAATTCAAAAAGAGTTGCACTTTTCAAAACTCACTAGCCTTGCATGATTCAAATGGGTAAATGAGTAGGCTTTTAATTGTCATGCATAGCTAGGGATGAAGCCCAACATACACAAACCTTAGTGCATTATGCATCATGAAACTTTTGCTTCAATGTTGGCCACAACTTGTCTGACATTACCAATTATTGACTACATATTGTGATAATTCCATCAAAGAAGGAATGTCAACTTTGTTTTAAGATGCATTGTGCTAGACATTATTGCTCAAGGATTACATAATGTGGCATTTTAGTGAATTAGGAGGTCGAGTTTCCTAGTAGTACATCACCTTTTCCATGTGGTACTAGTAGCACACAATGGTTGGCATTAGGTGTTGTATACTGGTTGACATGTGCGGGAACAATTTGTTGCCAGATGCATGAATAGTGCACTACTGCATTCCTGCATAGTGCTGTAGTGTGCCAAGGGTTCAAAAACCTTTCTGCATATTGTAGCATCCAACTTTTGCTTCATCTTAAGTCGCACCATCTTACAAATTGCCCATCATAGATTAAATATTTTGATAAATTGTTAACCAATGAAGGGAAGTCCCATAATAAGACATCACCTTACACACGCACCAGTAGTCTGTACTAGAAAAAATCTAAAAAAAATGTTTTCTTTGTGTTGCAATGCATGTAGTTATCTATCACGCAAGTAACTTTAATATCACATGGCTTGGGGTGTAGCATACCATGTAATATGCATAGAGCATATGGAACCATCCAACATTCACTTCATCCTAGAATACACTATGCCACACATTGCCTCTTATGGATTGCATATTACCACCATTCCTTCAAGGGGAAGACAAGCATCTGAATAGGGCATCCCTTTATATTCTAAAATGTTGTCAAAAAACATCCACCATTGAGTAGCATCTGTAATTCACAAGTTACCATCATTTATAGTTGATAAATGGACTATAGGTCACATATTATGGCAATATGAACAAGGAAGAACATAATCCCCCAATTTAATCACTCCACATCCATCCCAAAGCAATTTCAAGCAATAAATAAGGCAACAAAATGACACTTTTTGCCTCATAATTAGAACAGTTATAAGTAGCTCTTCAATAATGCACATAAGGAAAACAAAAACATTTTTTAAAAGAAAACTTATGTGGATGGATCTACTACTATATAAGGTTAGTTCTCAGTGGATTGCAAGAATTTTGTTGAGTGGACAAACCACTATACTTCACATATTTCATTGTTCAACTTCCATGATGGGCAATATGAGGCATTTGAACTTTTCACCTAGGTAAGCCTCCAAGGGGTGCAACATAAATCACATTGTATTACATAATGTAACATGTGAAGTAAGAAATCAAACGAGCAGTGTGTATTTCAAAACTTTTATGATGTCTATGTCTCCAAATGGATGAATATGCTACAAATGGGTTGGATCTTTGTAGATCATGATAGCAATGCAACTCTGCCACTTACAATGCTCCATCACAAATTTAAGTCGGTTGTAAGGATTCTATATTAGTACTCAACTATCATTTCTTACATTGCCCATGCTCTCCAACTTTCAAAGAAACTAGAGGAGCTTTTAGTTGTGTGCCAGTAGAGTGCAATGCCTATATTATTTTACAACAGGTGAACAATAGGCCTAGGTATTATATCATGGCATGGATTATGAGATAAGGGCATTTAATGAAAATCTTAGATAGAATAGCTTTGCATGACTAACTTCTCATTTAAGAATGATGGTTAATTATGTGAATTATTTGTTCCTCTCATGCTATATTGAAATATTATCACATGAAATTTCTGGGTAAGGTAAAATGAACATGTCTCATGAAAATCTAAACCCAACTCAGTTCATTATCAGTGGGTGAATGATAAAAAAAGTTAGTGAAATCTACTTCACAATGATAAAAAGAGCAAATAGCAATGGCCCAAAAAGTATTGCTACTGTGAATGCTTAGTTGCCACAAGATAATTATCCCTGTGGGAGCTTTTCTTACACCTCTAGCCTCAAATTTTGAAAGCCTAAAGGATTGATAGGATGCACTTTTTGGTTGATATTGGTACTAGAAATAAAATTCAATTGCATTTTTACCATTTTAATCTAGATGAGATTTCTATTCTGGTTGAGCTCTTATTTCGACACCTGCATTGTCTTTTAGTAGATGTGCCAACCTACCCAAAGTCTCTAATTTGCAATATCTTCTACTCAGATTGACATACCAAGGCAAGACCTATAGCCAAAAGGATGGTTCTTTCCTTACCTCCATCTTATGAAATAAGTAAAAGAATATGAGAAGTAGTGGAATTTTAATTTAGGTTGCATGGTGACTCCCATTTATGCTACTTTTCAAGTCATTTCACAAAGTCACATCAAAGTAAAGCTAAATAGGGTCTTCTTTTCTTACTCATTCTAATAATTCGTTCCCTTGTCAGTGGTTTCTTTGGATAGTAGAAAAGAACATTGGTAATTGCATCAGTCCATTCATGTATATCAATAATTAGGTGATTAGGCATTTGGTACGCTTAAGAAGGTCATAGTTACTTCCATCAATTACCCATGCTTTATTGAATTTCATCACTTTGACATTCAGAACATTGAGTAGATAAAACATTATGTGAGCAACCCAAAATATCATTGTAATGCTTTGTTTTAATTAAATAGTTTGACTCCTAATGTCCATCAAATTATGTGTTTATTATTTGATGCCCAAGGGAGGCCCCTCGTAGGGGCTGCCCCTAATTTGTCACACAACCAGCATGTATCAGCTCGCTCTTACTATTCAAGCAGCACTAATAGTCCATTAAAAGTCGTTCTTAGTCCTTAGAGGAAAACCCTTTCCTAAAATAACGGATCGAATTTCTTGACTTCCCTTGCCAACATTACTTCATCGACTAGAGGTTGTTCACCTTAGAGACTTGATGTGGTTATTACTATGATTGGGTGTGGAATGAACTTGGTACTTGTATTTTTAGGGGCCACTTGGGGCACATTAAACAAGGCTCAACATGTGGTGCTCTTCTAATTGCTTTGTCTTACCTCTAGTTGAGTCATTTCCTAGGTCAATAGCTTGTTTGGAAGAAAACATAATTGTTCGTAAGGACTTCATCAATATATTTGGGCCACTTGACATTTCCATTGGCTGCAACATTCTGGCTTGATAATTTTAACTTGTGTCCCATAAAATTGCATGTTAAAAGGCACTCTACAATGTGTTCACCCATCCCGTAGGATTGGCTAACCCAAGTGCAAGTGCCATCATTATAGAACTTTTCCCCCTTCGGACTTGAATGTTCTCATATAAATATTTAATACTACAATAAAGAACTGCACTAGTGTAAACATGAGGACTCACACCCTACACTTTCCAGCGACCATTGCACCCTCTTACTTGTTGGGGTGTTGCATTGCACTCAGAATTAGATGTGGGTGATAGGCATAAGCTTCATCATGTTTTGGTGCTAATTGATTCGACAAGTGTGTTTTTACATACTCCTTAGGGGATTTGGACTTACATGACTACCAACTTGTTATCTTAATTGACCAACACCCTTTGTAGAGTCAGGGCTAACACATAATTTGACACCAAAACCTTGTGTTAGATTCGTTACAAATTGCAGATTTTGCTTGTTGAAGTGGCCCACTAGAATCCCATATTCGTTTACTCAACATATCAAAGAAGTTTAGCCTTCTTACCTTCTTAACGTTTTAAGATAAATTGAGGGAAATATGCCCCTGATGCCTCTAATCATTGAATCTAGCTCATAAAAGTCCAAATGTGGCTCAAACTATCTTAAGGGAATATTTGAAGGGAACCAACCAATAGACGGCTTGATTAGTCTTTTGCCTCTACCCAAGTCAGATGAATAATTTGCATTTTATTATCACTAAGGGACTTAGCCAAAGTTTACTAAAGCTTTAGCTCACTTAAGGGTAGTTCACAATTTTTTAGGTTTTGATAGGCATTCTCTCGCTCGAACATTTCATAGAAGATTTGTATCATTTGGTGGTTTACCTACCAAATGAGGATCCCACCAATCAGTTTTCTTGTGTCTTTTAGTCTTACTCGCCAGTTGACGAGAAAGCATGTCAAATTCTTTGGTACATGTTTCAAGATTTGTTGGATGGGGAATCCACTAGCCATTTTCAATGCATGTAGTACCTTGAAGGCACACTTTGATGGGGCAAGCATTATGACCAACCATGATGATCATTTCTCCAGGGGTGACACCTGCCCACACTTTTATCTCCGCAATGGCCCAATAAAGTCTGCTCCTCTAGTTGATTTGATTAATAATGGATTTCTCCCGTACATGAATAACCCCATCCCAAAAAATAAAACAAAAAAGGAGTCAATATTTGTGTGTGAGCACTAATTTCTTTTATTTTTTTTTTCAATATGCTTTATTTTCATTTTAGATTTTTAAATTTTCAATTGAAAATATTTCAATTGAAATTGAAATAATTGATTGAATTCTTCTTTATACTTTTTCTCTTGCTTTTTTTGAATCTTACTAAAGAGTAAGCAATGGTAATAACTTTCCCATTTCTTGTTCCTTTTGTGATACATAGGGGGACTAAAAAAGTTTCTTTGAAGATGATAGAATAAAGTGATACCTCCCTCATAATAAAGGATCAAATTCTCTTCTCGAATGAGGTTAGAAATTGTACCATCAGTATGATCTAGTTGGTAGAGTGTATGGTACTCATTTAACCTTTCAATGGATTATTAGTGTACTCCATTATGGAAGGGGACTTTTTAGTGGATTTTGGGTCATAAGTAGTCAATTTGTGGAACTTTGAGTCATCTATAAATAGAGACTCTAGGTGGTTGGGAGGTCCCAATTAAGTTATAGGCCTTGCACTAGGATTAGATATCTTGAAACTTAGATTTTGACCAAACACTTTAGCCATCATGTGTGAGCCAATATTAGTTAGTTTTTTTAGCATTCCCCCTTATGTATTAGGAGAGAAAGATCATTTTGTACTTTGTCAAAGTTGTAGGTGATGGTTGGATTATTAACAAGCAAAAATCATCCTTTGTAAAAGTATGCGTAAGAATTGACCAATTAAAGCCTCTTAAGTTGGGTATATGGCTGAATGGACCATTCAGTCTATGTCTATAAATGTTTGAGTATTACGAGGTTTTCTTTATCTACTTCTTTTTTTGAAAATTAAGACATGCATCTGGCATATGCAATATGCACATTTAATGAGTTGTTCCATAATGCTACTAGAGTAGAAATCTATTGTCCTATTAAGATGGGGCTTAAATAGGACAAGAATGGATGGACAAGTGAAATGTAGGTAGAGATAGAAGTTGATTATAGTAAGCAACAAGGTCTGGGTCCCTGAATGGTTGTGCAACCTAGGAACAGGAAAGCGATTATAGCAACACAATAGAGGAGGAATGTAAATAACCAAGATATGAGCATGTAGGATAATTATAAGCATATAGAAAGAAAGATAATGCATAAATTATGCATAGTGGTAGATCCAAATGTAAGAACGATAGGCAAAAAGGGTGTTCATCTAAGATGGAGTGGTTAATGAAACAAAAAGCATACAAAAAAATATATTCATTAAGCAGCAAGGAAGTTGTTCATGGCCCTAGTGACTCATCAAAGATTAAGGTGTTTATTTAAGCAAAGTAAGTGGAAGTCTTGTGTATTCTCAGTCCATCCACTATTAGGATATCACATAGGGTCTACAAAAGTGGCTAATGCCCCATGGAATGAATGTGGAGATGACATTGAAAATAAAAATTCATAAAGGTTAGGGATTCACCTAGTGAAGTTTGAAAATTGAAAAAAAATGTTGATGTAGAGAAAAGTTGAAATTGGTAGACTAAAGAGTAGTGGCATCTTGGCTTCCAGAACTTCTAAGGAAATGTAGATGGTTTTGGTGTTATTGATGCATTTGAAGACTATATCTTGTATTTTTATGACTTCACTTTATTAAGAATGTAGGTTATTATTGTTATGGTAAACAAGACCAGAGAAGGTTTTCATATTTTTGCTGTTATTGTTGCTTTGCTACATATCATGTAAAGTTCAATTGGCATAGAAACGAGAGGTTGTCAGTTACCAGCTTGGTGATGATCTTACTACATAAGGTTCAATCTTGGTTCAAGCATGGCCAAAGCAATGAGGTTGGAAGAAAGAACATTATGTTTGGTCAAGATATGGTGATTAATAGCATTACAAATTTTCTTAGTGATCATAGCAAAAGAAAGACACAAATTTATGGCAATGGGGATATGCAATTTTTTGAGATGTATTACGTTCAAAATTCTTAGAGATATTATAAGTAGTGGAAGATATAAAAAATTTGCAATTGGAAGATTCACTATGTTTCTATGAAAGTTGTGTGCCTATTTTTGAGAAGCACCTTAATTGGATATCCATGGAATAGCTTGTATAAAATTCTTATTTGGGTGAGAGTTACTTCAAATTGATTCTTTATTTCAAAGGTAGAGAAAGAAGTCTTTAGAAAGAGGGCCTAAAAGGGAAGTTGGTCCATTTCCTTAAATGCAAACGAAAGCTAGGTGCTCAACCATTTTTTCTACGCTATAATTATGGAGTTTTTATTTGATGTATTGCTATTGATCATGTGGAGTTCATTTCGCATGACAACTAAAGTTTTTTAGTTAGCTGTATGGAGATGTATGTTGTATGGAATTATAGGAGTTATCATAAGATCAAGAAACTATAGATGTCTAGTCATAGGAAGAACAGTTTTGCATGTAAGAAGCTTTTTTACATAGGTTTACTATAGTAGCCGTAAATTGGGAATAATGGTGTGCAGTATTTAAGAATCAATTTATCAAATGATTATGGAAATGCTCAAACAAAATGTTGACATTAGTGAGAACTTCTTCAAGCTCCTATAATTGTTACTTTTTTTATCAAAGGGAAGCATGTTAGCCAAAGAAAGATCTCAAATGGGAGTTAGAATATCTGTTCAATTGCAAATTATAGCAATATCCTTCACTGTTATTAGTATTTGAGTCCCATATGCTATTTTGAAAGTGTGGTGCTTCTAAAATGTAGACATAACATTGTTGGGTGTGCAATAGATGTATGGATTTTGTCCAATTATAAGTTTTTTAGCAAACAATATGTAGTTGCATAAGCAATACGGAACATTTAGTGCATCAGAGTGGCAAACTCTTGTAGCTACTTACAATGCTCGGTAATGGAAAATGGTGTATTTTTTATTGTCTTGTTGGAAGCTTGGGTTGAAAACTTTTATAGGTGTGAGATAGATTGGCTTTTGAGTAAGAATTAGTGGTACTTTGTCCAACCTTTGACAAATTATAAAAGGGTATTATTGTTTTTTTGAGACATTGAGTGGAGCTTGAGATTCTATGGTCATCTTTATTGGTGGTTACTATCTAGGTGAGACATAGTAGCAAGAATTCTAGATAGTGTTGTGTAGTTTATGTATCAAAAGATTAAATTTTTGTCAGACAGCCTAAGGACAAATTTGAGAATATGAAAAGCTTGGTTAACAATTGATTATTACAGAAGATTTCGATGAATTTCTTGGGTGGATTTAGAAGAAAGGACAAAAATAATTTTGTAGTGCGTAGGCTCAATATGAGTTTTGTAGTTTTATTCGTGATTTTGATCTAGCAAACTTGGGATTTAATGGGAATAGGTTCACTTTGTGTAAAAATATGAAGGGTAGTGTGCATATATATGATAGATCGGATAGATCTTTCATGAATATTAATGGTATAGAAGCTCTCTCGAGTACCACGATGACATGTCTTCATCATATTAGCTTAGACCATAAACTTTTCTTATCTAATTTAAACAACTATATTTGAATAATACTAAGAAGAGAAGCTAGTTTGAAACCTTATGGCTATCAATTTCAAATTCAACTATTGTTGTGTAGGTAGCTTGGAATAAAATTATCATGGGCAACCTTATGAATGGCCTATCTACTAAATTTAATAGAGCAATATCAACTTCAAAGAAATGGGGTGTACCTGAACAAGACAATATTCTTAATATGCCTCACAAGTTGGAGCAAGAGATCTAAGAGCTTCAACTTAAGGAACTTAAGATGGGGTTAATAGAGGTAGAACACAATTTTTTGGCATAATGTATTTTCCCCTATAATAAGGCTACAACTTTAGAAGAAGCATGGTGGTGGTAGCAGGCAAAGCTTCATGAAGCTAATCTTTGGGATTGGAACACACTTTCTTTAAAGTGGCAACTACTTAGAGATATAGAAGAAACTATATACATCATCTTAAACATGATAGTAGTGAATTGGTGGCTTCCCTAACTAAGATTAAAGATATACACATGTTGTTCTTTAGTTAGAAGTGATGTAGTTTTGGGCAATATAATCCTCCCCTACCTTTCCAAACCTTGATAGCTATCAACATTGCACAATTAGTAAGTCTAATGGTTCCAATCTACAATTGTGAGATTAGAAATGGGTCTATACCTATCAAAAGAAACAAAGTCCTTAGTAACGATGTCTTCTTTGTGTAGTTCCGGCATGGATATTGGAATATTACCTAGGTAGATATTGTCACTACTATGAAATAATTCTTTAAATATCTCTATGCCAAAAAGGTGAAACTACGTGCTATTCATCCTAAATTCTAAAGTATAGAGTGTTCTTAAACCTTAACACTTTAGACCCATTAGTCTTTATGATGTGATGAACAAAGTTGTGACTAAACTTTTGGTGGGTATCCTAAAGTTGGTGCTTCTGATATGATTACTAGGGAACAAATTGATTTTGTGCTTCACCATGTTATACCTAATACTATGCTTTTTTCATTAGAGATGGTTGTGTATATAAATTTATTTACTCTTTTAGAGGGTCTTAAAGCATTAAAGATGAACATGGACTATGCTTGTAATAAGACAAATTGGAAATTCATGTTTAATATGTATAAGCATCTACAATTACAAAAGCTTTGATGTGATTTGGATGTAGCTTGTACCATTACATCAAGATTTGGGATTTTTTTAATAAGATCTATCTTCAAGAGATTTAGGCTATCATGGGTCTTATGTTGGGGTGTCTACTTTCTAAAAACAATTTTACCTTTGTCTATGAGTATCTCTCTTGCCTATTAAGTACCGTGTAGAGCAAGTTCTATCGATTGGGATTACAATAAGCCATTCCTCACCAATGATTACTCACCATTTATATGCTGATTCCATCATTATGTATGCACCTACAACTTTTGTTGTAGCTAGGACCAATTGGGACAATATGAAGTAGTATGGGCAACACTCTAGTTGGGTGATAAATGTTAACAAGAGAAGATTATTGTTTTATAAGGGGATGGAATACAAGTGAAGGAAGTTGACAGTAAGAAAGCTACATATGAGTCAATTTGCTCAATTAAAATGTTTAGGCATATCTATTGTAGTAACTAAATTTGAAAAATAGACATCAAATTTATATTTGATCGAGTTGAGAATTGTGTGTTAAGATGGCATGTTAGATCTTTATTGATGGAGGGGCATATTCTCGTGATCAACTATATGCATGCTAATATTCCTACATTTTACTTAACCCATTCCTTAATCTTGAAAAGCATTCTTGATGGGTTAGAGAAACTAATGCATCGATACTTGTGGATTGGTTCAAATAATGGCAACACTATGTATTATGCTTGCTTGAACTTGGTTAATCTTCTTATGGAGTATTGGGGTCTTGGAGTTCATAATTTGTCAACATAGTATGCAGCACTAATTACAAAGAATTATTGGAAAATTATGGTACAAGAATGTCGTCGATTGGTTTAGGCATCAAATTCAAGTTTATGTGATAGATGATAATTTTTATATGTTGCACAATGATTCACATAATTGCATGTTACTCAGTATTATGTTATCTTAGATAATTAATATGGTTTATTAGATTATTGAGGGTAAAAAATTCTCATTCTTGATAGATAATTGGCTTTGTAGTCTTTTTATTTCTTCATGACCTACCTATATTGACATGGAAGTGGAGCATCCAATTTATGTAGCAAAGCCTATTAAGGACATTGAAGTTTGGGACCAGGATAAGAAAAAAAATTTTTTTGTACTTAAATTTTTTAGATTATTCATTCTTCGTGGGCCAATTCAAATGAATGAGACAAGTTTTAATTCAAATATAATGAGGACACTAGGTTGGAATCCAAATTCATTTATAGTAGCATGTTTAAAATCTAGAATGTAGTAGACGATGAGACTATGTAACTTTGGGAAATTTAATTGAAGCATCAAGCCAATGTTTTCATGTGGAGATTCGTTTTGAATTTTATTTCAACTCACTCTAAGCTATGTTGAAAAGGTATTAACATGCAGGTTCTTTAAATGAGCTTCTTTATTAGATGGTGGCAAATATATGGGATGCAACTCCATCTTCTATAATCAAATTTACTACTTCAGTATTATATCACTTTTGGTTTAATAAAAATTAGGAAGCACACATGAGTAAGGTGCTTAATCTTGCAACACATCAAGGCAGAATTCATTTTTCTATTGTTTCTTCTACTCCATGATCCGCTGCTTTAATCCCATCTAGGGGGAGTTTTGATGGCCTTCAAAGGCTATTTATTACAATTTATTAGAATCCTGCTCCAATGGGGTGAGTGAAGATAAATTGTTATGTAGTAGTGCAATAATATCTCGATAATGGAATTCGTAAAGTTATTTGGGATGATTTAAGTAGGCTTATTATTATTGTTAGCAGAACATGAATTTTAGGTTTAGAATTTGTCGTGGAAAATATTGGTATTCTTAAAGCTATGGAACTCCTTAAAAGCTATTTCCAAATATTCATGTAGTAGATAATGAGAACATAAATGAATAATTAGAAGAGAAACCCTTAAGAAATATTGAAATTAATAAACAAAAAAGGGTGACATGTCATGTGAAAAGAAGATCAAGGAGAGCAATCTACAACAACTACACCACTCTAAGAAATTATAGGATCTCCATATTACTTTTTTGTTATTAGGAACATTTTAAAAAAATGAGATTACATATGGTTCTAGCTTTATGTTGATTGATGTTATTGTTGTTTGAGTGTGCAATCACAAAAAGGTTTTTTGTTATGTCAAACTCGTATTAAGAGTAGAGAGCTTATTGGTTAGGTAATCAAGATGCATTTAAGAACTTCCTTGTCTTATTCTACTAATTGTGGAACAAGCAACGCTGTAACTTGTCCATAGCATTGATAAGGTGGGATGCATGACTATTTGTGTGGTGGTTATGGCTAAAATCAACTTTGCAAATATTTATTTCGTTAATAGGATGAGATCATTTTGGACAAAAATTAAGGAGCATGAATAATATGTAAAGCTATATTTTATGCAGGTTGGATTGAAAAATTATACGCAATAGTGGCCTTTAAGTAAAAATTCTAGCCTGCCTTAGGAGTCATTAATTACTTGATAATAAGAAAAGTATTTCACACAAAATGAGATTGTATGTATCAATCCACTACAACTAAAGTGAATTGGACCATTCAATCTATAGATTCGGAGTAGTAGCTTCATCAGGAGAACATGTTTGAATTTTAACAAAATATTAACAAGATGGTGAATATAATTGCATCTTATGCATGGAGTAGTTCAAATAACAACAACATAACACATTATTGAAACTAAGAAATGGTAACTCTAGCCAAGGACTATTGGGACTCAGAGTTTGTTGCTTGTCAACTTGATAGTAAATGTTGATTACAAAACTTTGTTAGAACTGTTATTGGTTATGAAGAATTTTTGTGGGTTCAATCCTTCACGTCCAAATACTTTACAACAAATAAGACTTTTCATATGCCTCACGGTACTTCTCATATTTGCAACTGACTTAATTTTACAACACATTTGACCATAAATAATATGATTTTGGTGGATTATCATACGTAATTTTGTTTCTATTTTATTAGATAATTAGCTTGGCTTCCTTCCTATTGCTACTATGACAGCCCACCATAACATGGATGTGGAGAATTCAACATTTGTAGTGGGCCTTGCTATGGAGCATTGAGTGTAGGATTACAAAATGATTTAGAAGCTATTCATGCCTAATTTAGTATTTTGGATTTTGCATTCCCTTTGTGCTAAATAAGGTGAAATAGATGTGCTTTGCTTCAAATTGAATGAGGATATTATGCTAGATTGAAAGACTATATACAATAGAAGAAATATAAGCCATAATCCTTCAAGGAAGGAAGTCATGTTGGTTTACAAACTGTCAGTGCAACCTCAACTAAACATTTTCCTATGAAAATTGGCATTAAATCTATTTTTGAGAAATGAAGGAGAGCAACATTTTTGTAGGAGTGCCATATTATGAATGAACTCTTGCCAAACATCTTCTTAAATGATTGCTTCATGCTTGGGTGGATTAACTGTAAGGATGCTAATTCCATTTTTCAGTTCCATAATTGGACATCTATGAATGTTCAAGTGGCAACAACTGCTTAAGAAGCCAAATGTGCTGCTTTATTATTTTTCAAACTTTGGTGTAAGAGGAAATTTTGGGCATGTTTGAAAACTATATTCAATTTAATTACACTTCAAAGGAACATTCACATGTAGCTACCACTAGCTACAACTATCCAATAATGTCTAATGAGAGCTTTGATGGCCTCGATGGGACACTTGTTACCTCTTGTTAGAGGCCTCCTCTAATTGGTTGGATTAAATTCAATTGAAATGCAATAATGTAGGATGATTTCAATGCTAGAATTTTTATTATTGCATTGGATGGCATGAGTAACCTTATATTATTAAAAATACTTGGTTTCATGTTCAGCTTCTACCATGGAGATTATTATTACTTTTGAAGCAATGGAATTTTTGGGAACAAGAAAGTTTATCAAATTCCTTGGAAGTCCGACACAACGAAATCTCTATAGTCGAACAAAATATTTTACAATATGTACTCAAATATACTGTATAAAGGGCTACTAATGCACAAGTTTGTTTAAATAAATTCTCTTGCAAAACTGTAGATGATGAGGCCTTCTTGGAGCCAAACGATGTGGTCCTTCTATCCTATATGACTGGTGCAGGCACAGCAACACCCGACTTGCCAAGTTTGCACTGTTCAGCATAGTGTCCCATATGACCACAACAAAACGTATTCTAGGCAATCCCTCATATTTAAATGACTGAAATGATCTTCCCATTAACCCTCTTAGCCACATACCCAATTTTAACGGCTTTGATAGATCCATCCTGACGTAGACGCGGGCAAAGGTTGATCACTACATATCAGCCATCCACCCATCAAGAAGGATCGGCTCTCCCACCGACTTTGCAATCCTTAGTATGTTCTCAACATCCTAGTAAATTAGATGGAGGGCTAGACACCACACCCAGACTAGGGCACACATCTCATGGCATTTGGTTAGATAGGAGACCACATCTCCAAACCCTATGGCTTGGCCAACAACTTGCTTAAGGCCACCCAACCAGACAGCATTTCGATCCTACACATATTCAAAGTGGAGGCAAAAACAACTTGAAGGGATGTCTAATATTCTAAAGTTTTTATAGTGCCCTCAATGCCTCTATAGCACCCAAGCAATAACAAAAAAGGCGAGAGTGTTGCCATTTACTTGGCTCACCACATCGTACTTGTGAAACTCAGTGCACCTTAGACATGCTGCGTTCTACATTATGATCTCATCGTTATCAACATAGTTGGCAATACTTGCTGCCTTGCCTTTTACATCTATGATAGCTGACTTAATGTAGGATGTCATAGCTCCATCTAACATTATGTACTTTGAAGGTAGCACCTCCTTGAAACTGACTCTGTTAGCTTGCACTACCATGCTAGTAGCACTCCGAAGACTAGAGCTAACCAACAAGGTAACCCTGTCACGCTCAAGTATACCACCTGCATCTTTACCCGTATTTGCCTTACTTGTTTTGCCCACCTGAGCCTTGCATCCCTAGAAAATATCTATGTCACATAGCAAGTTCACATTCTTCCCATTCTACACGTAATTGCCTCATGCCATACCCACACCACCACAGACTGAGCAATCCATATCATCGCCAAAGTTCTTAGCGCCTCCATTAGATTCACCAGACATCCCTCCCTACTTGCTGTAATAACTCTGCTTCAAAGGCATCAGTGCAGTAGTACACATTGCACCATCTTCCAGACTCATCGCATTAGTAGTCGTGGAATTAGTAGAGATATTCGATATGTCTAGCTCATGCAGTATGTAAACCATCCTTCCTATCTATGACTGACATATTGATAATCGGTCTTTTTTTCTCGTTATCATCAGTAGTTCTACCTGCAACATTCTTTGTGTATTCCTTTTCAGGGGAAGCACTTCCAATATTCCTAGTTTTCCTATTATTTTTTCTCACTTTAGAACCAGCCATAATCGACTATAGTTTCCAAAGAAAGAATAAAGAACCAGAAACAATGGTTGGAGAGGTCACTTGCTACCCTGATACTAAAGGTTACCTACATAAACTACTTATGCATGCACAAGTAGCAACAATTCATAATATGTATTACAAAAGTATCACACCATACAAAACATCAACACAATGAGCATGTAGCAACACAGCCTCTGGTACCTGCATTATTGTAATGTCCCAGCAGCAGGACACACCTACTTACACTTTCAAAAAGGCTAAGTACATCGCAGAAAAAACTGCACCAGGAAAACTTAGACCGTGATTATCCACCAAGAGCAACGCAAGCAACTAAAAACATCCAACCTCTGCTAATTTTGCTTGACAAAAGCTACATGTTTTGCGGTGCAATTGATGACTTTAATAGTGTTCCACCATTCCATGTGCAGTGCCTAAAAACAAGAGTAGTGATCCAAATTTGAAATTTGCAACAAAATGACAACTTTCTGTCATCTCAGCACAATGCTCAAAATGCAAGACACAATAAAATTTAGCCAAGCATAGGGGATTTCCAATGGGTTGCCTGGTCAATTTTTCGGTATTCAAAGGTTTGAGGTCTACTCCAATGGAATGGTGTGCTCCAGTGATGTGGCTTAGCAATTTAACCACACCCGAAACTAACTTGTCCTAGGAATTTTTGACTTCATCACTGTCGTCGCCGTTGTCGAATTTTCGTTGTGAGAGGGAGTCATCAGAAGAGTTGCCAGTAAATTTTTCAATCGCCATTTGCTAGTCGATTTTTTAGTCTCCAATTTTTTCAGTTCATTGATGACATTTGTTTCGTCTCAATAAATCCTCTTATAAAATTACCATGAGTTATGGAAATGAATAAACATAAATTATGACAAATTATATGTTTAAAATCAAGTAAGTATATATAGAAGTAGAAGCTACTTAATTTGAGTAGAGATAATATACAAAATCAAAGTAATATAGAAGTTAAATGAGAGGAGACGTAGAATTACAAAGTTACTTACCCCTATTGAATAGAAAAACTTAAGCATATGACAAAAGTATTTCATTACAGTTGCATTCCATGATGCTAAGAAGTCATTGTGTAACTGCCACGAACATCAAAGTTAGGTGTGGACCAAAATATCTCAACCACACCAAAATCATAGAAAATAAAATATTTTAAAATATGAAAATGAATATTTCATTACATGAGCACATCAAGTCAAGTTAAATGAAATGTTTTTATCTCTATTGGAATTCATTTTGAATTAAATTAATTTACCAAAGTAGATAAGTATAAAAATTTATAAATTATAGTTTTAATACAATATAAATGTAAATGTTAATGATGAAATAAGATAATTTAAAGCAGGTTAATCTAATAAAAGAAAGCATTCTAGATGTCGCATGGGATTAGTGTTATAGTTTCAAAGCAATACGATATAATTAAAATGAAAATTTTTAAAGAATGAGATAAATTATATAAAAATATTACATACTAGGATACCAAGGCGATCAAGTTTTGTATCCTCAATCACCATGTTAAACAGAATATTGTTATTTTTTAAAATATTCCAAAATGTTAAGAAATAAAGTAATTTTAATTATAAAAATATAAATACTTTTATTTAGAGCTTATAAGGATTAGTGCAATGATTTTTATTTCTTCTTGATTAGAATTTGTTTCAAATTTTTGCAAATTAGACATATAAATAAACAAAATTTATAATAAAGTTATTTTTCATTATAAAATATTTATATATTAAAGAGGAAATAAGAGAAATTTAAGACATATAATATAACCAAATCAAGAAATTGTAGTAAAAAAGTAAGTGAGAATTCGACTTTCTTAATAAGATAACGAAAAAAGAGAAAAATTTGAAGTAATATGATAAATAGTTTATGATAGTTGTGTTCCATTATATTAGGGAGATTGTGTATAACCTACTTGATTACCAAATTTTTTAATAATTAAAATTGCTTAAAAAGCATTCCAAAACATATGAAAATAAAAAAAATTTAAAAATATAAAAATACATAACTAATTACATAGAATTCATTGAGAGGACTCAAATGACATTTGTTTTGTTTCAATTAAGAACATTTATGACAATGGTAGAGTGCCATGCTAAATAATAAATGGCAAGAAAAAATCATTAATTAAATATTATTTAAATAAATAAAAAATTTGAAATGAAATAAATAGAAAAAAAGTAATTTAATTAAATCAATATAATGTAAAGGTCAGGCTGGTGGAGAACAAGAGATTAATAATGATATAACCAAATAAAAGAAAACATTTTGATGAAATGATAAAATTATTTTACAAAAAGTACTTTCCGAACAATTCAGGAGATCAATTGCAACATCATCAATTATCAGAATAAGGAAGACATTAAAATGCCATATATAGCATTCCTAAATGAAAGAAACTAGAAAATCAAAAAGTAATGAAAAGAATACTCAATTACATAGAACTCATTAAGAGGATTTCAATGATGTTTATTTCTAATGATCATAACAAATCCAAAATTACAACGAATTACCAAAGTAAATAAGTGTAAGTAATAATAGATTATTTTTAATAATAAGTAAATAAATATTAAAGTCAAAATGGGAAAAAAATGAAAAAATAAAAATGTAAATAAATTAAAAACAATTAGAAGAGACATGATAGTAGATTTAGAGTTACATAATAATAAAAAAAAATGAAATGAAGACTTAGAATTAATGACATAATTTGTAAGAGAATGTTGTATTCCATGTTACTAAAGAGATATAGTATAACATCATTAGTTACTAAATAGGGTATGTATCAAAATATCTCATAAAATATGCAAAATAATAGAAAATAAATAATTTAAAATTAAATAAAAATAAAATGTTTACTTGGATATAGCACATCAATAGAAGGCCAATAATGCTTCCTTTGTTTCGATTAAACCTTGTTTGATAATTACCATTGTACATAGGTAAAACTAATAATAAATTATTATATCAAAATTAATTAAGCAAATGTTATGTATTAAATGAAATAATTAGAAACAATTTATAATAATCGAATTGAAAACCTATAAAGGACACATGAAAGAATATTTAGAGTTACAAATTAATGTTGCTAATTCAAAGAAAAAAATTAAATAATGAGATAAATTATATAGGAAAGTTGAATTCCATGATACTAGGATGATTGAGCATAACATCCCTTATTATAAAGCTTAAAAAACCTTGGAAATTAAAATATTTAGAAAAGTGACAAATAAATATTTAGTTAGTTACACCTAGTCATGACGAGTCAAACAATGTTTGCGTCATCTTAGTTGGATCTAGTCAGTAATTACTATGAATTCCAGAAATAAGTAAGCATATGTAATAAATTGAGGCATTATAAAATATTGAAATTAAAGAAATGCAAAGATAACACTAGAGAAGGTTTAGATTTCCTTCCTAGATAAAAATAATATCGAGTGTTATAGCTTAGATCCCCTATTGAGGTGTGAATAAGAACCCTTAATAAGGAATTTTAAAATCTTAAAAAATATTCAAAAAATAAAAATAAATTTTGCATGAGATATAGATTTTCAAGGTGAGTCAAGTGATACTTACTTCATCCTCATTAAACATGTTTCAATTTACTATGAATTACAGAAATAAATAAGCATAAATAATATCAAATTATAATTTTAATGTTGAGTGAGCATTTATTAAAGCTAACTGTGATAAATAAAAACTTATAATATAATCAAATCTAAATGATCTGCAGGTTACATAAGAAGACTATTGGAGTAACATAGTATTATAATTAAATCAAAGTAATATATTTGAAGAAATAAGATAAACAATATGGTAAAGTTGCATTCTAATATACTAACAAAATCAAGCATAACAATCTTGATTCTCAAATTAGTACAAGCCAAAATACATCATAAAGTCTTTTAAAAACTTACAAAATTAAATACTTAAATATTAAAAAAAATATTTAATATGGTAAACCTTATTCGCACAAGTGCAATGATATTTGTTTCATCCCAGTTAGAGCTCATTTAAAAATGTAAGGAATTACAAACAAAAAACAAACATAAATAATATGATAGAGCTAATTTAGATGGGTGCAATGGTGTTTGTTTCTTCTTAATTAGAACTCATTCAGAATTATAACAAATTACCAAAAAAATAGGAATAAAAATGAATAAATTTCCATTTTTAACATTAATTAAATATGTACAAAAACTAAAATAAGATAAAATGAAGTGTTATAACATAGCAAATAAAAGTGATACAAAGGGTACATGAGAAGAGAATGGGGGTTAACTATAATAATAACAAATTAAAGAGAACCATTATAAGAGGATAAATTAGTTGTATGAGAAAGTTGAATTCCAAAGTACCAAGTAAATTATGTGTGACATTTTCGATCTAAAAATGCTTTTCAAAATAAAAAAACATTAAATATATATAATAAAGAAAAATTAATATATAGTTTGATAGAGCTCTCTCAGACATATCCAATGGAATAAGCTTTATCTTGATTGAATCTCATTTTGACAAATTATTATATCAATATTAAGTGAAAATATATTAAATTTAAAATAATATAAATTTATGTATTATAATATAGCCAAATCAAAGAAATATAGTTTTCATTTAAGATGAGAATCAAATTTTCATATTAGCACAACATAATTAAAGTGAAATGGATGAAAAAGTGAAATAAATTATTCAAAAAAGTTAAATTCCTAGATACTAAGGGGATCATGTTAGATATTCTTGACTGTTAAATTCGATATGAATTGAAATATCTGGTAGAGAGTGTTGCTGTGCTAGAATGTAAAACAATTAAAAATAATAAAATGGATATCTAATTGGTAGAACATGATGAGTTGAATAAAAAATTATTTTTTCAACTCAATCAGGCCTAATGAAAAAATACTAATAATTAAATAAACAAAAACATCACAAAAATATATCATTATTTAAATATTAAATAAATAAATGCTACAAATAAATAATTGAAAAATGTAACAAAAGTTATTTAACAAAATAAACAAAAAATTTATGCTTATATTACAATATTATCAAATAAAAATGAAACTTCAAAAGAAATGAGATTATCTATGCACAAAAACTGCATTCCAAAGTACAAAGGAGTTCAAAGATAAATTCATTATTCTTCAAAAAAATTACAAATTAAAATGGTTCATAAATATGGTGAAACCATAGAAAATATAACATATAAAAATATATAAAAATCTATAATTGTGTTATTACTTATTCAGATCCCAATAATGTTTGCATTACCCTGGTTAGAACAAGCTGAAAATTATTATTAATTGACAAAGTAAATAATCATAAATAATAAATATTTAGCATATTAATATAAAGTGAATTGATACTAAGCTAAAATGAGATAAATTGAAATATTCTTTTACCACCAAATCAAACTGATATAAGAATTACATGAGTAGATATTTATTTTTTCAAAGCAATATAACTAAATTAGAAAAAAATTGTAGAAATAACAAACATTGTATTTGAAAGTTTCATTCTAAGATACTAAAGAGATTGGGCATAGAATTCTCAACCATAAAATCATGAATGAATAAGAATGCCCCATACAATATGCCAAAAATACTAAAGAGTGAGCATAAAAATACTTATTTTGTATCAATCAATACATGTATGGAATTAATATGAATTATCAAAGTAAATAAGCATATATAATAATAAATTATTAATTCACAATTAAATAAATTTATGCTGAAGTTAATATTTGACAAATTAAAGCAATCAAACAAAACCAAACAAAAGGAATTTAAAGTCAAACAAAAAAGGACTTAGAGTTATGCAGTACTATTACAAAAAAAACTTAAAACATTTTAAAAAATGGGATAAATTCTACTACAAAGTTGCATTTAAATACATAGAGGAGATCAAGTCCAACAATATGCCAAAAATACTAAAGAGAGAGCATAAAAATACTTATTTTGTATCAATCAATACATCTATGGAATTAATATGAATTATCAAAGTAAAAAAAACATACATAATAATAAACCATCAAATCTTGAATGAATAAAAATGCCCCATACAATATGCCAAAAATACTAAAGAGTGAGCATAAAAATACTTATTTTGTATCAATCAATACATGTATAGAATTAATTTGAATTATCAAAATAAATAAGCATACATAATAATAAATTATTAATTTACAATTAAATATATTTATGTTGAAGTTAATATTTGACAAATGCAACAAAACTAAACAAAAGGCATTTAAAGTGAAACAAAAAGGGACTTAGAGTTATGCAGTGCTTACAAAATAAATGTAAAAGAGTTTAAAAAATGGGATAAATTCTACTACAAAGTTGCATTCAAATACATAAAGGAGATCTAGTCCAACAATATGCCAAAAATACTAAAGAGTGAGCATAAAAATACTTATTTTGTATCAATCAATACATTTATGAAATTAATATGAATTATCAAAGTAAATAGGGATACATAATAATAAACCATCAAATCATGAATGAATAAAAATGCCCCATACAATTTGCCAAAAATACTAAAGAGTGAGCATAAAAATACATATTTTGTATCAATCAATACATGTATGGAACTAATATGAATTATCAAAGTAAGTAAGCATATATAATAATAAATTATTAATTTATAATTAAATAAATTTATGTTGAAGTTAATATTTGACAAATTAAAGCAATGCAACAAAACCAAACAAAAGGAATTTAAAGTCAAACAAAAAAGGACTTAGAGTTATGCAATACTATTACAAAATAAATGTAAAACATTTTAAAAAATGGGATAAATTCTACTACAAAGTTGCATTCAAATACATAAAGGAGATCAAGTCCAACATCCTCAATCACCAAATCTATTAGGTATCAAAATGTCTCACAATGTGTCCCAAAATGCTAAAAAAGGATCTATTTTCAAAAATAAAGAATGGATATTTAGTTAGAAAGGCTCATTAGGATGGTTCCATTGAAATGTATTTGACCTCCTTGAAATATGGTTTTTAATTATTATCGAAAGCAAAAAATAATTATTAACTAATATTACCAAAATCTATAGTAAAGTTGGAATGAGACAAATTAAAGAAATGAAATATAAGAAAATAAAAGTGATAAAAAGGTCATACTAGAAGGGAGATTATTATAGTAAAACTAAAAATCAAAGCAAAAAAATCAAAGTCACTATTATAAATTATATGAAAAAATGTTATTTTGATGATATTAAGTGGTTCAAACATACTAACATAGATAAACAAATAAGGTATGAATTGAAATAGTTCTAAAAGCAATTTAGATCAAAAAAATTGATTTTTTGTAAATATAAAATTGAATACATAATGTTATAAATTTTGTTGAGAAGATTACGTTGATGTTTGATTCATTTAGATCAACTTTATTTTAAATTATTAGCAATTATAAATTAAATAGGAATAAATATAGATAAAATTATTATCCTAATTTTACATAAGTATATATTAAAGTTGAAATTAGATATACTTAACCAATATGATATATCAAAATAAAAATAAAGTAAAGGTCACAAAAATTTTTATTTTGCATTACATTATAATATAACTAAATAAATGTTGAACATGTTCGTTAATTGGGTAAATTATTCAAAAATAAAATTTAAAGAAAATATCTATTAAAATATTCATAAACTCTAGAAAATAAAATATTTTAAGACATAAAACTTTATACTTTGTTTGATATAGCCCGATAGTGTGAGTTCAACAATGATTAAGTTGTCTCGATCCAAAATCGTTTGAAGTATTTATGAATGAACTTAGTAAGTATGCACAATTAATAATAAGTTAATATTATACTATTGAGAAATATATACTAAAGATAATATGAGTTAAATTAAATCATTGTAATAATGCTAAATGAACACAATGTAAAGCCCACTTTAATGATGTTTTTTGGTTTAGATAATAATTTAAATTGATCAAAATAGCATTTTAGGAAATGCCATAAAATGTATGAAAAATTTTAATTCCAAGATACAATGGAGACTGTGTATTATATCCTCAACCATCGAATGATATTTCAATCAAATTATCCCATAAAACAACCAAAATAATAATAAATAAAATATTAGAAAATATTAAACTTGACACTTAATTGTACACACCTCGTCAAAGCATGTCCAAATATCTTTTTTTCCTATTAATTGTACCTCATTAGAATTTTTATCAATTAATAAAGTAAATAAAAAATAATCAATTATTATTTCAATATTAATAAAAATATATTTAAGCTTATTGAAGCATGATAACATAATGAAATTAAGGATACAAGTTGGTTCCATAGTATTAAAACCAAATGAAAGAAAAAAATTTGGAATGATTCAAAAATTATAGAAAAGATACATTTTAGGATAATAAGAAAAATAAAATGTACTAACCTTGGTAATGAAATTATGAATGAATTAAACTTTCTTGAGAAATAGTACTTGATAATGAAAATAAATTATGAAAAATAAAATAATAAATGGTTAATTATATAGAGCTTAACAAAACGAATCTAACAACCTTTCTTCATCTTGATGAGACCCTGTTCTAAATTACAATGATTTATAAGAAAATTTGAATAATAAGTTTTTTAAATATTTATAAAATATGTATTAAAGCTCATTGAGATGAGGCTATTAATGTTTTGTTCCATCTTGGTTGGACCTGATTTTTAGTTACTACTAATTATGAAAGAAAATAAGCATAAAAAATATTAAATTGTTATTACGAAATTAAGTGAATACTAGATAGAATGGGACAAATTGAAGTATCATAATATAACCAACTAAAAGTGAAGCAAAGGCCACATGAGAGAAAAAAATTAAAGTTTCATTGTAATAATACCAAATAAATAGGAATAATTTAAAGAGTTAAGTATAACGAAAATGCTTTTTCGATTGTATTAAGGATATTAAGTGCAAAATTTTCTCTCATCAAATAAGTTAGAAGTCAAAATATCTTGAAAAGCGTAACGAAACCCAATAAGTATTATGAGAAAGCTTTTTTTGATTGCATTAAGGCTATGAAGTGCAACATGTTCTCTCATCAAATAAGTTATAAGATGTTTGCAACATGTTCAACATGTTCTCAACTTGTTTAGACAATTATAATGATGCTTGCAACATTCCGATGGAACCATATTTTGTATTACTATGGACTAACAAAGTAGATAAACAAAAATAACAATAAGTTATTTTTAAATAAATATTAAAGATTAAATAATTAATATATCAAAATCTATGAAATATAATTGTCATAAGAGAAGAGAATTGTTTTTTCATATTAATAAAACTAAATCAAAGCAAAAAATTTGAAAATATCAAATTAAACATAGAAAATAGTTTTATTCCAATGTACTCTAGAAATTAACGGTATACTTCTTATTTATCGAATCATATGTTAATTGAAATGCCATATTAAAAGTTTCAAAATCTATAAAAGTAAAATATTTAAAAATAATAAATATAATATATTGCTGGATAGAGCTCACCAAGTTATGTTCAACAGCATTTTTGTCATCTCATTTGAACCATGTTAAGAATTACTAAGCATTACTAAAGAAAATAATCACAAATATAAAATTATCATTTTTATATTAAGTAAATATATTTTAATGTTGAAATATAATAAATTCATGAAGTACTTGTAACCAAATAAATCTGTTATTGCTATCACAATAGAGAAGATTTATAGTTACTTTAAAATATAACCTAATCAACGAACCATATTTAAGGAATGAGGTTAACTACAAAGAAAAGTTGTATTCCAAATATTAAAGAGATCAAGTGTAAAATCATAGTAAATCGAAGTAGGTATAACTAAATTTGCATTGTAAAGAATACAAAAAGCTAAAAAAATTAAAAAAATATGAAATAGACACATAATTTTGTTATGACTCATCGAGATGTGTCCAAGAATGTCTATTTTACCTCGAGAAAACCTATTCTAGATTTACTATGAATTACATAGGTAAATTAGCATAAATAAAAATAATCTTTTATTTTAATATTTACATTGATATTAAAATTTAAACGAGTTAACTTGAAATAATACATTACTACCAAATAAAAGCAATATAAAAGGCACAAGATTAGATATTTATATTTTTGAAGTAATACAACCAAATCAAAGTGAAAATATAAAATTGAATACTTAATTTGATACATATCATCCAAGCATGTCCAACAATATTTGTTTCATCTTAATCAAAATTTGTTAAGCATTTCAATGAATTACATAAAAATAAGCATAAATAATAATCAACTATTATTTTATGATTAAGTAAATATATAGTAAAGTGGACATGAGAAAAAATGAAGTATTATAACACAATGAAATAAAAGATAAGGGTAACACAAGAAAAGATATTTAGAAGTAAGATAAATTGTAGAGTAAACTTTTATTCAATGACACTAGGAAACTTAAATACAACAACCTTAACCATCAACTCTGATATGAATTAAAAGTTCTTGAAGAACTTCCATAAAAAAATAAATAATTCCTAAAATGATAAACTTAAATGCTTAATTGGATGTAAATCATTAAAATTGGTCCTATAAAAATTCTTTCATCTCGATCAAAGATTCTTCAAAATTACATCAATTACAAAGAAAATATGCATAAATAGTTTTTATAATTTAGTAGATATATATCAAATTGAATATAGACAACTTACTCCAACGTAATACAAAAAAAAGTAAAGAAATGTAATTATGACTATAGAGTAGATTTAGAGTTGCTTAGTAGTATAACAATTTCAATGAAAAATATTTGAAGAAATGTTATAAATATTTCAAGATAGTTGAATTCTATGGCAAAAAGATGGTTAAGAATATGGTCCTTGATCATGAAATTTTAATTAGTCGAAATGTCTCCAATGTTTTCATCATTGCAAGATTTAGATTTAAAAATTTAAAACTAAATATGTAAATTTGTGATGCTTATCGAGTAAGTCCATCGACAATTGTTTCAACTTTACTGAGCCATGATTTAATTTACTTTAAATTACAAATCTAAATTTTCTAATAATTAATAAATTATTAGTTTAAAAATATGTAAATATATATATTAAAGATCAAATGAAATAATTTAAAGCAACATAATATAACCAACTAAAAGTGAAGCAAAGTTCACATGAGAAGAGTGTAAGAGTTTCATATTAATAATACCAAGTCAATTTAAAAACATTCAAACAAATGAGATAAGTACTATTGAAAAGTTTTATTCGAAGGCACTAAAGACTTCAAGTGTAACATGCTTGATTATTCTTCATATTGGAAACTTTCTAATATCAAAATCTAGATTTTTATGCTTGAATGTAAATATTTCATAAGAAGTTAAAAAACTCTAAAAAAATATTACGTTTGATAATTAAAGTTGAAATTCTATATTAGAAAGTTGAATTTACAGAAGCTAAGGAGATAAAGAATAGCATTCTAAATCATCAAATCTTGTAGATATAAAAAAACTCATGCAACATTGAACAAGAACATCAACAAATTATTAAATATATATAATGAAGCAACATTTAATTATATAGAGCTTGTGAAGATGAGTCCATCAAGAATTTTTTTTTATCAATCAATTCTTGTTTAGAATTATTGCAAATTACAAATTCAAATAAGGAAAAATAACAAAGAATTATTAAAATATTATTAAGCATATATATGTTAAAATTGAAATGGTATAAATTGAAGCAATTTAATATATCTAAATTTAAAAAAATTGAAAAGTAACTTGAAAAAGATTTATACTAACCTAGTAATATAACAAAAATAGAGGAAAATATTTGAAAAAACGAGAAATTTTTCTGGCTTGAAAGATTCAAATATATTAAGAACATGTGGTATTACAACCCTTATCATCAAATCTAGAATTATTCAAAATTTCTTATAAAGTGTACTTAAATTTTAGAATTGTTTTTAAATAAGCAAAAAATGAATATTGAATTGATGATGCTTATCAAGATGAGTATAATGAATGATGCTCCATCTCCTTTAAATAAAAATTTTAATGTCTACGATTTACAAAATTTTAAAAATAAATACCAATAAATTAATATTTTTTTATTAAGTAAACTTATAAAGAAGTTGATTTGAGGTAAATTGAGAAATGAAAGATGACAACATCAAAGTGATGAGAAAAGCCAAAAAAGGGGAGTATAAGGTTTTTGTTGTAAAATAATAAAATAAAATAAAAAAAATTAATTTAATTATATAAAGTGTACATAAATGATTCATTTGAATATACTTGATGGATCAATCTTAACAACCATGATCATCAAATCATGTGTGAATTGAAATATTTCATAATATAAGTAAAGCAATAGAATATAAATTACTTAATAAAACAAAGATTAATATTCAATTATATAAAGTTCTTTTTGATGATTTATAGTGTTTTTTTCATCTCCATTTGACACTATTTGAATGCATATGAATTATATGTAAATAAAAATAAATATTATGAAATTATTATCATAATATTATTTAAATAAATATTTAAGAAAAAATTGAGAAATTGATGCATTATTATCTACAAAAATACATGGTCAGAATAAACTTGATTTCAATTTACATTGTAATATGAAAAAATAATAGAAAAAAAAGTTAATTAATTATATAAATTAAATAAAAAAAGGGTTTCATTTCTAGATAATAAAGAGATCTTGAATAACATCATTGATCATCAATTTAGGTATGAATCAAATTATCACATTAATAACTCAAGAACTCTATGTATTAAAATATTTGGAGTTACAAAACTAAATATTTTGTTCAGCTGAGCTCATCAAGGTGAGTCTAATAATAATGGAGTCACATTGCTTGTACCTCATTTAAAATTTCTACAAATTATAATATAAATAACCTTAAAAATAAGAAGTAACTTTTAACTTTAGGAATGAAATTATTAAAGCTAAAACAAGATAATTTGAGGCATTGTAATATAGCCAATGTCACACTAGACGACAATTAGTGTTAAATTGTGACAATAATAATTTAAGAAGAAATATTTTTAAAAATTAGATCAATTGTACAGGAAAGTTGCATTCTAGGCTACTATAAAAATCAAGTGTAAGTCATTATTATCGAATATGATGCAAATCAAAATCTACATAAAAATTGAAAAAATCAAAGAAAATTAAGTGTATATAATTAAAAAATGAGAATGTTTTTTGAGAAAGATAACTGAGGCAAGTCGATTGATGTTTGCTTATCTTGATCATACCACATTTAAAATTAGTATAAAATAGAAAAGTAAATAAGATAAATGAAAAATAAACTATTATTCTAGTATAAAGTAACTATATATTGAAGTTCAAATAAAATAAATTTAATTTGTGTAATATAAGCAAACTAAAGAAATGTGAATGTCTCAAAGGAGGAGAATTTGACTTCCATATTAATATAACAAATTTGAACAAATTATCTATGAAATTTGCATCAAGAAATTAAGGAGATCTAATAAAACATTAATAATGTTTCAAGTAGGTACAAATAAAAAAGTTTTGTAAAGAGTACCATAATCCATGAAAGTAAAATATTTAAAAAAAATAAAATGAGTGTCAAGCAAGATAAAGCTCACTAAGATAGGTCTAATAATATTTATTTCATCTTGTTCTAATTGAATTTGGAATTAT
The DNA here is from genome assembly GCA_023846275.1 of Vanilla planifolia. Classification (NCBI taxonomy): domain Eukaryota; kingdom Viridiplantae; phylum Streptophyta; class Magnoliopsida; order Asparagales; family Orchidaceae; genus Vanilla; species Vanilla planifolia. Next base: position 1,245,568 of record JAIUJO010000039.1, read on the forward strand.
AATAAATTTATAAAAATTAGAATGAAAATATGCATAAATAAAATTTGTAATATCCAATTCTTATATTTTAAAACAAAAATTAGTTAAATTAAAACAATAAAATATAATAATAAAATGAAATATACTAGTGAGTTTAGAGAGGATTTAGGGTTAGTAATATAATAGTTTAAAAAATATGATAAAGAAAAAAAGACAAATTTTATGAGAAAGTTGTATTCGAAGATTCATAGGAGATAAGGCAAGCCACATTTAATGATATAAAAATTATTAAAAAAATTTTCAAATATAAAAATTAATGTATAACTGGATAGAGCACATTGAGATTACTCCAATGATATTTGTTCCTTATCGAATAGACTTCATATCAAGTAACAACTAATTTGGAAAATAGTTGGTATAAAAAATAATAAAATATTTTTATAATATTAGGTAAATATTTACTAAAAAGGAAATAAGATAGATTGAAGTATCATAGTATAACCAAGTAAATGTAATGCAAGTCTTATAAGAAGAGAATTTTTGTTTTATAGTCATAATACAAATCAATGCAAAACCATGAAGAAATGAGATAATTTTTATGGGAAAGTTTAATTTCAAGGTACTTAGAAGATCAAGTGAAATATTCTCTATCAGCAAAGAAGTTATAAACAAAAATAATAACAAAATCATGTCAAAACTTTAGTAATACAAATATATAATAACACAAAATGATTAACTAGTTTGACACAGCTTGCTAAGACAAGTATAATGATATTTGCATTGAGCCACAATTTGTAGTAATTCAAAACATCATACTAAATAAAATAAAAAAAATAATAAATTATTGATTTAATATTTAGAAAATAAACAATAAATCTTAATTAACATAAATTTAAGTGATTTAACATAAAAAATTAAAATAAATAAAAAAGTAATAAGAGACGAGAGTTACATTTTTATATTAATATAATAAAATGAATGCAAAAAAATTTAAAAGATGAAATAAATTGTATGAGAAAGTTCCATTCCAAGATAATAAGGAGTTTGAGTGTAGTATTCTCAGTTATCAATTTTGGTGTAAATTAAAAGTCCTTATGAAGATTGCTACAACCCTTGAAAGTAAAATATAAAATAATAAATTGGATATCAAGTTGGGTAGCGCTTGTGAAATCAAGTTCAATGACATTTTTTATCATCTCATTTGGGCATCCTTAAGAAGAACTAACAATTAACAACGTGAGGACAATTAAAAATAACTTATTTTATAATAAGAAGTAAATGTATATTAATCTTGCAAGAAAGAAATTTATCAAAATTTTTATAACTAAATACAGGTGTTATAGGGGAAAAACAAGAAAAGATTTGGAGTTACATTGTTGATTCGGTGTTATTATGAATTAAGCAAAATAAATATGCATAAAAAATAAAATTTGTTGTTTTATAATTATTTTAAAAATTTTAAAACCTGAATAAGTTCTATTGAAGTTGCATAATTCAACTAAATAAAAGTGTAGAAATAAGCTCAATTTGAAGAAATAAGCTAAGGAAATGAAGCATAACTTTTTTGACGTCAAAGAAGTTACAAATTAAAAAAGTCTCAAAAACCATGAAAAATCAAAAGAAAATAATTTAAATAATAATAATAAAATGAACATATAGTTCTATAAATATTATGCTAAAAAGTCCAACGAAAATTGCTTCATCTCAATCAAGCCTTTTTTGGAATTATTATGAATTTAAAAAGCAAATAAGCATAAAAATAATAAGTTATTATTTAAAATTATTGAAATATATATAAAAGTTGAAATTAAAGAGATTTGAATCATATAATATAACAAAATCAATGAATCATAAATTTCATAATGGAGAAGAATTTGATTCACATATTAATGTAATTAAATCAAATAAAAAAATTTTAAAAAATGATATAAATTATTTGGGATAGTTTCCTTTTAAGATTATAAAGACATTGAGTATAACAGTATTGATTATTAAATCTAGTATTAATTGACATGTCTTATAAAGTGTGTAACTAAAAAAATTAAAGTTTGATAGAGTTAACTAAAATAACTCCAATGACTTATGTCACTTCTTGAACATATATCATTCAAAATATCTATGAAATATCAGAATAAGAGTAGCAAATAATAACGTATTATTATAGTATAAAGTAAACAAATATTAATGTTGAAATAAGAAAGATTTTGAAATGTTATTTAAATAATTCAAGATTATATAATGGTGATAGAGAGAAGGTTTAGGACTACATATGAAGTTAACCAAATCAAAGAAAATTTTTTAAATAAATGAGAATGTTTCTACAAAAAAATTGCATTTCAAAGTATTATGAAGATTGGGTGTAATGTCATCGTTTATTTAATTCGACAAGAATTGAAATGTTTCATAAATTTTTTAAAAATTTTGGGAAATAAAACATTAAAAAATTTTAAAAACTAAACATAATTTTGTTAAAGTTTATTAAGATAGGTAGAACTAAATTTATTTTATCACGATTAAGACTAGTCTAGATAATTTAATGAAATACAATCATAATGATTGATAAAGACTATCAAAACCCTAAAGAATAAAAATTTTTAAAGTAAACAAAATCAAAACATAGTTGAATAGAGTTTAATGTCAACTCATGCAATATTTAGTTTTTGTAATTAGAGCTCAATTGCAAATGCTATAATTTACAAAAATAAATAGAAGTCAGTAATAATAAATTATTGTTTTTAATATTTACTAAAAAAATAATAGAGCTCAAATAGGATAAATATAACCAATCAAATATAACCAAATTAAAGCATAATGTCACCCTAGTGAAGATTTAGAATTTAATACTTATATAACCAAATCAAAAAACATTTCAAAAAGTAAAATATATTTTATTGGAGAGATCCATTCCTAAGAATAAAACAACTAAAAAATTAAAAATGAATTTTTTTGGTGGATACAAAAATTTCAAAAATTAACTCTCGTTTATTTCATTTTGCTTTATCCTCCATTCAAATTATGCTTAATTAGAATAGTAAGCATGGAAAAATAAATAAACTATTATTTTAATATTAAGAAATTTTATTTTAAAGTTGAATTGATAAAACTTAAAGAACGAAAAAAAGACATTTAAAGGTATTGTGCTTGAAGATTATTTGTTATGAAGTAATGTAACCAAATCACAGTAAAATATTTGAGAAAATAAAATATATAGTAGAACATTGTACTTAAAGATATTAAGTAGATCAAGCATAAAATTATCTATCGTCCAATTAGTTAGGAAATCAAGTCACTCATAAATCGTGCCAAAATTTTAAAAAATAAAAAATTTTAAAAATATATTTATTATAACATAGTTGATATAGCCCATTGGATCAATTCAATGAAGTCTTCTTGATTTGTGTTGGAACTCAATTGGAATTATTGTTAATTACTACATTAAACAATCATAAATAATAATAAATTATTTCTTAACATTATGTAAATTCTTATTAAAGATGAAATGAGATAAATTAATAAAAACATAAAGTAAAAAAAGAATATAGTGAAAATATGATTCAAACGTAGAATTAGATTTTCATAATAATGAAAAAAAATAAATGTAAAGTATTTTAATAAGTGAAATAAATTATACTAAAAAGTTGCATTTAAATAAACTAAAGAGTTCAAATGTGGTAGCCATACTAATTAAATCATGTACAATTCAAAATTAGTTTTAAAGCATGAGGAAATTTTACAAAATAAAATATTTTAAAAAATTAAAATAATACCACTTAGATAGAGCTTTTATGGATGACTTGAACAATGTTTTTTTATTTCAATCATCCCACATTTTGATTTACTAAAAACAACATAGGAAAATATGTTAAAAAAATAAATTATTATTTTGTTATTAATAAATAAATATTAATGTTTAAATAAGATAAATTGAAGAAAAGTAATAAAACAAAATCAAGGCAACATAAAGTTCGCAAAAAAATTGAATTGGATTTTCCATTAGTAAAACAAAATCAAAACAAAACATTTCAAGAAAATACATAAATTTTATTGGAATTTTAGTTTTCATGATACTAAAGAGATTGGGCAAAACGTCCATCATCGTCAAATTTGGTACTAATTGATATGTATTGTAAAGCATTAGAAAATCATTGAAAATAACTTTTAAAAATATAAAACTAATATATTTAATTTGATAAAGTCCACAAAGATGGGTCCTATCGTAGCATTTTTTGGTTTAATCCAAATTAAAAAACTAAACAACCTAAATAATATTACACTATTATTTTAAAATCAAGTGCATATATATTAATTTTGAAATATGATATTTTGAAGAAATCTTATACATCCAAATCAATGATATGTAAAGGTCACACTAGTAGAAACTTAGTTATATTTACTATTATAACAAAATCAAAGTGAAACATATGAAGAAAAAATGAGATAAATTATATTAGGAAGTTGCTTTCCAAGATACTAAAGAGCTCGAGTGCAACTTTGCCAATTGTAAAAATAGTTGAAAAATGAAATGAATCGTACAATGAGGCCAATCATAGAAAATAAAATGTTTAAAAATATTAAATCAAACATTAAATTTGATAGTCTTTTGGCACGATTCCATTGATGTTCGCTTTGTGTCTGTTGGACATCATTTGGAAATCATGTCATTGATATAAGTAACTCATTGTTTAGGATAAAAAGTTATTTTTTAATAACATAAATATATATTAAGGTTGAAATTAAATAAACTAAAACTATACAATAAAATAAAATCAAAGTGACATAAAGGTCACAGTTGATGTTTGAGACGAACATTATTGAACATTTAATTGAGTATAAGTCATAATGCTTAGGAAAACAAACCAAACCACTAAAAAATTAAAATATTTAAAAATATAAAAATAAAAATTTAATTCAAAACGGATCATCAAGTTTTCTCCAACAACATTTATTTCATCTCCGTCGAATATTATTTTGATTTACCTTGAATTACCAAATGAAAAAAGTATAAATAAAAATAATAATTTTTTAATATTAACTATATATATATTAAAGTCGAAAAGTGATAAATTGAATAAATATAATATAACCAAATAAAAGTTACTTAATAGGACAATTAGATCCTCATAGTAATTTAATTAAATGAAAGCAAAGAATTTGAAGAAATAGAAAAATTGTATAGTAAAGTTGAGTTCCAATATAGCAAGAATGTTTAGAATAAAATCTTTGACCATCAAATCATTTAAGAACAGAAATGACTCATAAACATGCCAGAATCTTAAAAAATGAAATATGTGAAACTATAAAAATCAAAAAATGAATATTTAATTTAATAGGATTGGTCAAGATGAGTCTAATGAAGTTTTTTTTCATCTTTATCAAAACTTTTATAAAGTTATTACAAATTATCTTAGTCAATAAACTTTAATCACAACAACTATTTTTCTAATTTTAAGCAAGTATATATATTAGAGTTGAAGTATGGTAAACTAAAAAAATGTAATATGACTAAGTCAAGACAATAAAAAGTTCGCACAAGTGGAAAGTTAACGCTACATACTAATATAATTTAATCAAAAATTAAAAAATTCAAGAAAGGGTAAAATAGTATGGAAAATTTGTTTTCTAGGATCCTAAAAAGATCTAATGAAATAGCCTCTAAGAAAAAACTCAACAATAAATCAAAATACATCACAAAATATTGCAAAATACTAGGAAATAAAGTCCTCAGGAGAACAAAATGAATATTTATCTAAAAGCAACAAATCAAGTGTGGTCAGACGGTGTTTGCTTCATTTTGATCAAATCTTGTTTGGAATTACTATAAATTACCACAATAAAATGTTAAAATATTATTTTCCTATTAGGTAAAAATATGATAAAGTTGAAATTAGTAAAATTAAAGTGATGCATATAACAATGTTTAACACATGTAAAGATCACATAAGAGAAGATTTAGAGTTACATAATTATATAATAAAATGAAAGAGTGTTTTAAAGAAATAACAAAAAATTTATCATTTGTTGAATTCCATCATTGATTGTAAAATTGGATATAAATGGAATTATTCTAAACATATTTTCAAAACTTTTCAAAATAAAATTTAACATATATGTAAAAGTAAATATTTAATAGGGTAGAGCTTGTTCAAGAAATTTGAACAATACTTGCTTGCTCTTAATCAAACCTTACCTTGAACATCTATGAATTACCAAACTAAACAAACATAAACAAGAATAAATAATTATTTTAATGTAAAATAAATATAAGTGAAAGATGAAATAAGGCAATTTTAGGCAATATAATATAACTTAATTAAAACAATGTAAAGGTAACTAGAGAGGAGAATTTTAATTTTATTATAACATAACATGTTCAAAGTGAAAATTTTGAAAAAGATATAATTTGTATGATAAATCTACATTCCAGATAAATAATACAATCAATTGCAACATAATGAAAACAATCCTATGCATATCAAAATATCTCACATTATACAAGAAATTTTAAAAAATAAACTTTTTAATTTGATTGGTCATATTGGGATACATTGAGTGACTTAGTTTTTCTTGGTCAGACTTTATTTGAAATTATTACAAATTTCCATAGCAAATAATTACAAATAATTACAAATGACTGCTTTAATATTGCATACACATATTTTTAAGCTTAAATTAACAAAATTTAAGAAATTAATATAGCTAAATCAAAGTGATGTAAAGATCATAAGGGATGTGATTTAATATTACTTAGTAATGTAAAAGAGTTAACAAGAAATTTAAATTAATGAAATAAATTGTATGAGTAATATTTATTCTAAGATATTAATGAGATCAATTGTAGCATCCCAAACATCAAATTATATACAAATTAAAATGTGTCATAAAATGCGTCAAAACATAAGCAAATAACAGACTTAAAATAATATGAATAAATGTTTAATTTGAATGTGCTTAGAGAGATGGGTCATAAAATGTTTATTACTCATTCGTGAGGCCTTGTTCTAAATATTTATAAATTTCAAAACTAAATAAGAAAAAATAATAGCAAATTATAATTTTAATAATAACACAATGCACAGTAAAACTAAAATGAGAAAAACAAAATAGGAATGTCATATTGTAATATAGTAAGGAAGTCAACGATAACATCTTCTGTAGTGAAATACTATCAAAATAAGAGTTAATCATAAAACAAGAAATTCATGGCAAATAAAATGTTAAAAATAATAAAATAGAATATTTAGATTGATATATGTAATTGAGATGATTCAAAATAATTTTTAATTTCCCTCCATCAAACATCATTTGGGATTACTTCATATTAAATAAATATTTAAATATAAACCATAAGAAATTATTATTTTAATTTTAAGTAAATATATACTAAAACTAGATTGTGATAAACTGTACGAAAATAATGTAACCAAATCAAAGTGAAGCAAATATTAAATAAAGATTACAACATGAGATTTATAGTAAGATATGAAAACGAAAAAAATGTTTAAAAAAATTAAATTAAATTATATTAGAATGTTGCATTCAGAAATATTACAAAGTTTGGATGCAACATTCATAATCTTAAAATTAAATTTGAATCAAAATATCATGTAAAATATGCAAACATCACTAAAAAATAATTAAAGCAAATATATAAAAATAGATATTTAATTTATTAGCTTATTAATTCAAATGTAATATAACAAAATTAAACAGATCTAGAAGAATCACCACAGTAGAATTATAATTTCATAGCAACGTTTCTTAATCTAAACAAAAACTTTGAAGAACTCAGTTTAATTGATTGGGAAAGTTGGATTCCAAGATATTAAATATAATGAATGAAATATTATTGCTAGTCACATAAGTTACAAATTGGTATGTGATGCAAAGGACATTAAGTCACTTGGAAATAAAATATTTAGTAAACAAAAAGTGAATATTTAATTGATAGAGTTCACCAAATTGAGTAAAATGATTTTAGTTTCTTGTCCAACAACCAAAGTTAGAAATTACTATGGGAAAAAATAATAAAAAAAGTTCATACTTTAATATTAATTAAATTTATATAAAAAAATATCATTTCATAATTAAGTAAAAAATGAAAGAAAATGTTTGCAAATAATTGAAAAACTATTCTTGGAAAGTTTAACATCCTCATCCATCAAATATGATATGATTTTAATTGTCACATAAACTAAGCCAAAGCCCTTCAAAATAAAAATATTTAAAAACCAAAACATAAATTTTTATTTAATTTGACAAACCTCATAGAGCTGAGTTCAACAATGTTTGTTTCAACTCGCTTTACACTCTTTTAGAAATTCTACAAATTTCCAAAGTTAATAAGAACAAATGATTTCAAATTATATTGTTAAGAAAATATGCATCACTGTTGAAGTAAAATATATAAAATTATTGTAATGCAACCAAGTCAAAGTGATGTAAAGCTTACACATGAAATTAATTTGAGTTGCATAGTAAAATAATAAAATTAAAGTAAAAAAAGTTTGATGAATTGAGATAAATTTTAGGATAAAATTGAATTCGAAGACATTAAGGACATCAAATCTAACAATCTTGATCATGAAATAAAATAGAAATAAAACTGTTTCATTAAGCATGCAAAAACTTTTAAAGATAAAATATTAAAAAATAATAGAAAAGAATATTTAATTTTTTTGCCAATTAAGACATGCCTAGCTGATATCTTTTTTTTAACACACATTTTTTAGAATTACTATAATTTAACATAGTAAATAAGCATAAAAAAATTAAAATTTTATTTAAATATTAAGTAAACCAAATTGAAGTTGCAATGAGATAAGATGAAATCATATAAAATAACAAAATCAAGCTAATGTAAATGTCACATGAGAGGAAATCTAAATTTACATAGAAAACTAACCTATAAAATAAAAAATTTTAAAAAAAAATGATAAGTTGAACATGAGTTACATTCTAAGATGCTTTGGAGATCATGTGTAATATCATCGATCATACAAATATTTATGAATAAAATACCAACTAATGTGCAAGATTCTTAGATTATGAACTTTTTAGAAAAACAAAACGTTATATTTAATTACATATATCTAATGAAAATGAGTATAATAATATTTGGTTTATCTATGTATTATTACATAGGGATTATCATGAATTGATAAATCTAGTAAACATAAATAATAACAAGATATTAATTTAATGTGAAGTAAAAATATAATAAATTTGAAGTGACATAAAATTAAAGATATGTAATATAACAAAATGAATTTCATGTATAAGACGTGCATGAAGAAAAAGATAATTTTTAATAATATAACCAATTAAAAGAAAAATTTTTTGAAGAGATAGGATTAATTGTACATTAAAGTTGCATTCCATAATCCTTTGTAGATTGAGTGCAACATTCTCAATCATCAAATAGTTTATTAATAAACATGTCACAAAAAATATGCCAAAAAACTTTACAATAAAATATGTAAAAATTAAAAAAATTATAAGATAGAGAAAAATGAGATGAGTTTAATGCTATTTTTTCTCTATATCTGGACATAATTTTGAATAAATATATTTATAATTAAAATAAAAATAAATAGAAAAAATTACAAATCGTATAGTAGGTAAATATATATTAAAGATAAAATGAGATAAACTAACATAATATAATATAACTAAATAAAAGTCATTTAAAAGTAAAATGAATTGACATTTAGTTATTCACAGTACTCTTACCAAAATGAAATAAAACATTTAATGACATAAGATAAAATTTAGGAGAAGGTTACATTCGAAGATACTACGAAGCTTGTATAACATTTTTAAAAATCGAATCAAGTACAACTTGAAGAATGTCATAAAATTTTCCAAGTTAAATAAGGTAATTTAAACAAAATAAAACAATAATAGTAATTAAATATTATCATCGAGATGAGCCTAATGACGTTTATTATATCTCAATTAGACCTCATTTGGAATTACAATGAATTACAAAAGTAAATATGTATAAATAAAAATAAATTATTATTTTATTTTTGAAGATATAATTAATAAATTTGAAATTAATGGATTGAAGAAATATAATAAAATTAAATAAAAGCAATGTATATGAGACATAAGACAAGATTTAGAATTTTATGATTATATAACCAAATCAAAGTGAAGAATTTCAAGAAATGTATAAATTATGTGAAAAAGTAGTAATTGTAGATACAAAGAGGATCATGTGCAACATAGTTGATCATTAAATCAAGTAAAACTTGAAATGTAACCTAAAACCTACAAAATAGCTAAAAATAAAATATTTATAAATATTAAAAAGATTAATCAATTGGATAGAGAATATTGATGTGAGTCCAATGATGTTTGCTTCTTATTCGTAGGCTCCCATTAAAAAATTTTGCAAGTATTTATAGTTAGTAAAATAAAAACAATAAATTAATTTTTAATACCAGACAAATATATAGTAAACCTAAAAAAAGATAAATTGAAAATATTTAATAAACACAAACCAACGATATGTAATGGTTGCATAACAGGGGATTTATAGTTTCAAAATAATAAAGCTATATAATAGAAAAAAATTAAAGAAATTTTATAAATTATTTAATAATGTTCGACGACAATTCACTAAGATGATTGAGTATAACAATCATGATCTTCAAATCATGTACAAATAGAAATATATTATTGAAAAAGATAAAATCTTTGAAAACAATATTTAAAAATTAAAAAATGAATAATTAAAATTGTAGAGTTGGCTACGAAGAGTGCAATGACCTTTCCTTCTCTTGATTGGACTCTATTTCCATTACTAAAAATTATGAAATTAAATAATCAAAAATTGTAATAAATTATTATTTTAATATTTAGTAAATATATAATGAAGTTGAAATAAGATAAACTTAAAAAAATATAATATAATAAAATAAAAATGGTGTAAATGTAACTAAAGCAAAAATTTTGAGTAAGATGATAATATAAAAAATTAAAGTAAAACATTTCAAAAAATATGATAAATTGTATGAAAAAAATTATATTTCTTAACTCATGTGGATCGAGTCTAGCAAATACAATGAAGTAAAACTTATAAAAACAAAGAAATTAAATCTTTAAAAATAAAATACTTCATAGATAGAGCTTATCATGTTCAGTCTAATGACACTTGCTTCTTCATTATCGAACATGTTTTGGAAAATTAAAAAATTATCAAAATAAAAAAAAAATTATTATTTTTAGTTTATGTAAAAATGTTTTAATGTCTAATTGAAATAAATTGAAGAAATATAATATAATCAAATGAAAAACATCTAACGGTTACACAAGATTAGATTTGGAATTACATAGCAATAAAATCATATTTAGTAAAAAATTTGAAAAAATAAGATAAATTATTTGGGAATGTATAAGTCCATGATAGTGAGTAGATCGAGCATATCATCCAAAACCATTAAATTGGGTATGAAAAAAATATATCGTAAAGTGTGCAAAAGTCTTAGAATATAAATATTTAAAAATTTGAAAATGAATTTTTAATTAGATAAAACTCGTTAGCAACATTCAAATGATATTTGTTTCATCTTGATCAAAACTTGTTTGACTTATTGATAATTATAAAATTAAATAGGAAAAAATCACAAAAATTAGTATTTTAATTTAAATAAAGATATATTAAAGCTAAAATAAGATAATTCTTTGTAATATAAAGTACATAAATCAAAGGATCTAAATTACACTTGAGAGAAAAATTAATGTTTAATAGTGATAGAAGTAAATCGGTAAAAATAATTTGAATAAATGAGACAAATTAATTTAAAAGCTACATTCGGAGGTGCAAAGTAACCTGAGTATGTCACCTTTAATAGTTAAAAATGATATGAATAGAAGTGTAGTTTCATTCTTTCTTAAGTGCCAAAAAAGTAATTTAAAATATAACAATCAATATTTAAATTGATAATGTTATTTGAGATTAGTCTAATAACATTTGTTTCACCTTCATCAATCATTGTTTAGAATTATTATGTCTACATCCTAATGGTGTATCGTTCACCTTGCCTCACTCCCACACTAAGAAAAGATAGAAATGATTTATTCTTTCTTTATTTTAACTAAAAAAGATAATATTATCAGATAATATAATTGGGAATATCTATTTATCCCATTGATCCTTCTAGTATTTTGAGTAAAAAAATATGCAACTTTTCCTTGATGAGACTTTCAAAGAATTGGATGAAATGAATGTTTATCGCAAAGAAAAGTTTCATTCAGCTGCCAACACTAGCCAGCTAGTCGAAAATAATAAGTCTTGCAATGTTTATACAATAACTTAACTCCATATCCTGACATTGATTAAGGTATTAAGGCTATGAGACCAAAATAAAAAAGAAGTGACAAGGGGTTCCTTCACTCATTCTTTCCTAAGTTCTCTAGAGGCCCTCTTCATTGACTGGTAGGGCCACAAAAGCTTGTTTGTAAATTGAAGGACTAAGATTCATTACACAGTGAATAATCTGATAAATGAATTTATCTTTTGTATAATTTTTTATCCAAACACCATTCTTGGCAAGGTTGTCTACTGAATCGATCAACCTTTTTGATTACTTGAACAAATCAATATATAAGTTAAGTGTTTATTTAAGGCCCACATAACATGATTCATTATTCATACAGATTATAGTAGAATCTATAGGGAAATTACTTATTCATAAGATGAGAGGCCCTACACTCAAAAAACATATTTCAATTATATTGTATGATCAACCAACATTTATGAAATTTGAAAAACAATAAAAAGAAATGGTTTGCGAAGTTTAAGTAGTAGTAATAAAAATAAATGAAATAAACACAATAAATAAAATACATTAATTCAAATAGAACATTTGTGAAATTTGGGTGTTGTAAATAATGGAAAGAACCAAATGGATAGAAGCAAGTTAAGTCAAAGATTTGTCACAAACAACTCGAGGAAGTAGATCTGTCAATTGAATTAACAACAATATAAATTTTTCTTAGAATCATTAACAAAACAACTAATGGAAGTTTGTTTATATATTTTATTCTATTTCTTTATTTCAAGAAAGATTGATTTAGGAAGATGGAACAAACACTTGCACTGCATGATGACAAGCGACACAAAGATGGCTCCAACAAACCTATAAAAAGAGATTTCAGAAAAAAATCCAAACCTTCTGTTCACCTTTTGTTACAAACAATTTTATTTTCAAGTATAAAGGGAAATAATTTTGACATTTTCCCTATCCTATTATGCATACTCAACGAAATGTCATTTTCTTAAAAATAGATGAATGCAAAAGTTCACCTCCAAGAAGTTGAGGATATTCTTAGATTATCTACCATGAAACTTTTTTTGAGAGTGAAAGACATTTGGAATACATTCCACATTGGATACTTTCTTCTTCATCTACAAAAATTGTGAGAGAAGTGATTGAGGAACCTAATTTTTGGCTCTAACCCATCGATTCCTAAAATTTAGGTATCCTACTTTCACGTAATTCATGCAGTTGAAGGAAGTCATCATTGGGGCATGCTTTGTGGAAATTCTTAAATTTTATGTACACTTGGAGCCCTGTATCACTGCAAACAAAAACAATAATGTCCAATAATAAGGGCCCGATTTATTTTTGATAAAGCTAATCAATATTCCGTAAAGGAAAAATTTTACTGAACATTGGAGTAGTAAGTTATCACAAGATTGAACATGGGGTCATGAAAGTTTAGCGTAAGATATTTCATATCTTTTGTCATCCACCCTACAATATGGCATCAAAATAGTCTGCTAAGCCAATAAGATCAAATAAGAGGAAATTTCTTTCTAAAAAGGAGGTCATGTGCCAATCCCCTATTGAGTAAAGATAGGATGTAATTGTATACAACTATCTGAAAAACATTTCTTGTGGGTGAAGGAAAAATATTTTCCATGGCATGAAAGGGAGATGAATCGAAGGAAGAAAGCTCATGTTTTTTTAATAGAAGCATGTTTCCAGTCAACATTTTCTTATAGCCTACCTCCCCAGTCATGTATTTATCTCCCCTAGAAACACATTAACTACTTTCAAGATTTTATATAAAAAGAACATATGCTCAAAGGAAAATTAATCAATGATAAACAACTCTACTCATTACAAACAAATGCACTTTTGCCTTAGTATTTACTTTGTTATCCTTACAAGTGTCATTAACATAAGTGACAATAATTTCTTATATTAAATAAATATATATTAAAGCTAAAATTACATAAATTAAGCAATTTAATATAACCAAATGAATGTAATGTGAGGACAATGATATGAGAATTAGAGTTTCATAATAATGTGACTAAATGAAAGGAAACAATTTCAAATAACATGTTAAATTATATAGGAAGCTACAGTTTGAGATCTAAGAATCATGTATGAGTGTAAACGACTCTGAAGCCATACCAAAACACTAAAAAATAATATATAAAGAAATACTTAAAAAATATTCATTTAATTAGATAGATGTCATAATATAATCATAGTAATAAAATCAAATGAAAGTTAAAAATTTGCTGAAATAAGTTAAATTGATCAAGTGTATCATCCTAAAAAAATTAGGAATGAATCAAATATTCATGTAAAACACGCCAAAATATTTTTTAAAAAATTAAAATCATTGAAATGTATATTTTCTTGGATGGGCCATATCAAAATTTATATCTGATTATCAAGTAAATATAGAATAAAGCCATAATAAGAGAAATTGTAGAACTATAATTAAACCAAATCAATGCAATGTGAATATAACACAACAAAAGAATTAGAGTTTAATAATAATATAAAAAAATCAAAGCAAAATATTTTAATAAATTAGATGAATTATATTGGAAAGCTATATTCAAAGATATTTAGAAGAAAATCTGTAACACCCGAGATCATCGCATTTAGTGTGAATAGAAATGCATCATAAAATATGTAAAAAATATAATAAAATCATATATTTAAAAATATAAAAAAGTCCCTTTAATTACATAAACCTCAACGAGAGTAGTCCAATGTTGGTTGTCTTACCTTGATTTGACATATTTTGGAATTAGTAAAAATAATGAGGTTAAATTATCATAAATAATAATAAAATATTATTTTATTATTAATTAAATATATAGTAAAGCTAAAAATAAGATGAATAATAGAAATATAATATAATAAAATCAAAGTTATGTAAAGATCAAGCAAAAGAAAATTATTAGTGATGTAATGTTTAACCAAATCAATATAAAAATTTTAACGAAATTAAATAAATTATACAAAAAGTATCATTCCTGCAAAACATGCAAATTGCATGCAAAATAGTCAAAAGTTAAATGAAGTTGAAATAAAAATATCTAATAAAACATGCCAAAATAGTAGAAAATAAAAGTTTAAATATATAAAAATTATACTTAATATTATAAAGCGCATTTAGATATGCAAAAATACTTTGTTTCTCCTCAATCTATCTTCATTTGAAATTACTAAGAATTATTAAAGTCAATAGAAGTAAATAGGAAAACATTATATATATATATATATATACTTTAAAGTTTAAATGAGATTAATTTATGCAATCTTAGTTAACCAAAAGAAAGACATGAAAAAGTCATACGAAAGGAGAATCTGTGTTAAATAGTAATATATTCAAATTAAAGCAAAAAACTTTTAGGAAATCAGATAAATTACGTCATAAAAAACGTGAAAATCTTCAACAATAATATTTTTAAATCACCAAAAATCTTCATATCAATAGGACGTCATTTGAAATTACTATGAATTATTAATTTTAATAAGCATAGAAAATGATAAATAATTATTTTTGTAATTAGTAAATTTATAATAATTCTAAACAAAAAAATTGAAGCAATATAAAATAACAAAACAAAAGATATATAAATATAACATTTTAAGAATGTTAAAGTATCATTATAATATAACCAAATAAAATAGAAACTCTTGAATAAATGATAGAAATCATAAATAAACGATGTCTTACACCATGCTAAGAATATCAAATATAATGTCATCTATCATTAAATAATATATAAAAAGTAATGTCACATTACTCATGAGAACAAAATTAAAAAGAATACATAAAAATCTAAAACTCCATATTTAACTAAATAATACTTATCAAGATGAGTCCATTAACTTTTATTTTTCCTTGAGAGGACCATATTAGGGCTTACTATGAATTATTAAAATTAATTAGAAGAAATAATAATAAATTATTCTTTAATACAAGGCTAATATCAAATAAAGTTGAATTGTGATATATCAAACCAATGAAATGTATACAAATTAAACCAATGTGAAGTTCAAATGAAAAGAGAAATATGATTCCTTGATAATGTAAGAAAATGGAACACAAAAGTTTGATGAAATAAGATAAATTGTACGAGAAAGTTGCATTTTAATGTACAAAGAAAATCAAGCGTAACATACTCGTCCACCAAAGTAGGTGCTATGGAAATGTACCACAAAATATGCAAAAATTATAAAAACAAAATTTATAAAAAAGTAAAAAGCAATATTTTTGTGATAGAAATCATTTGGATGAATCAAACAATGTTTATTTTTTGACAATTGGACCTTGTTTAAATTATAATGAATTATCTAATAAAAAAGGCTTAAAAATAATAAATTATTTTTTTAATATCTATTAAATTTAAATTAATGTTAAAATGAGATAAATTTAGGCATTTAATTAATTACAAGCATTACAAGATATTAAGGAGATTAATTGTAATATCCTAAATCGTAATTCATGAATCAATTCAAATATCTTATATACAAAAAGCCTAATAAATGAATTATTTAAAATTATGAAAATTTCCATTTAATTAGACTGAACTCATTGAGATGTGACCAATGATTTTTGTTTGATCATGGTTGGAATTCATTTGGAGTTACTATGAATCATGAAAGTAACAATGTAAAACAATTAATAAAGTGTTATTTTAACATTAAGTAATTATATATTAATGCTATAAAGATAAAAATGGAAAAAAATGAAGAAATTAAGTAATTATATATTAATGCTATAAATCAATGATGTAATGGCTCCAACAGAGGAGAGTTAGAGTTTTAAGCAAAAATAGTAAAATTTGTGAAATACAATGAAGAAATTAAATAAATTGTATAGGATAGTTGTGTTCCAAGATGTTGAGGAGTTTGAAAGTAGTATCTTTGATAACAAAGTTTGTTACAAATAGAATTGTCTTGCAAAACATACAAAAATACCAAGAAAATAAAATTTTAAAAAAAAAAGACAAATGTATATTTAATTGCATAGAGCTCATTGAATGGAGTATAATGACAACTATTTCATGTCAACCATACCTCGTTTTTTAATTACTCTTAATTACAAATTTAAAAAAAAATAAATAATATTTCTTTTGAATATTAAGTAAATATATAATAAAACTAAAACAAGATAAATTTGAGCAATATATTTTGGCCAAATTAAGGTGAAGCAAAGGTCACACTAGAGGAAAAGTTGAGTTTTATACAAATGTAAACAAATCAAACTGAAATGTTTTAAGAATTATGATAAGTTATGCTATAAAGCTGCATTCCATAATGTTAAGGAGGTCGAGTGTAAAATGTTGGATCATCAAATTAGGTACAAATAGAAATGAAATATCGATTATTAAAAAAACAATATAAATATTTAAAAAAATAAAATTTAATACTTTATTATATAAATCTCATCAAGATGACTCCAACAACATTTGCTTCATGATTACAACACCTACTTCATAATTAATAGAACTTACTTGAGTAAATAAATATAAATAACAATAAATATTGTTGTAAATATTAAATAAATTTTTATGAAATGTAAAAAAAGATAAATTAAAGGAATATAACACAACAAAAGTAAAGCGATGTGGAAGTTGTAAGAGAGGATAACTAGACTTTCATTATAATGTGACCAATGATAGAAAAAAAATTTTAACAAGAGAGATAAATTGTATGAAAAATCTATTTCCTAAGATACAAAGGAAATCTACTATAGCATGATTGTAAAATCAGGTTTGACTCAAAGTAATTCAAAAAGCATGCTAAACCATAGAATGTAAAATATTCAAAAATATTAAATTAAATATCATAATGGATAATACTTGTTGAGATGATCTAATAACTTTTATTTCCCCTCTATTGGATCTTATTAGGAAATATTGTTAATTTGCAAACAAAGTAAGTTTAAATTTTAATAAATTATTTTTTAATTATGTAAATGTATATTAAATTTGAAATGAGATAAATTGAAAAAATGAAATGTCACCATTTTATAGCATTGCAAAGGCAACGAAGGAGAAAAATTAGAGTTTCGTTATAATTCGACCAAACGTAATATAAATATTTGAAAAAATGACATACATTTTATTAGAAAGATGAATTATGAGAAACAAAGGGGATCAAACGTAGTTTACTCAGTCATTAAATATGAAACAAATAGAAATCTCTTAAGAAGTGTAATGGAACCCTAGAAAATAAATTATTTTAAAAATATATATACAAAAATGAATATTTTATTAAATTGAGCTCATTGGAATAAGTCCTACAATGTTCATTAAAATTTTTATGAACTACAATAGCAAAAAAGAATAAATAATAATAAAGTATTATTTAAATATTCCATAAAAATTGAATAATGTAGAAATCAGATAAATTGGAGAAATGCAATCAAACCAAACCAAAGTGATCTATTGGTTGCAAAACAAGTGAGCAAGATTTTTATAGGAATGGTACAAAATTAAAGAAAAAATTTAAACAAATTAGATAAATGGGCCTGAAATGTTGCATTCCATTGTATCATGGAATTTGAGTGTAAGATCACTAATGGTAGTGATAGATATTGATCAAAATATATCATAAAATATATACTAAATTATCAAAAGCAATTTAAAATATTAAAATTATTTAATTTGTTAGAGCTCACGGAAGTAAGTCATACGACTTTTTTTGTCATGAGTGGACCATGTTTTGAATTAAGTAGAATTATCAAATAAGATAATAAAAATAATGATATCTTATTATGTCAATATTAAGTAATTATATAAAAAAGCTAAAATAAGAGAAATTAAAGTAACATAACAAAATCAAAACAACGTAAAGGTCATACAAGAGTAAAATTAGAACTTCATAGTGGTTTGTTACAATCAAGGAAACCTATTAGAAGAAATGAGATACATTGTATGGGAGTGTTGCTTTTCAAGATATTAAGGAGACCGATTGTAACTTCTTCAATTGTAAAATAAGATACACAATTAAAATGTTTGATGAAAAGATTCTAAATCCCTTAAAAGTAATGTACTTTTAAATGCAAAATACATATTTAATCAGGTAAAGCTCGTACTGACTTGTCTAATCATTTAGTTTTCATCTTGCTAAGTGTAAAATTCTCAACCATAAAATTATGGTATGAATCCATGTATCTTGCATATCATACAAAACTATAAAAAATAAAATAAAAAATATATAAATTAAATATTTAATTAGATAGAGTTGCTTGAGAAGAGTCTAATAAATTTTTTGGTTATGGAATCAATGTCGCTCCGAATTACTATGAATTGCTAAAGTAAAAAGCATAAGTAATAATAAATTTTAATTTTATTAAGTAAATACCTATGCTAAAGCTAAAATGAGAAAAATTAAGGTTATATAATATAAATAATAAAAATTATATAAAGGTCACATGACAAGAGATTTATTATTAAAAATTAAGATCGATTATTTCTAAAAGTTATAATTCAAAGTCCAAAGGAGATAAAATGCAACATCCTTAATCATTAAATTAAGTATGAATCAAGATTTCTCAAAAATGATGTAGAAACAATTGAAAAAAAATATTTAAAATTATCAAAATGAATATTTAATTTGATAGAGCTTGTTGAGAGGAGTCCAATAACATTTATTTCATCTCCATTAAAATGCATTGCATGTTATAGCCTTGGGTTTAGTAAGAATATGAAGATTACACAATGATTTTAGGGTTAACAGTTCTCATGTTTATTGAATAATATGTATTGTTCAACATATATTATTTGAAATTGCATGCTAATCTCTAATTTGATTTGAAATAATGAAGATATATGCAATCTTAAACATCATTTATCAAGATTTATACTACCTTCCATGCATAATTGAATGATTATATTGAATATAAGGTGTTGTAGTCTTGTTTAGATTGATTTTAAGCTAAATGGTAAAAAGTTGGATGCATGTATGTTTGAAAAAACCTAGCCATGAATTTTTTTTATGATTTTTTGGTGATTTCTTTTTCAAATAAAATATTTTTTGTTGATATCTATTTTCTTAAAGTCATTACTATGATTATGTTGCTAATATATCTTTGAAGTATAACGATTTGTTACACATTATGGTGAAGAATTTAACTATGAAGAATTTTGATTAGATAAGTAAACCAGGTAAGAAATCAAAAAAAATTAGAGTGAAGACTTATAAATATTCACCTAAACCTATTGCATAAGTTATTATTATGAGTTTAGCAAGATTTCTTCCAAAATAGAAAACCTTAGAATGAATTTTACAACAATAAATTGTAATGAATGACTCAAGTTTTTCCTTCAGCGTTATTTTAAGGCTCGATCCTGAACATTGAATGCAAGAAACTACCTAGAAAATAAACTTAGATGGATTCCAAGACAAGTAAACCCATCGATTTTCTCATGAGAGGATTTATGGTGCTTTAGTTGACTACTAAAGAAGGCTAGGGAAGGATTAGGTCTTGTTTTGCGGAAAAAAAATGCTTCTGGATTTGTAGAGGAATAATATGAAATTAGGAAGGAACTTAACCTCACTAATATTCTTAGTTGGCCTAAATTAGAGTTGTGAAATTATGGAATTAAAGAAAACCTAAGAATTAGATGTTATATTATATTAAATTTAAGATTTCAAAGTTATAAATTTAAAATTTTCATGTCGTAAATTTAAACTTTTAATATCTAGGATTTAAATTTTAAATTCCTTAGTGTTTTGAAACTCAAACATATGTTAAGTTTGAGAACCCAAGAATGCATTGTATGGAAGAAGTGTAATTTTGACAATTATGGATGCCAATTAATGTTAAAAAATTTTGAAATTTTCATTTATATAATGAACTTGAGGTGTAACATTTTTAATAATTTTTTTTTCAACTTTGTGGACAACTTGAATAATCCACTAGTCAATATATTATGCAAGAAACATTTCACTCCTTAGGCATGGCATTAAAGTTTGGAGCAGGAATCTCCCAATTTGATTATCATTCATGTGGTTTACCTCCCATGTTAAAGCTTATCACAAGACAAACTCGTGACCCACCATTTAGCTCTAGAACTAGTTCATTCAATGTTAAGTAGCTTTCCAATATGTACTAGCTTGTTTATGGAATGATAAAAAAACCTCTTAACTTGTAATAAAGCATATTTATACAAATCCATGCCATCAAAAAAATGCTTATAAGATCCACAAGCTATCATAGAATGTAACTTTATCATATTAAATTTAAAATAAAGATATTAAAGGTTATTAAAATAGTCCCATATGATCGAAAGTCCAACAAATATGAAGGATAATGTTATGTTTTAACAGAAAATTATAACTTCATTAATACCAACTAATGAATAGTCATTAAATTATTAACTTAGATGCCCTGTTTTTGACTTCTATGTTAGCTCTTATACATTTGAATATGTGGATGATATAAGCAAGAAGTATTAGCCATTCTTAGTATTGATTCATTAAATTTTCATATAAAAATATTAGTGTAATATTTAATGTCATATCTAATAAAATAAATATATTAGTATAGCCAATAACATAATAAAAGATGTCTTTACTAACCATGCTAGTGAGAGCCAAAATGGATAATCGGTGACCCACCAATTATTTGGCTTTCCCGATATAACCGTTATGCCCTTATTCTACGTTATGTGCTCAAATCTCATCACAGATTTCCTTGCTTTGTTATCGAAATTAAAATAAATTGGGGCTAACCCATGGGTCTCTAGGTGTGCTCAATAACCATGTAAAACATTACTATGTGACTTGCACTATTGTCTCTGGTGATATGGTATGGATCACTAGCACGCAACAACCCTAGGATTTTTAGAAAATGATCTACAAGCCCACCATTGAGGCTTTACCATTCATGTGACAAGTTTTGTATTACTCTTGGAAAAAAATATTCCGAGGCACTTCTTATTATATGTCACCCAAGTCTATAAATTTGTAGGACTCTTACTATCTGGTACATCTAAGTCAGCTAACTTTATTTGGTGGACTATCATTTTGGTTTTACTACATGATAAGCTATGCAATCAAAAGTGTAGGCTTTCTTATCAAGTAAAATCATTCCATATAGTTTCATCATCCAACATCAGAATGTTCATTCGGTATCTTCTACAACTCTATCCTATAATTTAACATAATCTTAAAGCTTTGAAAAAAACCTTAGTCTTCTAGGAAGACCATCTAACCTATTTGAAAAACCCTAATAACAACACCGCCAAACCCAGGGTGGGTTACCAACAAATCTTCAAGACTATAAAGAAAATAAATTAAGTAGTCACTAAATGTAAACCTTCTTTGTTGAATTAGTCAAAGTTAATAAACTTATTTTTAACCCTTGAGTTATATGTGTTAACTTAACAACTCGCATGCTTAACAAGAAAACTTGAGCCATCAGAGCCATGAAAAAAGCCTCTCATAAACCACATATGTAAAAAAAATAACCTCTCTTGCACTGATTATAGTCTAAGAGCCTAATTTAGGGGTACTTAAAATCTTACAAAATAATCAAAATGAGATTAGGGTTTAATATAAACAAAATAGAACCATAAGCCTTCCTTAGGCTCTTTTAACACCACTTCTAAGGACAAAATTGAATCTATTGTGAAATCATAGCCTTAAACTAAGTGTTTTGAAAATGTTGTAGTCATTAGGTGTTATTTTATCATAATGTTTTTCTTACCTATTGCACAATCCTTCACCACATCCAAGATATTTTCAAGTCAAAACTTACTTTTAAGCCTTAATTACATTGCCTAGGTGCTTAACCTTAAGAGAGTCTCAAATGTCAAACCATAAGGATTAATATTCCAAATGTTAAATAGTTAATTGTTTAACAAACAACATTGAGATTTCAATCCTAATACATTTAAATTTAAATCTACAAGAATCTATCAATAATTCATAGGTTCATTTTGGCAATTACAATGGGCCCTTAGACTTAGTTTAAGTTGAGGAAATGTAGTAGTTACACTTTTAAATTTTTAATTCAATATATTATCTTCATTCAACCTAAAAAAGTCAAAATTTTTACTTCTTCTATGGTCCCCCAATTGCCCTCGAGCTTCATAGTTCAAGCCATTGCATGGTAATTGTCAGTTTTTTGCATAATTTAGATAATTAGAAGCCTTACAATACCAACATTCAAAACAAAAACTCTAATAACATCTTCTTGTAGATGGTTAATATTAATTTAACATAAAACACCAATATTTCATCATATTATAGGTTTTGTCATTATTGCAAATTGAAACAATTACATTAATTTAAAATTTTGAAGATGAAAATACATGTATGTACTCAGGATTTTCTTAAAGTAGAGCTTAATTGAAACATTTTAGCATTGGCATTCAAGAAATATTTCAAACAAAATTTCATATTGCAATCAAACTCACAACATCAATTTACTTTACACATTTGTCACAAGTATCATATTTGCAAAAATGAAATCTAAACAACACGATTGCATTTCGTTGGAAACCAAACATATTTATGGAAGAAGCCATCATATAAAAAGTTTGTCCTTCATGAGTAATCAAAGTTTCTTTTCATGTTCATAAAAATTCAATTCTTTTCGATAGTTGGCATAATAAAAAGCTGAATTTCTTCTCCAAACTAGTAACATCAACAATAATTCAGATATTTAAGATTTTTATTTCGACATTCAATGCTATGAAATAACTCATATTTACATATCGAGTTTTAACCACATAGTTTCTTTCCATTCCAACATTAAATAATTAAAATAATTAAATTTATTTTCTTATGCATGTATTAAAAAGATTATCATTATTTATATTATAATAAGAACTTGAATATCTCAAACATAATTTTACAATAGCTTCATAAAGTTTTGTTGATGCCTGTTAATACAAATTTAAATTACCGTTATTTATGACATTCATGCATGATTCGATGGGGAAATTTTAATTAAACATGAACATTCATTATAACTATCAAATGGAAATATCATGACTTAGTTTCTATCCTGATAAGCAAAGTTCAACTTGTGAAATCTTAACTTTAAGGTCGAATAGATCTTTGTCCAAATTCTATTTACATGCTTGCTGGCTATTTACTTTTTTGTTATTATCATAATATGCTTCTAGGATTTTGCACTGAACAAAGGGTAGCCAACCAAAGAAATTAATCAAAGGCCTACCCAAAATAGGGGGGTATTGTCTTCTTCTTGAAGCAAGCTCAAGATCCCACTTATCCTTCCTTGTCATTAGCTTTTTTCCTTTAGCTTTTTCTCGAGTATGTGATCATAGAAGAGCTCAAAACTAGAAGGTGAAAACATTTCTTGCCTTACTACATCTTAAGACCTTATGTAGCTAAAAAATAATTCTTAAATCAGTGCATATACTTTAGAATAGTTATAATATATCATCTGATCTTTTTATTAAGGACACATGCATTCTAGTGCTTCTGTTTCTCTAAAATTTATTTTCCCCTTACCATTTTTATCCAAGTTGAGTGCATTTCTTAGGACTTATACACTTCAATTCCCATGGCCATGATCAAAAGTAAGTCATACAAAAAAGGTCCATTTATTCTATATGAAATTTGGTACTACTACTATGGCTATTGCTGTATTATATGATGTGTTAAATATGCCTTTTCTAACAGCTAACCACATTGGTCATAATTGTATAACCTTCGAATTTGTTCTACTATAATGAAATGACATACTACATCTACATGGTAGCCCAGTGATTCCATATATATAATTG
The DNA here is from genome assembly GCA_023846275.1 of Vanilla planifolia. Classification (NCBI taxonomy): domain Eukaryota; kingdom Viridiplantae; phylum Streptophyta; class Magnoliopsida; order Asparagales; family Orchidaceae; genus Vanilla; species Vanilla planifolia. The sequence continues at coordinate 1,270,583 of JAIUJO010000039.1, forward strand.
TTCTCATAGGTTCATTAAGTAAATATTATTGTGCAAAAGCAAATGTACAATCTTTAACTCAGTTCACTTTACTTGATAAACTTAGAATATTTTTTCATTATCATACTTGTATGATCCTAGCTTTCTTACCTACACTTGAAAATATTAGTACATTTACAAAAGTTATGTTTGCTGTCACAAAATTTTATTATTATGGATTCATCATTTAAAAAACCATAAAAAAGTGACAAATTACATGATGTTTTCAAAATATTTTCATGCATTAACAATTTCAACTTTGGAAAAAAAAGTAAGAACTTTGAAATTTTTGTAGTTTGTAGTGTATGTTTCCTTTCCTTAAATAGCACATCATTCACATTTTTAAAAAAACATAGAGTGCATATAATATGTTGTCCTCAAGTTGACACACATCTAGGACACATAAATTTTGACTTATTGCTTATGTGCTAAATTTCATTAGTAAGTTAATTTCTATTTAGTATGCTAAAGAACAAAGATATAGATGATAATATCGTGTATAAATAATGTTGTACAAAGAAAGACTACCATTTTATCTTGAATGACTTTCATAGTTTTTGCAACTAAAGTTTCTTATTAGCATTTTATGGATTAGGAAATATCCTTTGATAAGTGAAAACCATAATTCAATGAGTTTAAGATTATTTCAATAAAAGAAATAAGACTTTGTAGATAACAACAAAACACATGAATGGTTTATGAATGTGCATATTTTGAATATTAGTTATTTCATTTAGCCAATAACTCATATCATATTTTAAATTTCTTATTACAATTGGAGACTTGTGTTAAAATACAATGCTTTGAGCTTCATTTCATATCTTCTTCTTTTTGTTTGAAAGTCTATAATCTTTTATTTTCAATATTGATCATGACTATTGTGCACCTCTCATTTGGCTAACAAATATATGTTATTTTCTTTTTTTTGTGCTTAAATTCTTGTAAATGTTTCTAAATAAGCTAATTTATTCTAAATGTGCCTCTATAAAGAATCATTTAGTATAATGGTAGATTTGACATAGTACATTACAGCAAAAACATCAACGAAAGCCTAGTAAACAATATTATACATTGTTATATTGGTTAATTTTATGGTGCAATTCGTTAACAAATGCAACAAATATCTCATTATAAATAAGTTATTAATGTGGAATTTGGTTAAAATACTACATCATGGTTATGACAAAGCTATAATAATGCCATGATAAATATTGCTATTTAGAACTCATGTAAACAACAATGAATAAATTGGTGTTGAACAAAAGATGCAATATAGTACAACGAGGAGAGAAATGTGATGAAACTACAAAACTTAGTTAAGTTGCCAATTACAAAAGAATGCAAGAGCATTAATGAAATATTGGAACTAATGCTACGATCATAAAAAAGTGAAGTCATCGATCATTAAAGTATACTAGTAGAATTTGCAAAATGTCCAAGTTTAGTGAGTTGATTATCATACAACACAATTAGTGCTAACTTATAAATATCATCAATATAAGAGTGTTTTTGCATAAGTGAATCATTAAATAGTGACTTCAAAAATGAGTGCATAGCGTATTATCATGAATCAATAACGGAATGATACAGTTACACACCGTGGAATTAGAAGTTGATAAAGGAAAATTTACTACATCATATTGTACAAAATATTTATAGTACAAGTATAATCAACAACATAATCAACAAGATTTTTAGATTAGTTTCTTTAATTACAACTATTGGAGTTATTGTTTCTTAAATACAAATTTTGAAGCAACTTCAATGGACCAACTTGCATTAGGATTAAGAGATTCATACCATGTTATTACCATTACCTATAGAAGTCGTGGATCTAATTGATATTTGTAGCCAGAATTGACATGAGATATACCTGACACTTCCTCTTGATTTCTAATTTTAAACGATAGATAAAGTAAAACCATGCTATGTTTAATTATATTCTTTATTAATTTGCATCCCAAAGAATTTTTTTTAAAATTATTTAACTTATAGGTTTCTTATAATAATGAATTATCCATCATATTTTTTTCAAGAAAAATCAGAGTGTGTGAATCCTACAAAAGAATTTTGTATTCAGTTTTTAAAATATTTTTTGCATTATATTGATGTATTTATTTGTAAAACTTCTTTATAGCAATAACTTTACTTTTTTAAAAAATTTTGATGTTAAAACTTTTATAAAAACATGTAATTGTTATGATTTATGGGAAAAAATGAAATTTAAAATGAAAAAGTACACTAAAATTTTTAGGTGATTCAGTTTTTTGGTAGAAATTTTTATGTTTTTTGATGATAGCTATTAAAGACTCAAAGAAAAGCAATTTTAAAAGTTTTTACCAAAAAACATAAAAATTTCTTCAAAACAGATTCTATAATGACACAAATAATAGGTTTGGAATTAGTCATTAAGTGTTGTTAGCTATAGCCCTTGAATCTACTTTGGGTAGATCTAGTCTATCAGATTAATGATTGTAATAATAAAAGAATTATGGATCGTTGAATATGGTAGGAATAGATTTAGGCTGTTCGATCATATTGCATGAGATATACACGATTGAATTCATTAATAATAAATGCTAGAATGATATTTATCAAAGGAATCAAAATGAAGAGCTTTCAACTATTTGATTCAAGGATAACTTAACTGATATGGAGAAGAGTTTTGATAGTGAACCATGATTCGGTTGAGAACTTTCCTTGATTTAATCACCCTAGACATGATATTGCTTAACCATTTTTTATTTATTGGTATCCTAACTCAAGTTTCTCAGGCCCATTCAAGCTTGATCAACCCAAGCGCATTGCGCTTTAAATAGGCTTAATGTATATATATATATATATATATATATTGATTATGAAAATAAATTAAGTTTTATTAATTTTTTTTCTAATTTTAAAAAATGGAAATTTGGAAAGATTACATAGGTGGGATTAATAAAGTAATAAGTGAACAAAAAATGCAATCCTTGATGTTTTGAAAATCAAGAAATACATTGAATAATTCAAATGCTTAAGTAAGGTTTTAAATTAATGAGTGAATCTGTTCATTATATTTAAATGTAAATAAGCCAATATTTTGTTTCATAAAAAAAGCAAACCTTTTTATATTTGATATGAATGTCTTCAATCCTTTTAGCTTATTGAACAGTAAAAGGTGTTTTCAAGTCAAATAATTCACCATATTTAAACTTGCATGACTTGTCTTCAAAACTAGGTCTTATTCTTACCAAACAAGCCCATTAAAATAAAATGTTAAATATTTATAGCTTGGCACATAAAACACAAGAGTGACCTAACAATCTTCTCATTTTGATGATGACAAGACAGAAATGTGTAGATAAAAATTTAATAAGTAAAAGCATATATTTAACAACTTATTATCATAAGATGTATTAAAAATTAAGAACATATGCTTCCCATCACATCATACTCTGCCTTACTATGAATTCTAGTTACTTTTTATTATTTAAAATTATTTCTCAATGAGGATCATTGTCCTCCTTTGGCACCAATTAAAATAGGTACAACAAAAAAAATTACTTCACACATAGCTGTTACATTATTATTTTAAATTTTATTGTTACATAAAAAGGAAGAAAGGGAGGAAGAAGAAGAAGATGATGAAGATGAAGAGAAGAGGAGGAGGACGAAGGAGAAAAAGAAGAAAAAGATGGAGGCAAAGAAGAAGAAAAAGAAGAAAATGAAGAAGATGGTAAAGAAGAATAAAAACAAAAGGCAAACTTTGCGAGATATTTTTCTTCATGTCTGATTTGTTGATCAAGATCATTACACTTGATCATCTTAGTGGCTTTAAATACAACTTTCTAATCTAATTTAACTCATTTCATATGATTTTTTTATTTGATTTTTTATTGTTACAATGTAACTCCAGTTCTCCTTTTTAAAAGATCATTTCATCACTTCTTTCAAGAAAAGGTTTGATTGATAAAAAACAAACAACATTTGATCCATCTAAATGGCCTCTATTAAATGAAATATTTATTTCTATATTTCTAGGTGTTTGTTTAATATTGTTTTGGCATTCTTTATGAGCTATTTTGATTCATGCATGATTTGATAATTGTGGATGTTTACCTCCATCTCTTTATTATCTTAGAGTGCTACATTTCAATATAATTTGACTCATTTCTTAATTTTTTTTGTTTTGATTTTGTTATATTACTATGAAACACAAACTCTTTACTAGTGTTATCTTTATAATGCTTTAATAGTTTTAATTTTCATAATGTCAAATTATTCTTTTTTAACCTTAGTATGTCATTACTTCAAATGTAAATAATTGTTGATTATTATTTATACTTGTTTGCTTTGGAGATTTGTAGAAATTTTAATTGAGATTTAACTAAGGAAAAATAAATTTTATTCTACCTTTTTTACATGTACTCGCTTATTAAAACCTTGTTATTTTATTTTCTGTTAATTATTGTTGTATTATTTTTACAAGATAATTGTGTTATTCCTCATTCAATGTTCGAGTTTCTTGCTTTGGATGTCCTTATTATCATTGAGTGCAACTTCATCGTACAATTTATATTTATTATTATTTATACTTATTATCATTGGATGTCCTTTCTCTATTTTATATTTATTCAATTTATCTCATTTCATCTTTAATATATATTTTCTTAATTTTAATATCAGTATTTATTAATATTTAAGATCATTTTCTCTTGAAATTCATAGTAATAACAAATGACATCCAATCAAGATGTACAAAAAATAATTCTACTTATCATAAATAGAACTATCTTATTAAGTTATTTTCCTTAATTTTCAACATTTTTCTAAGTTTTTTGCATCCTTTATTCGTCCTTTTGATTCATACCCAACATGGCGATCAAGAAAGTTGCACTACATCTCTTTATTATCTTAGAATGCAATATTCCCATGCATTTTATCTAATTTCATAATTGTTTTATTTGTTGTATTATTATTTACTCTAAATCTCTTTTCATGTGAGTTTTACATCACTATGATTTTGTTATACTAAAATATTTTGAGTTATCTTATTTCCATTTTAAATAATATAGTTTATATTTTAAAATAATAATTTGTTATTATTAACTCTTATTTAATTTATATTTTTATTGTAATTCTAAACAAGGTCATGTTAGACAATAGAAACATCGTCGGACTCAGCTCGATAAACTTTATCCAATTAAACAATATAGTTTATGTTCTTAAATAACATTTTTTTGTTTTTTCCAAGTTTTATGAGGCACCTTGAGTTGTAACATATTTGATGAGCATAGATGTTGTGTTTCAACATTTCATTATAATTGAGTAGAACTTTTTAAGATAATTTATCTCATTTCTCTAAAATTATTTTATGATTTTGTTATATTACTATAGAACTCTAATTCTACACTATTATATCATTTATATTAATTCTATTTAGCAATGTAATATTATTTCATTTTATTTTATTTTTATTATAATATTAATCTTTTATTATGCCCATTTTCATTACTAATTCAAAGTAATTGAACATGCAAAAATTAGGTGAAACAAACACTATTAGACTCAACCCATTGATCTTATTCAATTAAATATTCATTTTTTAAATATTCTAATGGAGTTTTCATAGACTTTATGTGAGATATTCATATGTACTAGATTTGTAGGTTAAGCATTTTACAATCATTCTCTTTATTATGAAGCTACATATCTTATCTGATGTAAACCATCCAATAGTTCGGTTTGGCTATATTACATTACTTAAATATGTCTTATTCAAGCTTTAATATATAATTCCCTTTATTTTAGATAATAATCTATTATTATTATATTTATTTAATTTTGCAATTTGCAAAATTTAAAATACAATTAGAGTGAGATGAACCAAATGTCATTGGACACATCTCTAAAGCTTTATTTAATTGAAATATAATCCTAAAATATTTCAATTAGTGCTAGATTTCATAATAAAAGAAGTTACCCCCATTCTCTTTAGTATCTTTGAATGCTACTTTATTATACTATTTACCTTATTTCCTAAAATTATTTACTTTTAATTGGTTATAGTACTCTGTAAATTTAATTCTACTAATGTGTGACCCTCTCATTACTTTGATTTGTTTTAGTTATATTATGACAGTTTATTTCATTTTAGATATAATATTTATATATTTTCTTAGTGCTAATCTAATAGTTTATTATTATTTATGGCTATTTACAGTGGTATTCTATGGTAATTCAAAACGAGGACAAGTCGAGAAATAAAAAATATTATTTGGCACATTTTAATGAGTTTTGTCTAACGAAATATTCATGTTTTTATGTTTTTATACATTAGTATTCTCTAATATTTTTCCATAATTTGTTGAAACATTTTTATTCATACATGATTTGATAGTTGAAAATGTCTTACTCGATCCTTTTATTTTCTCGAAGTGCAACCTTTCAATAAAATTTAACTTAATTCTTCAAATTTAGTTCTTTGGCCTCATTGTATTACTTCGTCTCAATTAATCTTATTTATGCTCCAGTATATATTAACTTAATAATAGAATAATAAATTTTTTTATGCTTGTTTACTTTGACAATTCAAAGTAATCCCAAATGTGGTTCGATCTAGATGAGGCAAGTGTTATTCCATAGTTAGGTCTTTTTTTAATATATTTTTATTTTCTATTTTTTCCTGCATATGTTATGAGGCAATTTTATTTTAAAGCCATTTGGCAATCAATGATGTTAAACTTGATCTCACTATTTTCTTAGAGTGAGACCTTCTTATTTAATTTATTTCATTTCTCTAGCTATAAATTCTCACTTATGTTCCTCATAACCTTTAGTTTGGTTAAATTATACTTCTTAAATTTATGTCACTTCTTCTTTTGTATATATTTACATAACATTGAAATAGAAATTTATTAATTTTGTTCTTATTTACACCTCTCATTTGAAGTATTTGAAAATGAGGACCTATCATGTTAAAAAAAATATCATTTCACTCATCGTTATGAACTCTATGCTACTTCATTGTTATTTGTAAATTAATTTTTTAAGCTTTGCGTATGGCTTTGAAGATATTTTTATTTGTATCTTATTTGACAAAAGTAAATGTTAAACTTATTCTCCTTAAAATCTGGAGTGCAACTTTCTCCTACAATTTATATAATTTATTTAAAGTATTTTAATTTATTTGGTTATATTACTCTACAATTCAAAATCTATCATGCGATAATTATATTGCCTTAATTTTCTTATATTTTATTTTTTAATTTATATCAATTCAGCGTTCACTATCAAAGAGGTTACTTAGATCTCCTTATTATCAAGAAATGTAACTTTCCTAAAAAATTTAACATATTTTTTCAAAATTTTCTCTTTTATTTGGTCATATTTATTTTTTTAAATTATCATACTTCAACTTTAGTATATATTTACTTAAGGTTTTAAAAAACATTTTATTATTATTTATACTTATTAAACCAAGATATTTAAAAGATCAAGTGCAACTTCATTAATAAATTATGTTTGAATCTAAATGCCCTGTAGTGCACAAAAAATCCATTGAATAGAAAATATTTTAGATGTAAAATTGAATAATTAGTTAGAAAAAAACTCTTGTAGATGAGCCCAATGACTTTTGCATCATCATGATCGCACCAAGCTACTAATTATTACAATTTTTTTTAAAAAGTAAATAAAAATAAATAATAACTAATAATTATTTCTATATTAAGTAAATTTTAATTAATAATAAAATAAAATTAATTTAAGAAAATTAATATGTCAAAATTAAATTTGTGTAATGGTCATATGAGAAGAGAATCAGAATTTCAAATTACCAAAACCACAAAGTAAAAAATTTGATGAAATGATAAATTGATTTAAAAAGGTCTATTGGAAGATAGTTAGAAGATTGAATGTAACATCATTGATAGAAAAATCAGTAGAATATTGTAAAACTTGCTAGAATCTAAGAAAAATAATTTAAAAATATAAAAATAAATATTTAATTATATAGAGCTCATCATGATGAGTCACATGACAATTGTTTCCTATCAATCTAAGGCATTCAAAATTACTAAAAATTAGCAAAGTGAACAAGCAGAAATAATAAGAAATTGTCATTTTAATAATACATAAATATATTCTTAAAAATTAAAATATGATAAATTGAAAAAACTTTCTAACATATGTAATCTCAACTCCTTACAGTAGTTTTTGTGAATGTATCATGACTAAGATACTTAAAATCTAAATTGTTTCAACTTTGAGGCCAACATCATTAGCAGTTTTAGCACTTATGGAATGCAATCTGAGCCTATTTAGCAATGATGTTCTATAATGGATGTAAAGCTAAATCTTAGAAACCTATATTAATTAAAGCTCTATCCACCTTCCCATACCCATCCCCTACTCCATTTCCTAGCCAAAGCGAATGAAGAGCCAATGAAGAGTAGATCTTTTAGCCTACATTGGTTTTCTCAATCTAAGACATCCTACACCTCCTCCAAAAATACAAAGGAGTTCCCCTTGTATTCATCCATTGATGCAAATATGTTGAAATCTTCTCTCATATGCAAAGAGCTACAAATAATCACCACGATGTTTTATAGGGTTTTCAAAGACTTTCCTTTTCTTGCAAGAGATTTTATTTTAAATAAAGAAGTAATGAACATATAAATTTAATGTTGACCATTTCATTAGTAAATGAATGAATTTCTAAGTATTAATGATTATTCTACAATTGAATTCATCCATCTGAAACATCCTAATTTTACTAGATGGGCTACAAACATAAGGATAAAGTTGCTAACTCCTTATCAACTAAAACAATTATATTACTTTATGACATAGGAATAAAGCAAAATCAAACCTAAATTTCTTACATTAAAATGATGCTCGACACAGCAAACTAAGATTTTGTTTTTTACTCTTTTGATATTCTTTACAATACTATTGTTCATTCTTGGTTAATTAAATCAACATTTGAATGAATAAATGCATTTACGGGATAAATATGAAATCTTAGACCTATCTTTACCTTTCTATAAATTCCGCTTATTAAGCCTTCTTAGAATGGAAGGAACACCTCCTCTTTTGACTGAATTAATAAAGGAACTTTGGTCCTCTCATGGAGCTCCTTACAAAATCTTTCAATGATTGAGCAACACCTAAATAGCTACTTGAGAAAGATTCAAGAATCAAGAGAATGTTTGAAGTATGGGAATAAACGTTGCACAAGAAGAATGGTAGGACTTTGTGAGCATCTAAGGAATATAGGCCGAGGGGGTTAATAATTCTAAATAGGCGATAGGAGAGAGATTCTTGAGCGATATATGTGATCCATAAGCTTCAAAATGACGAAGAACCATTTGGGGGAAACCTAGGCTTCAATCCTATGAGAAGTCCATTGTTAAGTATACTACAATCGAAGAAGTTTGGGCTACCTAAGCAAAGAATAAGGGATCGCTAAGATGAACAAAAAATTTTGTTTAATGCAAAACCTAAACAATGAAGTCTAAGATATTACAAGTATCATGATGGATCTATTTGATTCATTGATGGTTGATTATTTACTATCAAATTTTTTTAAAGACTGTGTAGCTTTTTCTTAGGGATGTTTTTGAAATTTCCTTATTGTTGATCTCAAAATTTTACTATATCTCCTTTGCTTATTTATCTCTTACATTTGAATTTGTATTTCTTCATTATGAACAAATTCTTTTGAGTCCATTCTTCTTACGTAATTCTATCATCAAGAGATTCTAATTCCATTTATTAATTATACTTATTAATAACACCATTGTTGTGTTCGCTTTAAAAAGTTAAGCATTTTTTATAATAGCCTTGGTAGTATCTAAGCAAGTTATCAAATTTCACCTTTTGAATGAAGAAATTTAAAACTCCATACTTTTTTCTGATTCTTATATTAGTGTAAAAATATTTAAATAAATGCACCTCAATTAATTGCTAACCAACACTCAGCCACATCATGTTTGAGAAGGTTGCCTTGACATTTAATCAAGTACATTGGAAGAAGCAGTTTAATAGATTACAACTTTGTTGTTGAGGAGAAGTAGTAGCTACACAAAAAAAGCTTATAATAGAGTTAGAAAGTGTTCTCTATTAAAATGAAAGTCCAAATTCCACTTCAAGTCTCTCATTTAAAAGTCAATACTATTCCACACCAAAAGTAAAAAAGCAACGTAATTAGCCCAAATCCTAAGAAAATGTGATTAGCATGTGTTCGTTATCAAGATATCAAATTATGAAATGCTTAACAAAACAAACTTAATTAAAGCTACATAGATTGTTTCCATATAGAATTCAATGAGAAAATTTCCAAATTAGAGAATCCTGATAAGGCTGCAATTCTAAGAATTTCATCCTCAATAAATATGACTTCAATCTCACCTTTAAAACTTGTATGTTAAGTTCCAACTAGAGTTGAATCATTTGCCTTCCCCAAAATATGTCCAATAGTGTTCACAATCACACACTAGTTGTGCATACTAATATACAATATTGAAAACAAAGAGATGATGTAGGTCTTACAAGTAAAATGTAAGAATATGAGGCCACTAGTTTTTTTCATTGGAAAATTTGAACTCTTTGCTACCAACTAAATCACATAACCACTAAATGTTTTATTTTTATTCATATGTATGACATATAAATTACAAGCATCTAACCTAGATAAAAAAATTTCACGGGAATAAAAACATGGTGCAACAAAAGTCAAATAATTTTTAATATTTAACCCAATATATATTGTGCTAGCAAACAGATAATCTACTAAAAAAGATTGTAAAATATTAGCAATATTATCAAATGAGAATATACACAATAAAAATGAGGAGGTCATTATCAAGAAATTTTTTTCAATATGATATTCTTTTTTATTAAAGGATAGTGTTACAAAGAAGGGATGAATTATTAAAATTACAAACTTACACATTCTAAAATATGCTATAATGGAAAGTTTGTCTCTTTATTAATGGCTTTTAAAAAAGGTTTATTTTAGAAGTAATTATTAACTTTGAAAACCATTATGTGGAGGTACAATAATGAAACATTAGGAAATGAATATCAAGTTTCTTAATCCACTTAGATTTGCATTCCCTCTGAACAAAAATGTTAGCGAAGAATACTAAAAATCTTTTGTAAATTCTAATAGATTGCTACCTACCACTAAGAAAAAATTTGTGCATCCTAGCCAGCAACACCCTATAACTACGAGGGCAAAGAGCTCTAGTAACCATAAAAAAACTTGCAACACTTGTCATAAGTACTTACAAATATTCATGCAAAACCCCTATGGTAAAAGACAAACAAAACGAGCAATACATTATGAAAACAATGTGACAAAGCAAACGTATACAAAGCTTAATGAAAAGATGTCATAATACAAATCAATTTTAGAAAGGGGCACAGCAAATTTAAATTAAAGAAATGTGAGGGAGTTAAAATAGTTTAGCTCAATGGAAGTAACAATGGAATAATGTGCAAACAAGCTCGATGTGGAATAAAATAATGACTTGAAGGATAGTGATGAAAACATCACTATTCTTCTTCTAATTCTTTTATTAAAGATTGATTATGTTCTAATGAAATTTATATTCAATGATATGTAAATTGAATAAGATGCATTACTTGAGCGAGGAGAAATATTCATGGAAAGATGATTTTTAAAAATTTAAATATCCAACATAACCCCTTTAAAACCTATTGCCTTAGGTAAATTCTTATTGGCTTTAGATGCTAATACTAATAGAGATGGGTCGATAATGTCCTTCATCAAGTGTTACTAAACCTCAAATTTCACATGGGAGAACTGAACATGATCTTTCCAACAGATAGACCTATTTGTCGTTGACAGACAATATCTAAAGCCATTTAAGGAAAAGCATCAATAAAATAACTTAATGGTGTTTTTCACACCAAAATAATGGTGTAAAGTTCAGATGAGCAGTAAAAATATTACAAATAATAGTGGTACACAGCATTACAAAAATTTACAATAAAAATTTTGAATGAAATATAATTATCAAATTATACAAATACAAAATCAATGATAATTCAACATATATTTATTTAGGAAGAAAGGGACAAGCTTAGCATTTAAGTCATTCATAAAATATGAGTGAAAAAATAATATTATGTTATTTCAAAAAATAAAAGCATAAAATTTATCCATATCAATTTAAAAAGCATAATTGTAACTAAATAGAAATATAGCAAAAATTTTATTAAAAATGGTTAATAATTTGTGCAAAATATGTCTATTAAAAGTATTTATAATGTATATTTCATTAACATTCTTTTGCTGAAAAATACAAAAAAGTGAAAAAATGTTCTTTTCAAATTTTTGTAATTTAACATTGACTACACTACAAGTAATTTGATGTTCTTCATGGCAAGGTATGATTGTTAGACCACTTGATAAAAAATGGAAGGGAATTGAAATGGTATTAAAAAATTATTAAAAAATAATGAAATATTTGAAAATATTTAATTTCTTAAGTAAAAATAACAAGAAGAAAAAAAAATACGTTATTGAAAAACTATATTCTAATCTTGATATTAAAACATTGAAAATGTATGGAATTATTTTTATAGTTTTTAATAAATATTTCAATAAGTAAACAAAAATGTTCCTTTATAAATTTTTTTTTTATTTAAAGCCTTGAAAGTTAGAAATTTCCTTACAGAAACATGCTTAAATATTCAAAGTGATAAGGTTATATATCAATGTAATATTATATCATAATAAACTCTTTTTGCTTGTGTTTAAAGAAATTGTAACGTGATTGAAAAAATATGCAACATGATACAAATAAAAGAATATAGAAATTAAAAATATCTTAATGTAATTATTGTAAACAAAATTTTTGATGGTCATAGCAAACTAGAAAATTGCTACTCTAATTTTTATATCATCATAATGCTTAGGACACTTTTTACTTTGTAATTATGCATTTTTGTCACATGTCTAATTTTTATTCACATAGTTTTTTAATGAAATGAATGTCTCTATCTATCACATTAATCCTCATCAGCACACGAAGCTTTACAATTTTCTAAAAGAATAGTCAAGCAATGTGCTAAGAATTAGACATCTTGAAGAAGAGCATGAATATAGCCCTTTGTATCAATCGATCTGCAATTCATGAGGATAGTGCCAAGCCTTCTAATTGTTGTGGGCTTTTGAAGGAGAAAATCAATAATAAGGTGTTCTCATGGTCATGATGGTACAAGGAATGAGATTTAAAATCTTAGCTTTTTGTCTTGATGTTTAGTGATTACATTAGTCATACATTAGAGAAAAATTAAGAAATGTGACATTTTAATCATAGTGAATAAAGCCATTCATAAATATGCATGACAGTTTTTTCTCACTTGAGAGAACTTGCTAGCCCTCTTGGGGTACAAATGAACGAGAGTTTCAAAGGTGATGATAAAGATAGACAATATGTTGAGTTTACATTTTTATTAAAGGCAATAGCTACCTTTTTCAACACGAGGCATACGTTTGAGGATAAAAGTTTAGCGTAGAAGGAATTAGTTCAACTTACTATGTTTTGGCTAAATCATCTTCTTTGAGTTGAGTTACTTTAAGACAAATTGGTCATATTAAATTAGGAATTCTTGGTAATGCCACCAACTACTTGAGGTTTAGACTATCGCAAAAAATTCTTTGACATACACTAAGTATTTCTTGCATGACTCTTTTAATTTTATACTAAAATATGTTATTACACATCTTTCTTAGCTAAGCACACCATTTTGATATCTTTGAGGCATGATTAAAAAGAAAATAAAGAAGTCCAGAAGATAGAGTGTAAGTGCATGGGTGATAGAATTAGTTATGAGGTTGTGATGGTACTAAAGCCTTTAACAAGTATCTAATAGAAGTTTGTTGAGGCAAGAAATCTCTTAAAATCATCAACGAATAGAGGTGTCTGGAAATAAATTGTACTCCTAATCTTGTTGAGAACTTTTATAAGCAATCTATAAGGGCTACCAAACTTAGAATGTTTGTGTTCAATAAAAATGGCACATTTGTTAAGGTTGGTGTAGAAGTGTGTCACTCCTATTATTTTTTCAAAACCATAAGTATAACAAATTGAATAAAACAATGTCAAATGTACCTATAATTTAAATTATAGTTTCATGAAAACTTTTATCATGTTAAGAATCCATGAGTAAACAAACCACATTAATATATCAAATGTAATGCATTTTGAAGAATATCCACTAAAGTTTGATAGAAAAAGTAATAGCATATAAAAATTCAAAGTAGTTCAATACAATCAATGCTAAAAAAGTCCTTCTAAGTTTGCTAACTAGAAATCAAGGGACATACACACCTTAAAAACCAATTGGGTTCTCCTAAGTGTTACAAATTAGAGTTTCACAATCTAATCTAAACATGCTGTAATGCTTCCCAAGTATATATATATGAGAAAACTATCCTTGGTTACAAGCTTCCCCATGGCTTTGCATAAATTTTGAAGTGTCACATCATGATTTATCAGCAAGCTACGGATTAATTTGTCAATTTTGTTTTTTATAGACCACTTCTCATTGTTTTTTAACTATAGCACACCTCTTTGACATGTCATACTACTCAATTAATTTGCAGGTATTATCAAGTTTAACAAAGATGTTTGGACACTTATGCTTATCATAAAACAAGGATCTATAGTAAACCATTAATATCAACTTAGTTTTACACTTTGAATTTTGAGCATGCCATAAATTTCTTAGTTAATTTTGCACATCACTAACCTAGTGAACATTGTAATTAATCTATCTTATCGTGGTTGATAGTCTTATAGAAGGAAAAGAGAGATCTTTAAAGATCTTAATTTCCAAAAAAATATAATAAAAGAACATGGCCGTCATGTCATTGCCATGTCAAATACACTTAATAGCTTTACTCGTTCTTTTTTTAATTTTCATAATAGTAATCTTGCTAAACCAAACATAATTATTCAAAAAATAGAGCAGTTAAAATAATGACCATTTTGTTGTATTCCATATACTGTATCACAATTTTGATGATTGTGTTATTCATAAATTAGTAGTTTCATGGTTGAAGACCTTACAACATCTTTCATGCAAGAGTAAGCTATTTTGCATAAATGTTGACATAATAGTCAATTTGTTACAATATATTTTGAATTAAGGGACAAATTATGTGTTAGTTAATAAAGAATTGGGACTAAGTATCAATGTTCTATGTTCAACAATTGATTCCACAAGTATAAAATTAATTTAAGGCTACCAATGTAAACATAAAATCAAGAAATGACCTTCTATAATTGTGAAAAGGAGTATAGTAAGAGTAAAGAATGGAATTGTTTAAAAGCAATGGATGGATATAAACAAATGGAGCACATGATAAGTTCAAAAAAATCTCTTTAGTAGAACTTTCACAAATGCAAATAAATGATATTTTTCCAAAAGATCTTACATTTATGTAATTTAATTTGTATTCACGGGTTACACATTAAGGTATATTTTTTCATAACTATTTTCTGTAGGAGGATTAGATAGTTATGAAATTTAACAAGATAATTCACCAAGGATTTCACATGCAATTTAACAAGATAATCTTTTTAATCTTTCTTGAAGCCTTAGCTAACTTTAATGTGTGATACGAAAGGTTATTCTATTTTATAACTTTACTGTAGAACATCGCCAATAACTAGGACTTCTTTTCTATGCCTGGATCCCATTTGTTTTATAAGTGAGCCTTCGTTTTCCTTTGCTTCTTTTGGTTTTCCTCTTTGTTGTGCTCCATGGGTAGAGTTTTCATTCTTCTCAACTTTTATATTTAGGGCATCTAAATTTTGATGACGATAGAGTGGTTAATTATAAAAAATAGTTTATTCTATGTATACAAATTTTTTTTGTATGAAAAGTTAATCATACAACATAGTGATCTAAATTCATAGTCGTCAACAAAAAATGTTCTTAGATTGTCTTGTTCAATCTACTGTCCAAACTTCTATTATTATGCATAATGTCACAATAAATGCTTTACTAACCATATATGTAAGATGTAAAGCCCTTTATTATGTAATCTTTAGATCTTTTAGCATTTTAAAAATTAAAATATTTGACTTTCTTTGTTGTCTTAATTGTTGATACATTTAAATATGATTGAAACATATTTTTACATACTTTGTGAACATATATCCCATTTGTGCCTGTAATTCAATTATGACATATGATTTTGAAATATCAAACTATAAAATATTCAGAGTTGAGTGGCCTTGCAATTTTTTCCACACATCATACCATATGGCATATAGCCTATGTACTATAAAATCCTCATCCTAGGCATAACAAGTAGGAAAAAAAATAAAATTGATCAAAATTTTAATGAATTGCTTTATCAAATAATATAACATGCATTGGTTAGCCTAATGGAAGTGTGACAAGTATTTCAATGTATTCGTACACCAACTTTATTACTAAGGTTGCTTTAAATGTTTAGTGCTTAAGATCATAACTTCAATCCATAAGTGTTCTCATCTTCTTAAGATGGTGAAGAATTTGAATGAACACTTGACATGTAATGTTTTTAATCATATGGGAAACATTAAAAGATTTGAATATTTTTTTTAAATCTAACATACAACAAATTTATACAGATTAATCTTGCTGGTTGCTAAACCATTAAGAGTAAATTCCTCCATGTGATGGCACATAATATGGATGTTCTTAGACTATCCCTTATCAGAAAATTATGGCTTCAAATTGCAAAGCAACTAATCATTTTTATTTCCAAAACCAATAGCTTGTCCAAACTTGTAGTAAAAATATCATATGGATTTGTTATATAAAAACTATAACAAAGGGTCGATTAGTTAACAATATGAGCCAAAGATGTCTTGGGTTACTAACTTTATTACTTAAGAAGATATGTAGGCATGTCTAAACAATAAGGACAAGTAGTGCCAAATCTTGGGTTCTCAGATCCACTTCTAGTTAACATATAAAAGTTTAAAATATACTATGAAAAGTAGTAGTTGTCCTTTATTATTTAAAGAGAAATATGGCAAATTTGATTATGTAAGTGTGTGTGTGTACTTGTGCATATATTTAGGTAAGAAAGAGATTTGTAATGGCAACATAAAGCCACCATTATCACCATAGTTATTTGTTAAGGAATAGTCAAGCACGGTTGTGTGCTTCCAACACTCACGTAATATCATCTTAGAACATAATCATGGGTTGACAACATTTTTGTGGATATTGGCAAGCTTTAAGAAATATATGTAGCTTGTAAAGCAAGCTGATGAAAACTTGAATTATAGGTTTATAAGTGTTGTGATTGAAAAATAGTGCTTGTAATTTTTGTACAATCTCTTAGTAGACAAGTATAAAATATTTTTCCAAAATGGTTTTGATGTCAGAATCTTTAAAACTTAATCATTATTGGAATAGCTCAGGGTACTAGTCAAACATCCTCACCCTAATAGTTCATTTTAGTAACAAACCAAAAAATTTGAATAGTATAGGTACATAACAAGTAAAATAAAACTAAACCTCATATGAAAAGAAGTTTATCGTGAATAAGAGAAGTATTACTTTGATTTTCATAATATTATGATCAATATATTATAATATCTACTTGGTTAAAAGTCTAGGAGAATCAATCAAACAAGCCTAATTTCATGTTCATCCTTACATGATTGCTTCATATAGTATTTTCTGACATTAATAAAGTTGTGGTTATCTTATCATTCTAGAGAGTTTTTAGATTTTTTGACAAATGATGTATGATAATACACATGATTTGTAGTCTAGTAAATAGGAGTTAAGTACTAAGAATGAAAATTTCAAATCTAAAGAGCTTATTTAAAGATATTTTAGAATATTTATTTTTTGAATTTCTAAAAATATTGAATATTTACATATAAAATTTTTTTGTGCAAAACTTAAATTTTGTTTTATACCACATTAAATTGGTTATAGCTTAAAATAATATTTATGGAATTAAAAATTTACAAACAATAACAAAGTGCAGAGATGCTTTTTAGTAGTTTAGCATAAATTCAAACCTACATACAAGTCCAATAAGTGCTAGCTAAACACCTAACTAACCAATGTAAGCCTTTTAGGAAGAGATAGGTAGGTGGAACACTCATAAGAAAAAAATGAAACAAATAGGTTACAACAACCTCATAATGAAATAAAATAAGTAGGAAAAGAAACTTGTGGTGACACAAATCTAAATTTGATGCAAACAATAATGTTATGCTTGATAAAATTAGGCACAAGCATACCCTTTCTACTACCTGAGTTAAGTAGACTAGATAATAAAATCTTAATTGAAAATGTTAGAAAGGCATGTTGGATATCAAGGAATGAATGACACAATAAATTGAAATAATAGTAAGCTCTATTGCTATGGCTTAATTATTTATTAGAAAAGTGTGCAATATAATTAGAAATTAATTCCCAATACATATATGCAATATATTTAGAGATTAACTCCCTCTTTTATTATCACTCGAAGGAATTTAACGCTCCTAAACATAAATTATGTTTCATAAAATTGTTCAAACATTCAAATTTTGTGAAAATCAAAGGGTGTAGATCATTATTACGTAAAAATTATAATTAATTATTTTTAAGTCAAATATGCTCTCTCATTAAATGATATATAAAAAATATATATTTTTTAAGTGAATAATTAATTTTATTTTTACTTAAGATTATTATTCTGGGGGTATCATACGAAATAAAATTTTTTTTTAGTGTAACACCATAATCTCCCAATTATTTTTTATCTAAAAAACTATTTCTAGTAAAGAACTTGTAGTTATATATTAAAAATAGTTAGTAGATTATGCAAAATAATTTTTTCTTTTAGTACATCAAATTATGAATGTCTCAAAAAGGAGCATTTTCCATTTATGACTTTTCTATATGTTGTACCTCTAGATTAATGGAGAATGCTTTTAATTGAAAATTTTAATCACCTTTTGCATACCATAGTCTTTGTTGACATATTCCAAGTTAAATTTAAATATATACTTTTTGGTCAGTAAATCGGATTCTTTGGCACACGTTTGGAACCTAGCAGATACACAAACAATGCAGTATCTCAAGTTCACATATGGTAAAATAAAAAAAGTTTATTTATTTATAAATTTATGAATTTTTAATATCTACAAAGTTTTCTTTTTTGCCATTATCTAGATGGGGATTGATGCCAATAAATGCTTTTCTAGGTTTGACATTTTTGAATCCATATTTTCTTAATAATTACAAATTATATTTCTTTTATGACAATTATTTTCTTTTTTGCTTAACTTGAATACCTAAGAAGATTGTTAAGTCACCCACTAAAACTCTACTTTAATTTTTATTAAAAAAATTTTACATATTCCTTCATTATTTGCTCTAAATACTATGTCATCTATATGTATTTAGTATATAAGTTGATCTTCATCTTCATTTTGAAAAAACAATATAATCTCTACTTTTTTGTATAGTTATAAGGGAGAAAAAAGCCATATCGTCTGTCATTCTATACCATACATACTTGATTAAGTCCATATAGCCTTCATTTAGTTTGTTTACCATATCAAATTTATTGTAAACTCAAAATCTTTTAGGTTGTTCAACTTAAACTTCTTCATATTTCAAGTATTACATTTTTAATGAATACTTCCTTCTTATCTATTTCATTTGAATCTTGTAAGCTTAATTTCTCAAATGCTATAAATTTATCATCTATGTTCACATTATCTTGCTAAGATGAAAGCCATTCTTCAAAGTTTGTTTGCATAGAACCTTCCAACTCATTAGCGGTTTTAATACAAACTATATAAGTACTATCACTAAATAAATTACTTAGTCAAATTTCTTCATTTCACTTTGAATTTTTATAATTCTGTTTTTTTATTTTTTAGGTTATTTTATTTCTAGTAAGAATAACATAATTGAGCAATTTTTCATTTCATGTTGTATTGTACACGTTGATAAGGTTCTTTGATTAAGTTATTCTTAGTGAATATTTTATTTGAAGGATAGCAAAAGATTATACTAAAAAAAAATAAGTATTTTATGTTCATGCAACATATTTCTAGCTAAATCCAATAAAGTATTATAGTTCCTTTCTATTATGTACTATGAGGACTTAGCAACAAATAATGTTTGTAAAATTCCATTAAATATCATAATATTTAATGAGTTTATATTTCTAAATTCTCCTTTATAATTAATTGTAATGAAAACTAAGCTTACGATTTAACTCCTTTTTTTAATTGAGTTATCAAGGAATTAATCTACCTACATCTTTAACTCCTTTTCCTTAATAGTGTTTGTTAGGCAAACCAATAATTGTCATCTCCAGCAACCAAGCCACATTTCTTACCATTTAAGCTCATCGGTTGTATATGTCCAAATCTATGTGTGAAAGTCCTGAAGGTCTTTTACATGTTACTCCAATATTTTTTAAAAATATATTTTCTTTGTTTATCTAAACTACATCGACAAGATACATGATTACCAACAAAAAGTAAATTGGGTTAAGCCTCTAACAAAGCTATGTTTAGTCATTTTACTTAAGGTATGTGTGTTGGTATGATAAAGTTTTCTATGAAATAAATTAGTCACTACTACATGAAGAAAAATAATCTATTTAAGAAGTACTATCTATTTTCAAATGATGTAAATAAATATTATTTCGTGTAGTTGCAATAACTATTTCACTTTTATTTATGAAAATATTTTATTAAATTGTATCAAATAAAATAATAAAAATTTCTATCACATAGTTGATTTATAGTGAATAAAATATGCTTTAATTGTTATCCTAATAAAGCATTAGTGATGAAAAATATAGAGTTTCAAATGGTACTTTATCTTTTGATAGATTTCTTTGAGTTATCACAAACTTGTAATTCTCTTCCATTATTTTCCCTTAGTCACATTAATACATTAATATTTTTATACTTATGTCTCTGAACAAATTATCCAAGAATGGCCCATCTTTCTCAACTGAAGGTGAATGACATGCCTACAGACCAAAAATAATTGCTTGACAAAGGAACCTAAATCATTTTGGGTCTCACACAATTAACAATAGATGAATAACTATTTTTGTTAACAACTTAAGAAAATGTAAGACAATTGGAATCAATATTTGCTCTAATCCAACAAGCGTATGTTGTACGACCAAGTTACTTGCAAATATGTCATGTATTATTCTATTGTAACCATGTAAAATTTTGCTATTGCCATTATGTGATTACAAATTAATTATTTTAGCATTCTCAATAGTGATATTTCTAAAGTAAGTTTTTCAATTGAGAATAAAAAATAAATGATGCATGCTTTTTATTTTTTTTGCTATAACATTATTAGCATTTGCATTTTCATTAAAAAAATATGTTTGACTTATCTATAATAAGGCCATAGAGACAAAAATATCCAATATGTTCATTTCTTAGTTCCTTTTATCCTTTACATAGATGTCATATTTATTGCAAACATAATCCAATTGTTGAGCTAATTATTTATTAAATTAACTTAAGTTTTCATCATATGATGTTCTTTGTTCTACTTATTCCTCTTTAGCCATCACAGATGATAGTCTCCACCTAATGACCTCATGAAGCTTTCAATGATTCGTTATTCTAATAGACTTAGTAGCCTTAATAGGATTATGCCAAATATTTTTATACTTTTGATTTAGTTTTACACTACAATTTTTCTTCTCATCCTTTCCACTAATTGGTTTTATAGATACACCTTTTGATGCTTTCTTTTTAGAAATTTGATTGGAGCATACATTACCTCTTATATTTCCTTGCCAACTAACTTCAACTGAATGACTATCATAGTTTTCAAATACATACACCATTCACAAAAAAAGAACTGTCGCTTATTAGAACGTGTGCTTTCACTTTAATTCACTAAAGCATCAATATGATACATGGGCCTTGCTAGCTAATTTCTACTTACAAGAAAGAGGCATAGATTTGAAACAAATTGAAGCATGGTTAAGCAAATGAAGAGTATATTACATGGAATAAAGTTTTTTTACTTCTGAAAAAACTTATTTTGAAAAGTTTTTAAAAGTAATTCTTTTAGGTTATCTAATAAGCTCCAATAAATCATTACAAGTGACATTGTAGAAATATAAAATTTATTTTCAACCAAATTAAGTTTCTTTTCAATTTAAAATAAACTCAATTAAATGAAAATTTTTATATAATCACAACATACCCCAATCATTTTTTACGTTTCTACTCAAGTTAAAGCCTAAATAAAACCCACCATCTTTGAAAAAATAAGAAAAAACCCAAACTAAAAAAATATATTCCTTTTACTCATAATAATGATATATTAAATAGGCTACAAGAGTCTTACAATTAATAGAAACTAGCTAAAAAGAAAAACTATAGTAAAACAATTTGAGTTTGATATATAAAACAAAACTATGCTTGATATAATATTAATGAAAGAATAATTGTATCATGCTTTGCTGGAATCAATTTGGAATCAAAATTGTATAAGCTTAGGCCATTGTACTAGAAGTGAGAGTTGGATCATGTAGAATGAGCTATGTAGCGAATGGAAATAATTGCAAGCATTAACCACTAAGGTTTAAATTTAATAGCATGAACTATTTTGGAATTTATAGTGAAGAATCCATTTTAAAAAAATATAATTTGCCAACACATTATGATAATTAATAATAGTTAGCAAACATGAATCTTAGCCAACATAGGTTGCATAGATCGATTTCGACAATGCCAAATTCAAAATAGTTGCTATGAAAATTAAAGAGTATGTTTGTTGAATGTGTTTAAATGATAGCCATTACAATCCATGAAGGTCATTAAGACTATCACTTTTAATTCTAGTGAGGGTAAATGTAAGTCATGTTAATGATTTTGGAGTTAAGGTTTAATTTGGATTGCAATCACAAAAAATATGTGATCTCTAGACTGCATATGAAAATGTTTCATTTAGAAAAAAATAGATAGTTATGCCCATTGGATCAAAACATTTTGGTGATCACATGATTACATTTGAACTTTTATGATTCAGAAAGAAGGAAGAAATTTCACTATTTCATCACAAAAAATCAAGATCGAATGACTTTGTTTCAACTTACAAGATATAAAAGTTTTGAGGATTTTAGACTATTCGATCTAATTATGAGATCTAATGACACACATTGACCCCTATAACTTGGAGTGACCTGATTCTATCATAACCTATTGGAAATCTAAATTACTTAAGAGTTTTAGGCTTAGATCAACCAAAACTATATTTTTTTAAATTTAATTTTTATAACAAATAATTGAAAGTTGTTCTGAAAATTGTGATCAACATATGGTGATTTCTAACATGGTCAAAGTACATGAATCAAAAGTTTTTTAAACAGTACTTTAAATCTTGATTTTGGTGTTGATAATATTTAATTTTTGCTCCCTGGAAAAATTATTTTAATTAAGGTTGATATTCGTGCAATTTTTTTAAAGAGTACTTTAAATCTTGATTTTGGTGTTGATAATATTTAATTTTTGCTCCTTGGAAAAATTATTTTAATTAAGCTTGATAATCGTGCAATCTTAAGACCTTGAAGTAGACCCAAAGTCTTCAATATATGTAACTCAAACCAAATCTAACTCAAAATCTAACTGTAAAATCTTAATACTATTATACCCAACATTCCTTGCAATATTATTTCAATTTAGTTGACTAAGTTGTGTCCTTTCTTGTGAATTGTTATTTGAAGTTTGAATTGAATATGTTTAAACTATCAAAACTGATAGATTAAATTTTAAATTATTAAATTTTAATAAAAAAAATTTGAAATATGGTTGAATGGAATGACTTGAGTTGCAACACATAAGTCATGATATCATCAGGCTTAATGATTTAAAATCACCTTGTAATTCAATTTATAAAATTATTTTTATTCCTCATCCCTATTCTTATTCAAAAATAATTGCAAATTAAAATACAAATATGATTGCTTAAAATTTTGAGTTTGTTGATAAGTCATGGTAACATGATTAGAAAAAGAAAATTGTTTATGTTGCATATAAGAATGTATGATAATCAAGAGTACATGTCAAGAGATCTTTTGGCCATATCATACATAGAGCTATAAATTTTAGCTGCTTGATATGGCCTATTAAAAATGGGATAATTAAGTGAGGTTTAACTTGAATGGGTGAACCATGGCATAAACTAAACCCAACTAGTTTTCCTTAAAGAAAATATCTTATTTAAGGAGATATGGATGAGGAAAGGAAAGCCCCAAAAATGTTCTTCTAAATTTTTTAGAAACATAGGGCAAAATGGGTTTTGGAGTGGCTAACTAAGTAATACCATCATGGAATGCAAGATAAGCCATAAGAAACATGAAGAAGAAAGAGGGTTCCAATTTTGAAACCAAGAAAGCCCTATCAAAAGACATGATCTCTACCTAAAATTCTAGGTAAGATATTACTTTTGAACATACAATAAATTTAGCCATGATGAAAGGATGATTGAAAAAGAATTATTTAATTAAAATGGCATGTAGAACTTTGGGAAAGGGATTTGGTTAACAAGTCAACCTTCTTCTAAGAACCTTGTTTTAAGAAAAGGGGGACCACATATACTCATTGCTAAGCAGAAGTAATATTAACATATAAATGTTGTTGTTTATAATTCCTTTATTATGTGAGTTTGTTGAAGGAACTTTGCAAGAATTAGTGATATTAACTAAATTATGAATATAAGTGAAATTGTAATTCATATTTTTGAATTCTTAGCTTGACTTACTAAAAGAATGAGAACATGGAGTTAGGACAATTATTTATAGATGCAAACTACCTCTTAATTTAGACATGATCATGAAGTATGCTAATGTTAATTCCTTGTACGTTGTCTAAATATGTTTGCAATATGCTAGGTTTTGCACAATTGATATTATAAAATGTTAAACCATAGTATAGAAAATTCTAATGTCAATGGGTCTAAAAGCTAGGTTAAAATTTCCTTATTTTATTTCTAATTCTACGGCATAGATTGGACTCAAGCTAGTGTATAAATCCTTTTACATGTAGCAACTCACAAGAAATACAAAATCTTGGCCAAGGAAAAAGATAAATTGGATTTCTCTTCATGACATTATATAAATTGGTATATGTGTTACAAAACCATGTGTTAAAATATGCCAGCTATTACAGAAAACTTTTAATGCATAGATGCAAATATGAACAATGATTTGGAATTTAGAAATATAACTACTACCATAGATAAAATATTATGCACAATTATCCCTTACCTTTGGTCTACTTTGAGAGCCTGGAACCAAGGTTTGTGTAAGTCATGAGAGTGACAGGATCAACTAGTAAGACAATCCAAATGGCATCTATGGTATTTGTGTTTTTTGCTCATTTTTTCTAATCGAGAATCTTTAGAGACCTCGATTGAAGACCATATAAGAAGCCTAGGTTGGGTATAGATACGGCAACCAAAGAGTTTGTCACGAGAAGAAGTGTGAAGGATAATGTTTTACTTTAAGGTTATATGAGTAATACCTAAAAGGGCTTACATTATATATTTTAAGTTCTTGGATATGGCTATGTAAGGTAAGCTTACACTTCCAATTATGGTCAATGGCTTAGAATTATTTCATGTAAATGTAATCTATAATAGAATATCTTAGTGGTGGGCTAAGAAAATTCTTTTGCTAATGGTCTTCCACATTATAAATTAAGCTTTGGTTAGTGAAGCTTCCTATTAAGGCTTGGGATGAAGGTGGAATTGATTGAAATAAGACTTTAAAATGCTCTAGGTTCACCCTAAGGAATCAATATTGTAATATTGTTGGCTATACCCTTTTATCAACTAGGTCCTTTTGGTAAGAAGATTGCTAGCTCTATTTAAGATCTTGCCTTATGATGAGATCTTATTTGTGCCTCTAAGTTTGCCCCTTTATGTTTATTTTTTCATTTAAGAGCTAGTGATTGAACAGTAATCAAGCTATAGATTATGAAAATAAGTTAATAAGGTGGATGATTCACCTTCTTTATTTCATCATTCATAGTCATAGATTTGATTTTTTTTAACAATTATAGTTTCTTAGACAACAATGCTATTGAACTATTACATTAAACTTAGTTGTTCCTTTGCTTTTTTAAAGACTTCATGGTGTTACCAAAGAATGAAGTGGACTTCAATGGTTTATTATTTTTGTGGATAATTTTTTTATTCTTTGGTGTAAGGGATAATGAAAATTTTATCAATTCATTGTGTAATAGCTCTTTGTAGTGATATTATATTATGAGTTGTAAGTACATTAGTTATTGTGACTATTTGATTTTTGTTACACTCATGTTGTTAAAAAAAATTAGTTACAAAAGGTATTATGTTTTCAAATTATGAACATCTTGAAAGAAAGCTTTTCATAAATATCTAGTGCTATTGATTTGAAAATCCTTCCATAAGATGATATGATTTCTATTCAAGTATTCTTATAGGTCAATATTAGTCATGATTAAAGCATGTTAAAACATCTTTTTATGATACTAGGATTTTGTAAGCGTCGGTGCTTTTCAAGGTATAATGACAAGTATCATATAATGAAACATAATTGCAAATGAGTTAGAAAAAAAATCTATCTTCATAATAGAACTAGTCCCCTAATGTGATTCTTCTTACCTTATATAAAGTTTGAATGTATGAGATTTGAGCTTTATCCAATTACCTAATTCCTTTGCATGTCCTTGAAATGTTTTGCACATCATAATTTTTTAACTTCGTAGATGTTATTATCATTTCTCTCTGGAAATTCACAACTCCATTTCTATTGCGAATTCAACTCTAGTAAGCCATTATTGCTTTTGCATTGACCTTGAATCTTTGAATAATTTTTTACAGCTCCCAAAGAATGCTCCTTTGATCTTGCACTATTTTAGGAGAGTTATATACTCCTTTTTGATGACTATCTTTTGTAACTTCTTTCTATTTTGCGAAAAATAAAAGGAGCAGAGGCAACCCTTTAGTTCCTAATAATGATTTGTTGCCCACAATGTTAGAAATGGCTTTAGTTATCTACCATTTTTTATTACATATAATTTCAGGATAACAATCATTTCGATTATGATTATTCACAAAGTTGTCAACCTTTAGCTTTTGCATTTAAGTGAGAGCACCTATTCAAAATCTCGCAATTTTTGTACCTCATTAGTTAACATGGACTAAACAAAGCATACAAATATGATGATTCCCATACTAGCTTTTCTATTACAGTGGCAAAGTGTAGTCTTAACAATGTGAACTAGACAACAACTGAACAATGTATGTCATCCAAGAACATATCTAATGGAAAATAAAAAAGTTGAGTCTTAGTATAATTATACCCAACATTCGTTTCCACATTATTACAATTTAGTTGATTGATGTGTATATTTGCTTGTGATTTAAATTTTGAAATTCTTTTTTCATATGTTTAAATGTTTAATACAGACAAATTAAATTTTTAATTTTGAAATTTCAAAATTGAGAATTAGAAGCATAGTTGAATAGAAAAACTAGAGATACATCACGAAGGCCTTAATAGCATTACACTTTATGCCTTAAGATAAGCCTGTAATTTAATTTATAATATTTTTATTGTTATCCTTTATTCTTATTATTATCTAAGAAAGAATGAATAATTAGGATATGGATAAGATTATTAAATAATAAGTCTTAATTGATAGGCCATGATAACAGGATGAAAAATGGAAAATGGTTTGTGAAGTATATATTAATGTCTTAAAAAATATATGAGAAAGAAGAATAAATATTGAAAAATCTCATAAGCATATCTTACTTTGATTTTGATATTTTAGGAGCTTCATACTATAAATCAAAAAGGGGATAATTAAGTTAGGTTTAATTAGAATTGGTGAAGCATGGCTTAAACATAATCGAATTAGTTTTTCTTAAAGAAAATACGTTTGTTAAAATCATAACATGTTCTTGTAAGGTATAAAAAACACTAGCCACAAAGGTGATATGAAGATGCTGACTGAAGGAATACTTGGTAAAAATCAAGATAAAGTTGGAGGAACAAGGAGGGTTAAACATTTCAAGGTTTGAAAGATCTATCCAAGTAGAAAAACTTTACATGAATTTCAAGGCAAGAAGACCCCTCAGTGCATACAAAAACTTTAGATATTTTCTATTGAATATTGAAAATAATTTATCACGTTAAATTTTCCAGTAGAACCTTAGAAAAGTTATTTCAAAAAAGGGGAACCAATCATACCCATCGCGAAAGAAAATTATTATTAGCATATAATGGCTATTTGACATTCCTTTTTTATTAATTGTTTCATGGGGTACCCATTCAAGAATTTTTGAGATTAACGAAATTGTGGATGTAAGTGAAATTCATTTTCATATGCTTACATATTTAGCATTACATATTGAAATATAGAGAGGAATGTATTAAAAAGATTTATTTATAGATGGAAAGTACCTCATAATTGGGACATGATCATGAAGTATGCAAATTTTAGTGCCTTGTAGATAGGCTAAATGTGTTAGCCATGTGAAAAGTTTACCTTGATTAATGTTGCAAATTCTTAAAAAATTTTAAAAAAAATTATGTTGTGTATAGGTCTCAAACTTAAGTAAAGTTTTCTTCTTTTTATTTACTTACTAAAATTTAAACTCCAAGCATGTATCTTGATGCTTTTCCAATTAATATAGCATAAGAAATATAAATTCTTATCCAAGAAAAATGATATATGCTACTTCACTTCATGTCATACATTAATGTATATATGGATTGTAAAACCATGTATGAAAGTGTGCCCCTTATTATATAAAAAAATTAAAACATAGATTCATAGATTAACCATGATTTAGAACTATGAACAATGGCTAATACCTTAGTTCAAATATTACGATTGATTATCACTTTCTTTTGGTTTTTTTAGATGCACGAAACCATGGCATCGCTAAGCTATGGGAGGTACAAGTTCAACCCTTAAGAGAACCCAAATGGCTTCTATATGGTGTGTGTGTGTCTGTGGCCCTTTGTTTTAAGATGGGAAATCTATTTGGCTAAGTTTAAGGATACAGAACAAGCCTAGGTTGGTATGGAAATGGTTTGAAGCCAAAGAGTTGGTTATCATCAAGAATGCCAATTCTAAGTTAAGACTTTATGTTATATGGACAATTCCTAGTATGACATAAATTGGAGATTATAGGTACTTTGATATTGCTATCAAAGGTTGGCTTAAACTTGGAAATATGGTCAATGGCATAGAACAAATTTAATCGTAATAGAATGTCTTAGCAATTGGCTTAGAAATACTATTATTGAAGCTCTTTGCATATTGTAAGTAAAGATTCTCTTAGTGAACCAAATATTGAGTCCAGAAAAAGGTAGAATAGCTTGGAATATGACATTGTAATTCATTAGGTTTGATCACAGAATCTAGATGGTTAAAATGTTGGATATACCCATTGTTTAACTGGGCCATTTAGTAAGAACATGAGTGACCTTATTTAATCTATTAAGGCTTCTGAATGCACCATGGTTGGAGACCTTAGGGACATGTGATAGCCTAGGACAGTTGTTAGGATAGTTAGGGTTACTCAATGTTTCATTTGGGCCTTATGGGTCACTAGTAACACCTTTCTAAGCATAAGCTTAGTTGTAATAGCAATCAATTATATATGGACATAATAATAAATGTAAAGGCTTTGTAAACATTATTATTAACTCAGATAGGAATTTGTGCTAAAAAATATGGCCAACAATAAATGTAGGAAGAATTATTTATGATATTATAAATTATTGAGCTAGGGTTTTGAAGAAATGTTATAGCATTTTGATTATAACAACTTTACATTATTGAAACTCGACATAGGAATCAAAACTTAAATATACTTAGGGCATGAAGAATCCTAGATAATTGTCGAATAGAGTTACTAAGATGCTACACCTTAATATCATTACTTTGATCAAGTGAGGACACATTTAATGGGCCCTTGATCATGCATTCTAATTAAGAAACAATTAAGTTAAGCTACTTTGTTATGTTGGCAAGGAGGCATTTACACATGGTTGGTTGTGACTATAAAAGGAGTGGTATAACAATGTATAATAATCTATAAGATTAGCTAAATGTCATTCCAAAAATAATCTTAGAAAGGAATTATTACACATCTAGTCCCTTGGAGAATAACATTATAACCTATATTTATGAAGGGAGTAGTTGTGGTTGTTGAGGGCTTCTTAAACCTTATAGGATTGGCTATTGTGATTAACTCTCCTTTGTTGAGTGCTACAATATATCGTGTGATAAGGGTGCCAAGTCCTATCATGATTCTCAAGGATAAAAGAGTATATTAGGTTAGATAAGCAATACTAAGCCATAAAACAAAGAATATATATATATATATATACATACATACATACATATATATTGACTTAGCTGGTTGATTGTGATGTCATTGTGGCACTTAGAAACTAATGCCATTTGCTTAAATGATTTAGTCAATTGTTACTAAAAAACTTCTTGGCTACTAAATATTAGTTTTATAATATGATTCAAGACTTTTCTATTGAGATTCTCAGTTTATCCCTTTACATTTTAGTAAAACTTGGAACAAAGTTGTTGAACAATTATCATGCTAGAGATTATCAATATTAGTGCATTTGTTGGATGATTCATCATCAAAGATTGTAGCTTTGATATTTTTGTCATTAATTATTTTTTATTAGACATGTGATGCTACTGTACTCTTATATTATGCTTGGTAGTTTCTTTCTAAGTTTTATTAATTAATTTTTCTTGTTTTGATGATTGTGCCTTGAAATGGATTAGATCTAAATAGTTTATTAATTTTGTTCATATTATATTTATGCTTTTCTCTTAAGGGAAACCAAAATAATTTAGATTATTAACTTCATAGAATTTTTTATTTTGTTATATTGTACATTACATATTCCTTTGATATTATGGTTATTGGATTTTTTTTTGTTATATTTATGTTCTAAAAAATATTTGCTTACTAAAGGTACAATGATCCCATAATATGAATAGTGTGAATGATGGCTTATCATATGTATCCATTACTTCTAATTTGAAGTTCTTGCTTTAAGATGATATGTTTTCTACTCATGTATGCCTATAAATCATAATTAACCATAACTAAGGAAAAGAAAAACATATTTATATGGCGCTTGTATTTTGTATGCAATGTGTTATTTGCATAGTATAATGATGAATATCACATCATGCAAGATAATTACACATGAAGTAAAAAATCTATCGCATTTGATAAAATCTACTAAGGTGATTTTTCATACAATGTATGAAGTATGATTGTATGCCATTTGAAGTTTATCTAATCAACTAATAGATTATCATATCTATGAAATGTTTTGCATATCCCAATTTTTTAGCTTTAGAGATTACACTACTGTTTCTATGAGGTAATTCACCATTCTATTTACCTCTTTGTGAATGCTACTCTAGTGAACTATTATTGCATTGGCCTTCGACTTGATTAGTTGAATAATGTTTGTTAGGTCCAAAAGAATTTTTATTTGACCTTGTACTATTTTAAGGATTATAATATGGTCCATTTGATGAATACCTTAGGTATGTTCCTTTTTTTACTCATAAAAAGTCCAATGAGCACAAATAATCCTTCTTTTTTTTAGTACTTATTTGTTGCCCATAATGGAAGAAATGGATTCCACAATTTGTCTTTTGAGATCACATATAATTTGAACATAACCAACATGCCCATTGTGATTATTTTGAAAACCATCAATATTTAGCATAGTTATTTTGTATGTAGAGCACCAATTCAAAACTTGATAGCTTTTGTACCTCACAAATAATTGTTGACTAAACAAAGTTGAGCCAATTAATGATTTTTCCAAGATATTTGAGTGGTTGTAATGTAGCTTACATAGTTGTAGCAATTCAATATTAGATTATTTATAGGATTATTAACTTCCTCATTGATTTTTTGTTTATTAGCCAACCATATGTTCCACAAAAAAATAAGATGATGGATCAAAATGCCTTCTCTTCAACCTATGTAGCTCTTTCCTTACATCAATTAAGGAGATGTTTGGTTGATCATCCTAGTTGTTTTAACTTTTTTAGTTCATAGAATGTTGGCAATGATAGACTACACATTTTTTTAAACATAAAAAGTCATAGCCCATGGAGCCTTTATTAGAATTGTGTGGGCATTTTGAATCCTTCTAAAAGTTTATCTTTCTTAAATTAGAGAATTGTAAAAGACCACACTTTTTAGTTCATAGCTGTTTGAAAACAATAAACCATAACGTCTTTTTCATTAACATAAAATGTCATTGCCCATGGAACCCTCGTTAGAGTTGTATGGGCAATATTAATCCTTCTAAAAGTTGATCTTTCTTAAATTAGAGAACTGTAGAAGATAGTTAAAACCTGTAACAATAGAAATGGTAGCCTAAATGGACATTTAAAAATCCAAATCTTCTACTATAAATTAAATAGGACAATTATTTACCAGTTCCTTGCTATGCTTACGAAATGCTAAAGTTTCCATTAGTTGTGACTGTCGAAATGTTATTTTTAGTTGTGTAGGAGACTTTAGTTTGTTCGTAAACCATCTAATTTGTTTCTTCGCATGTGCTTCAAGGTGTTAGATATGTTGTGTATCTTTGTTGATATTAGATATTTTTCCATCAATTTACTTGGCTATAGTTAATTGTTGGCTGGCAGTTCGAATCGAGTTTAATTTAGAACGCAGACTTAGCTACATCGCATTTTATAGTGTTAGAATGCAAAATTTTCTTGAATTGGTCCCATGGTGCTACATTATTGTCTAAGTCACATAAAGTAAATCATTCAAGGTTTTCTTAATTCTACTCAAAATTTTATGAAAATGATTAACTTTCATCAAGGAGAAGAAAAGTATTTAGGCATTCACATATCTAATAAGAATATGTTTATGTATTACATTTAATACCATTTTCTTCCACCTTCCCTTATTTGTATTAATTTAATTTAGGTGGTGGTTAAAAGGAGTAATATTCTTTCTCTTAACAAAGAAAGGATATATAAATTTGTTTGCGGGAAGTTCGTAACTCTAAGAACTAAGTTGTTAACTAGTTTTTAAGTGTTCTAGCTATATTTATTGTAAGTGATGAATTTCCCATTTTAAAAATTTATGTGAAGAGCTTAAGCACGTTGTAAGGTAGTTAGAAAGTTTTAAATGTGGGACTTAGATTTAAAATTCCACCATGAAAAACATAACAAGCTCAATAAAACATTTATAGTGACAAAAAGTTCAAAAAAACCTATCACAAAAGCTTTATTCTTATGATTAATATTCAAACTTCTATTAAAAATTATGTGGAATAAAATAATAGAATAGAAAAGAATTGAGCAATTTGAATGAAATACCAAGGGTAAAAACAAATGCATAATAAATGCTTTTGTAAAACATAAGAAACAAAAAAACAAAAAAAAACTTATTTACTGACAACTAAAAAAACATATTAAAACCATGATGTAAAAATTACAAAAAAAATATTTATTTGGCTAGTTTAGTAATATAAAAGTATTACAACAAAAATGTTATAAAACTAAAAAACGATAAGAACACATAATGTTTTTTAAGATAATCATAATATTTGTAATACATCATAGTAAATAATTATTTTTGCAATATAGTATAAAACATAATTTATTATATACATAAAAATTAAAATACTTAAAAATTTAAAATTTCACTATAATTATGTAATTGAAGTTTTTCTTGGCTTACTTTTTTTAACTTGAATTTATATTAATAATTAAAATACGCTATGCAAAACAACATGTGCAAAAGGTATAAAAAATTAAAAGCTTTAAAAATAGTTTGTCAAAGGAAACGTTTTTTCTTATAAAAGTATACTTTCAGAACATTTTATTGCGCACAAACATTGAAAGTAATGACAAACAAAAATTTAATTTGAAAAAATAATGTTTTAATTAACTAAATTCGTATGTTTTGTATTTCATTGATAATTTTCTATTATAGATAAAAAATTTTATTAAAACATTAAAAACATTAAAAATAATTAAAAAGTAAATAATATTTAATATTTAACCATATTTGCATAACAGGTCAACAAAAGCTTTTCTTATAATAGAAGACAATTTAATATGGTAGTGATGAAGTCAAATGTTAAAGTGCAAACAAAACTAAAGGAAAGTCAATAACAAGCAATAAAGTTTTAATATGAATATTTGATTTAGTTCTTGGCAAAGGAAATAATTGTGAATAAGGGAGCAAGGTCTCCATCCTATGGGTGTATGAATTGTGAAAATCAAAAACATGAATTATCTTAAATATAATACATTTTAAAAAATTATTTTATAGCTAATTATAAAAATAAAAAACTTTCACTAAGAGAGAAATAAGAAAAGAAATGCAAAATCATTTTATGTTGTTCAATTAAAACTCAAATCAATACATTAGGGAAATTTCAATTACATTTCACAAAAGTTGGTAGTCTAGAAAATGTTACACACTCACCAAAAACCTTCTACAATTAGTTGGACAAAAACACCACAAACACTAGCATATACAATCCAACAAAAATAGCTAAAAGGACTCTACAAATTATTAGGACAAGTCATTAAAAATTTACAAGCAAAAAGACCCAAAAATTGACAAGGCCAAAAAATAATATAACTGGGTAGATGACCAATACAAAGGGAAAATTCAAAGTCTAAGTAATAGGGCAAAGAAATCCGGTATTAATCTCAATTACATGGCCTTGTAACAAAAATAAATTTGAGTAATAAGCATAGTAAAATATGATTAAACAAATGCAAGATAGATATGGAAATTAACTTATAATGTTCTCAAATGGCTCCAAAGAATCCTCAATCACAAATAATCAATTTTTCTATATTCCAATCAAATTAGTCCTTACTCATAATTGCTAAACTAATCAATGTCTAAGCTAAGAATATACATGTACGATTCTATCATGACACATCATCTAACTATTGGATAATTTTGATTAGTGACTTTTACCTACTAAAAAAAAAATCATGCCAACACCATAGGCACATTACATATTTTTAAAAAAAAAAGACACTCCAAAATTCATTTTTCATCCTTTAAATTTTCATGGCGTGATATAATAAGATGTCAATTACTGTACAAGTTCAGTGGCATTCACATGCAGTACTCTCGATATAAATAAAGAATCACTCGTAAACAATATTGGAATCATACATGAGAATGCAATTGACTATGCTTAATGTAGAAGTCATATGTGTGATATCTCTAAAAAGGTTATCATACTATTAAAATATGTGGTACATATAAGATAAGAAAAATAATAACACATGCTTAATCACCTTGTGTAAACACCATTTTTGTTCCTACTAAGCAAAATGATCATACAAGTATGACAATGAAATTATACAAATCACCCACATACCACTTTTTGAAAAATTTAGAAAAACTTATATGGTGTGGACATAGTAGATGTATAAAGCACATTTAATGAAGTTAACCTAGAATAACGTACATATGACTATTTGTTTGATGTCATGGCTAACAATTCATGTTGTATAATGAGTCCATCTTAAAACAACATTAATCATATTTTTTTAATATTTATTTTTGTTCATCCAACTTTTCATTCTTACTTGATTAGGCTATACTAAGTAAAGCACTCTATTAAGTCTATAAATCTCCAAGGAATATTTATGTGTAAATAAACATAAATAAGATGCATGCTTTAAGACCATAGCAATATGAGTGGAAAAATGATTTTAAAATAATAAACAGTCACACTCAATCTCATAAATGTCTAATGTCTCATGAAATTGTTTTTATGTTTAACATGTTAATACTATTAAATATAAGTCAATAAGGATCCTAATTAAAAGTTACTAAAGCTTATGTTTTTGTTAGTGAAAATCATGGTTAATAAAAAAACATAACCACTATGCTATTTGGGTAATGTGATCAAGCACTATGCACAAATCATCATGTTTGATATTGAGATGCACAATTTAAAAAAGTTAGAAAAATAGTTAATATGATAACACATAGGTTTTGTTTTTATAAAACTATTTGTGTAAACTAAAAGGGTTCTACATAAAGCATAACCTAGTAATGTAACTATATATAATATTAGTTTTCCATGAAAAAATAATGAAATTATAAAAAAAATAAAAAATTTGCAAACAAAGAAACATTATTCATTTAGTAGAAAAGGGTTAAGTTGACAATTTAAGGTATTTAAATTTTTTCTTAAAATAATAAACATATTTCATTTGAAGAAATATGTGAATAAAATTAGACGTGACAAAAATGCATAATTACAAAAAAGTAAAATTATAATAAAAAATTAATAGTTTGGTGATGTGTGGCAAAAATATGTATAAAACATTATTTATAACACCAATTTGATGAAAATTATAGTGCATTGAGATATACTAAAAGAAGTTAACAAAAAACAAAATCTTAAAATTAAGTAATTTAAAATCTTAAAATCCTTATGCAATTTGTAATCCTTCTTCATAATGTAATATTGTTGAATTCAATAACAAAAACGTAAATAAAAATAAATTTTTTTAAAAAATTATCAAGAACACAAGACATTTGAAATATTTACATATTATTAGTAACTGACAAATAGAAACAAATCATTTATATAATGTCATAATAAAATGGATACTAATCAAAATAATAAAATGCATTTATTAAACCACTTCTATAACTTTGAAAATTAGAATTATCTTTGCAAGAAAATTAAATATTCAAAATGACTGAGCAATATATCAATAAAATATTTTATAAAAGTAAAGTTCTTTGTTGTATAGAATTTTTATAAAAATAATCCATCATATTTAAAATAAGGATACTACAAAGAATAAGTCAATAAAAGTTTTTTAAGTAAGTATTGTGATGAAAATGTAAAATGTTCATAGCTAGGTAAAAGTACATATTTGTAGTTTGTATTTTCACCTAAAGCTTATGTCACTATTATATTGATTGGAATAAATAATGGTCTTGTGCTTCCTGATGTTCAACTTCTCATTGCCATGGCCTGATTTTTTCTTTGATGATGTAGTCATAAGACAAAAGCAAGTAAAGCGATGACATGTAACCATTGTTATATTCAATAATAGGGAGTGGTGACTCATCCTTGTTAAATACTCCATTAAAATTTTTATCAACCACTCCTTTATATGTCGTTTAAGCCATAGCAAGAGCTTAACCACCAATATTGTTCGACATGTCTTTACTTGTGGACTACTCTGATAAACATATAGTCAAACCTCTCTAGTTGATTGATCTCATAAGAACCTTAGAATCATGACATGAATGACACTCTAAAGAAGCACCAAGGAGACTAACGTAAAGGCTTGTTGTCACTAAACAATTGGTTCAATGTCCATGGGTTCAATAATCTCTCCTTCTTGATGATGACCAAAGCAATGAAAAACTAATGAATTGAAAAGATATAAATCAAGTGAGCATAAAAGTTGTCCCTATAAATTCTTGCTCTATGGTAATGTATGGAATTTATATGATTGTTCCTCAAATTTTAGATGAAATTAATGTTTTCATTTCACGCATATCAGTCTCCTATTATCATGCATAGAAAAATAAAACTAAAGTAAAAGATGCAAAAAAGAGGTGCACACAATGCTCTAGTCTCTATCAAAAGAAATTATTTCTTTAATTACAATTATTGAATGTTTTATTAAAGAAATATCACAGGTACAATTAACTAAAAAGCTTTTTAACACTCCTTGAAATGTATCATATACTCTACTATGTTCCAAGATTAGATTCCAATCCAATGTTAGTCACTAAAAAAAGGTTAATCATATTTAAGAACAATGCGAACTTGTGAAGGGTTTCAATAGGTAGTGATTTGGTAAATATAACTTGATATTCTTGCAAACAACACTTCATTTCAAAATCCATCTTGAAGAAGGAATAATAAAATTAAACTTTTTAAAAATTGTTCTAATTATTTAATAAATCTCTAGGTTTTACTCAAAATTAGTAGCATCCTTAATTTCTAACAAATCAATTAAGAGCTTAACATGTATGAAGAACATAAATCATAACAAGCTCTATGTTAAATTCCTTAAACTACTATCCATAGAATTAATAACATACATCATTCAAAAAAGTATGTCCACTTTCATCAAATGTGATCCATAGTTCTACAAAGTTCACATGACTTGAATGACACACAAATGTATTCGTATTTCTTGTATAAATACCTATATAATACATGTACAAAATAATCATTATCTTGTATAAATTTCATGAAATTTTAGTCTTGAAATTTTCAACTTCTTAAAAACCTTCAAAGCTAACATTTGACATTTAAGCTAAATATGGAGATCAGATCTAAAGAATTTACCTAAATAGATATTAAAACAATCTTCCTGTGCTACAAAGAAGATTAAATTACTAATCTTAAATGTAAGGAACACTCACATCTTGCAAGTAAGTCACATGCAAACACATGCGACAAAGCTTGTCTCCATTGGTCTTAATTATGTAGATACACAAGTATAACTTCTTATGCTTTAAGA
The DNA here is from genome assembly GCA_023846275.1 of Vanilla planifolia. Taxonomy (NCBI): domain Eukaryota; kingdom Viridiplantae; phylum Streptophyta; class Magnoliopsida; order Asparagales; family Orchidaceae; genus Vanilla; species Vanilla planifolia. Next base: position 1,309,201 of record JAIUJO010000039.1, read on the forward strand.
TTTGGAACACAAACCATCATGGGTTCAATTGTAATATTGTGTGATTATGGTGCTTTTACATATGTATTTTTTAAACATGTTCCCTTAAGAATCCAATCATTGTTATCCTACTTTAAATATATGAATTTCATAATTTTCTAACAATATGAAATATGTTCATAGCTATCACGATTATTACATACAACATAAGATTTATCATCAAAATGTAAACAACATAGACTTGCATTATTTATTATGACTTAGTTATATGATAAAGCATGTTTGTGTATATGTGGAATATAATAGCTTCTATTATCATTCACATGCACATATGGACATTTTAATCTATATTTTTAAGTTGAATGATATGTTACATTAGAATCTGCATTCCCACCATAATTTTTTCTATGCATATCAGTAAAGGATAGGACATGTGAGGGCACATGTGAATGAGCATAACCATAACAATTAAAGGAACATGAAGGTACATTGGCCAACTTTTCTCACAAATCATTTAACTCTTTTTCTATCAAGAAAACATTTTTTACCTCATCTATCAAAATAGTATTTTATTTTCATAAACAAATATCTAACATTTGAAAGAATCAAAGCATGAATTTCCCAAGCCTAAAGATGTATCACATTCATCAAATTTATTTTGTAAAGTACTCAAATCAATAACATTTGTATGTAATTCACATTGAAGCTACTAATTTGTAACTTTAAGCTCATTCGTTTATCCTTTTAATAAGTAAACATGATGCTCTTATTTGTTATTTTTCAATTTCATTCTAGCATAAACTTAGTAAATTTCAAATGCTCAACTATAACTTCATTAAATAAAATAAATAATTCATCATCTCAATATCATAAGTATAATTATTAGAGGAGGAAAAATGTTGTGCACCTTGAGGTGAAGAGCTTGCTTCTGAGGTGCAAAAAATTTCTCTCTTCCATTATCTATTTTTTTATTTTTCAGTTGATTTCATATTTGCTTCTTAACCTATGTTGAAACCACAATTAGTTTGTCATATAAATTATTTAGTTCCTCTATAACCACAAAATGAGTCTTTAGATAACAAAACTAGATTATAATTTGCTATGAAGGATAAAAATTAAGATAATTCATCCTTTTTGCATTTTTTACCTTAAACTTCTATATTGTGCTTCAGAATTATTTGAAACAACGAAAATATTTTTCAAATAACAACCGTAAATCAACATTTATATTTTAAAAAAATGCTTTAAATTCGTTTTTTTTATAAAGCAATATTTTGACCTTCAAACATGATGGATCTATGGAGTTAACCATACATTCAACAATTCATGACACACAAGAAATACAAAAAAGGATATTCTCATAGGAATTTCCACTCTTGATTAAATTTTTTCTTGATGCGACTTATGTAATTTATGACTAACTAATGCATAAGATGGGGGTAGAATTATGCTTTTAAACATTTTTCTATTTGTAAAACAATTTCTTAAAATAACATTTCGTGATTGCAAAGTTGATTATTTAAAAATTTTGTTAAATAAGATTGTTAAAAGAAAATAAATCATTTATAATTTTAACATTTTTTTAATAAAAAAATTATGCTTCTTAAAAATAATTAAAAAAATTTCTTTCATATATATTTTTAATTAAATACTTTTAAATATAAGAAATATTATGAATTTCATAGTAAAAAAGCGAAAATAATAATAGATTTTTAAGTGGTTCTATATCGCCCATGCTTAAAACTATGCCCATTAAACTCTTCTATGAATCCACTATGTAAACCACTATTTTTCAATGTAATAGGTATAGGTAAGCTTTAAGAACCACACCCCTTTATAAATAAATGGAAGGTTACCTGAAGACATTTTAATTATAAATCTCAAAATGGTAAAGAAAAGTACAAAATAATAGTTAGTCATAATATTTGAATATTTACCTATAAAAACGTACATGGTAGAAGACTATGGATTATGAGCTGGAGTACGAGTGCACTTATGAGAAAGTTGAAAGAACATAAAGGATAGCTTTGAAATGCTAAATTTAAAATATTTATCAATATCAACTAAATTTTTAAGAAAATTAGAATCAACAAAGGTCTTGTATTAATATGATATTTTCAAAAACATAAAAATGATGTAAGTTAATAATTACTTGTAAAGAACATGCTAATATCATATGTTATAAAAGAGAATGTTGAAGTGAGAATGAGGAACAATTATTCACAAATCCACCTCTAACAAAAGCATCAACATTTTATGGCAATTTGTTTTGCTCTCTCTTCCTAAAATAATGATGTATCCAAGTAAATTCATCTATTCTCCAATGCTTAAGGATAATATATTTACATTACTATATTTTTTTATTAAAATATAATTTTTTTAACAGCTAGAAAGACGGCCTAAATAGTCATTAACATTTTAAAGTTATAAGCAAACACATTCAACTTTTTGGAACACTAATTCTGAGTAGGAATAATGATCACAATTTAATCTTAATAAACCAAGTAAAAGGAACTAATTCAAAATATTGAGTATACATATTGGTTTGACCTAAACGAAGTACACTTTCATGGTCATTACCCAACTCACTTGTGCATATGCATATAGGTTTAGCCTAGCCCAATTCAATGCCTTAGCACTTCACAAGTTTAGCTCGACTCAATAAGCAAAAAAGGCTTCACTAAATTATAGCAGACTAGATTTGACCAAAGCAACTAATAGTTTGACTAAGATTCAAGCCCAACCTAACTAAATTAACCTTGTCTCCTTTATTATGGCTCCTGAGACCCAATTCATAACACATTGCACCAGTTGGCCCAGGCTTTTGGTATGGTCATATCCTATATTCTTAAGCCCATTCTTTCTTTCTTCTATAACCAACTTTTATATATTTCCTTTTTTTAATTTTAAAGCATTTTATCCTATTAAAATAAGAAAAATTTTGCAACTATTGAAAAAATAAGGTATAAGAAAAAAATAATAATGTATGTGAATAAATGAAATTATACATCCTAATTATTCCATGAGTTAACAACTGCTAAAATAAGAGTTAAACCAATAAATTTTTTAAAGATGGACTCTTGATCGTTAGCTTATACACCAAGAGTTCGACCAATAGCTCCTCGATAAGCTTTTAAGCTATAGGTAAAGAATAATCACCAACACTACTTGGCATTGTCTCCATGAGTAATTTGGTAAAATCTCTACATTTGATTGATCTTGTAAGAGCCTTAAATTAGTGGCCAATAGGGCATTTGAGAAAAATGTTATAGCAACTAACACTGTGGTTTTGTTCTCATCAAAAAAGTAGTGTCATGACCAAGGTTATAGTAGTTCTTTTCAAAAATTTGGTCCATGTCTAGGTTTTTACTTCTAAATTTAAGTTATAACTTAATAAAATAAGTTATTTAAGTTTTACTCATAATAAAATTTCAATAATTCTTATTATTAAGTTGAGACGTAACATGGGATGTTATGGATTTTGCTTAAACATGATTTTATCCACGCCATAATAAATTCTCTTTTATTATTATTCATAAATAATTATATGTAAATTCTTTTAAATTTATTCTTATAAATATCATCATGATTTTGAAAAAAATGATTACATTTGTTATTGATATTATAGTTTGTGCAAAGCCATAGGTGAATTAATGATAAACATCCTGCTAAAGAAACTTAGCAAGAATGTTAAGTAAAGTAATGGAATGTGATAATGAAGATATGTAAATTTAAGTAATGAAAATATAATCAAATTATTGAACCACTATGGGGGAGACGAGATTATTGCATCTTGTTAAGCCTTGGCATTATGTGGTTAAGCTCTGCTCTATCCTTTCATTATAATAAAGCACCTTGGAAATGACCTTAAAAGGATTTTAACGAAAAAGGGCTCTTGGGTTCATTACAGAGAGCCTTGAGACTTTTTCATTTAGCATTTGAAGATTTGTAAAATAAATAATGAAGTCTTAGGTTTAGCAAAATTTTTGTTGTACTTTCCTATTAATGATTTAGGATTTAAGACTTCTAGAGTTAGCTAATATTACATGGTTAAACATTGGTTAAGACTAAACACCACTAGAGACAACTTAGAGATAAATCCTAATCTTTGGGCATAAAGATCATCTTTGCATGTAGGCCTATATAAAATTAAAGAAATCAAGGATGAAAAAGACTAGTAAAGAATAATTTCTAATCATAGATGACGAATAAACAAGGCTATAGTAAAAGTTAAAGAAATTAAGGATCAAAAGGACTAGTTACATTTCTAATCATAGATGAGGAATAAACAAGGCCATAGTTAAAAAAAGCAAGATATTTATGAGTTTGAAGAACTCTAAGGTATGTTCACTATGAATAAAGATTTGGAGGAAATTTGAGGCTTTACTTGATAATTGTGAAAGGTTTAGGAGAAAGGAAGGTTAATGCAAGACAAACTACTTAAGGGTAGAAGGAAACCTTAAGATGCTTAGATATGTTTGTTTGGGTTATGTGAAAATCATAAAATTCATGAATATGTGGGTTAGGATTTTGAGAATACATAGAATATCCTAAATAAACTAATAAGTAGGGCTCACCATTGGTAAGATTCTATATAGGTTGACTTTGAACTTTGTATGGTTAAGGTTATGTTATATAGATCATATTGGATTCAAGAAAAAGTCATGTTTTTGTTTTCGGTAAGCTTGGAAAAAAATAGTAGCATGGAGTTTTCAAAAATGAATAGTGTTGGACCTTATTAAGTACCAATTTTATAACTTTGTTAAGAGGATTTAGACAAGAGAGTTTAAGTAGGAATCATGCAAGAATTATAGAATTATGGAGCTAATGGCTATAATGTATGGGATAAAAAATGACTTTGGACTTACAATTTAGTTATGTCATTGTAAATAACTATGGATGTGCCAGATTACTTGATATACCCTTAAGCTTTTTTGATGTGTACAATTTTGTAATTGTACTTCAAAAATACTCTATTGGGTCACCTGGTTTTGAGGGTATCCCAAAGGACCATGGAGTATGTTTTATGTGATGGATGTGTGTTATACCATTAGTTGGATATTAATCAAAAGAATAACTACATCATCATAGAGTCGTGATATAAGGATCAGAGATTCTACAATACTTTTTTGATGCTTTATGATTCTTTAAGTTGTGCAAAGTTCTTGGTTAATAGTGTATTTCTGTTATGGGTGTACCAATTTATATTTGGGTCAACCTATTAGGTAGGTGACCTGTTATTAGACATTATAGAATACTTCAATTTCATCATAATTATATTACACTATATGCCAAACAGTTATATTCTTATGATTACTACTTACTTTTGTAACATATTTTGAGTATTCAATATTCACTTATTTTTCATACTCCCTTCTATTACATGCAAATCTTGGATGCTTACTGGTTCAGTTGGAGATAATGTGTGCGTGTAGGTAGGGAGTAAGATGCAGGGGTGGTGGTGGTGTGAGAGAGCGGTAGCAACGAAGTTGGCTAGCAGAAACTTTGATGTGAAGCATTTCCTTCCTTAATGTTTCCAATCTTTAATAGCCTTATTGTACTTTGGTTAGTGAAATTTTTTTTTCATTATCATGGATTGGGTAGGACATTATTTGAAATTTATGATTCAATTATTGTGTTGTTTTGTTTGGCATATATCACATGTAGATTTTTTATTGGCATGCACATTCTTCACTTGGATCTTACAAGTTTTTTGTATCTACTAATATATCTTTTTAGGCTATCTATCCTACGAGTAGAACACCATGAGTGTGATGCTCAGATTCGAGGATTACAACTAGACTGTAGCAAGCTTTGTAAATCATTTGCTGCATAGGTTGTGTTGTTCCCATAGTTTTTTAAACAAATATCTTTTTTAAAGTAGAATGGGACAACAAACATTTCATCAAATCAACTAATACGAAATAACTTATTGCACTAAAGCAAATAAACTAAAATAGTATACATGACTACGTAAAGAGATGTTGGAGCCTCGTTATATTTGATAACATAAATGCGGTGTGGTGTAGTCTACTATGGAGCTAAAGAACTCTGCCCCTCATATAATACCATATGTGGCATATGGCATACTTTTGGGTTTATAATAATATAAACCTTGAGATTTTATAATTTGTCACTTGCAAGCTTGCTTAACTTTTCCGTTTTAGTATTCATCAAAAAATGCATGTCTATATGTCATACCTATTAATCAACATTTACCTTCATTAGTCCCCCAATGGTAACTTTTGCAATTTTTACATTAACGGTTTTAGCAAATTTTTTAGCCAATTTAACATAATTAGTTGTCCTTTTCTTTTTCCAAATTTTTTGTATACATCCCTTATAACTTGATTATATTCTATTTATCGAGTAGATTCAACTAATTCTTTTCATGGTGAGAATCTCAAAATGAGCCATAATTATTTGAATATAGCCTCATACTTCTTATCAAGATATATAATACTTTTGTTGCATTATAGCTAGCACTTTTGGAGAATGCATTGCTAAAGATGTAAACTTTTTCTCATCAGCTTTGGCTGTAAAATTTTCTTAACTCATCTTATTAAAATCATCATTATTTATGTGTTGAATAGAATTTGTGGCATATTAGGCATTGGCCTAAAATTATGTAGCACCTTTCAATCATGTGGTTCACTACGCCAATTTCTCATGACAGCTTAAATTATTTATTTCACATAATGCATGGTTAAATTACACATATTTTCATAGCTAATTCACAGTATGATCTTATAGTACTTGTTTTACTACTTTTTTCCATGGTCATATAAAAATCAAAGCATACAATTAATTTCAAGCAAATAAACATCTTTATAATTAGAATGATTTAACTAAAAATTCTACTCATCTGTCTTGTATTTAAACTAAAAGCCACATGCATTATTTGAGCATCATTTATTTTAATTATTTATGATGCCATCAACTTGAGTAACTCATCAATGAACATATGGTTTTATGTTCTCATTCTTATGATAATACTCTACACAATCTAATAACTTTTTACATAATTGTAATATAGCAAAACGTCACAATAGCTTTGCAAAAACAGTAACACTTGGTCAAATTTATTACTCAAACTTTCATCGAGGTCATGCATACAAGAATTTTCCATAATATGCTTCAATATCATTAAGTTATGTTTATTTATTGTGAATTCACCATCAAATTTACCCTAATAGGAAGTTATAGACATTGTTATTGTAAAAAAAGTCTTTTTACTATGTAATTATTTAAACAACATGCTAAACATAAGAAAATTAAATTTTTTTTAAAATTTATTAGACTACCTTGTTGATAAAAAACTAACAAGCTCAAGTTTCTTCATCTCTAATCCCAATTTCATCTTTCGTATTTCAATTTATCACTCCTTATATTCCGCTATTTAACTACCATATCCCCTCCAATAAAACAAATAGTGGAAGAAAACTTAATTTGTGTTCAAGAAAAATATTCTTTATTAAAAATAGGAAATCTATAAGTTAAAAGTTTAAGAACTTCATTTTTTGTTTATTAGAAACTCATGAAATCCCTAACCAACTTATTGTTACACATCCGATTAGATAAATCACCACTTCCCATAATCCACTATAATATAAAGACAAGATTTCTCTTGTAATTGGCAAGAGAAGATCCATGACTTCAATTTGTTTATGATAGAGAAAATTATGAAATGCCCAATGATGATGAAGTCAATCTAGCCCTACTAATACTAAAATTACATTCTTTTGAAATACAAATTATAATTCATTAGTCATTTGAAAACGAACCCTTTCTACCTTCAACAATTCATAAAAGTTTGAAACAAACACCAATTCAAATGAAATGCTATTATCGAACTCATCTCATGTGTGCTTTTTCAATATGTCTTTATTTTTATATTTCAATATCCTTATTTTTCTTAAGTAACGTTATACTATTTACTACATAGTTATGTTCGAAAATAATAATATCTTCAAAAATAATGCATTAAAAAGCTTGAAAAACTTAACTAATCAAGTTGGAAAAATTATTTTAATAATGAGTGCCTAATATTGTGAAAAAAATTAATGTTTAATTCTTGTCTTATGTAACTTTTTACCTCGTTTGATATGGTTGTATAATAGTACGTCAATTTACTTAATTTTAGTTCTTCTATTTATTTAATTAAAATTAAAATAAATTTTATTGTACTTTATGTTTATTTATTTTTGTAATTTATAGTAATAAAAAACAAGGACTTAATAAAATGAGAAGTGCTATGGGACTTCTCTCATCAAGCCTTGTGTAATTATATATTCACTTTTGTATTTTTATTTGTTTTATTTCCTATGGTTTTTGCATATTTTATAAGACACTTCTATTCATGCATTACTTGTTGATTAGAGATGTTGTTTTATCTCCTTAATGTTTTGGAATGCGGTATTATATTATAATTTACCTTATATCTTAAAATGTTTTCCATTGAATTGATTATATTTGTAAGTCTAAATCTCCTTTTGTGGAAGCTTTGCATGCCTTTGATTGTTTCATACTATAATGCTTCAATTTACATTATTTTTGCTTTATATATATTTACTTAATATTCTAATAAATATTTATTTATTTTTTCTTTATAAGTTCATTGTAATTCCAGAGGACATCTAGTCAAGATGAAACAAAAGTCATTGAACTCACGCGATGAGTTATATGCAACTAAATAGTTAATTTCATATTTTTCAAAATTTTCATTTTAAACTTTTTGATAGTTTTTTGAACAATTGTTATTTTTACCTTATTGGATTGTCTAGGATATCAACTCAATTTCATTAGTTTCTTGGAATACAACTTTTGTCTTATAATATATCAGATTTCTTCTAATTTTTCACTTCCACTTAATTTTATTATTATGGAACTCTAAATATCCTCTTGTGTTATATTTACATAGCTTTGTTTTAGTTTTATTATATTTTTTTAATATTGCTCAGATTGGCTTTACAAAAGTTTTACTTAAAATTAAAATATATTTTTTAATTTTTAATGCTAATTTACATTGTTAATCCATTGTAATTTTAATTGAGGTCTGATTAACATAAGATAAACTTCTTAAATCACACACAAAAAAATGTGACCATTTAAACAATCTTTTTTGTATATTTTAATTAAGTTCTCATTCACAAGTAGTTTTAAACTGTTACTAAGCTGAAGCAATACTATATTAGAAACTAAAAGCAAGGGATAAGCAAATGAAGGAGACTCAAATTAAAAAAATTTTACACATCAATTTTTTCAAATAATGTGTAGCTTTTTATTAAGATATTTCAAAACAAGGATGAAAATTGGATTAAAGATATGGATTTGATAGCTAGAGAGGCCATTCAAAACTTTCAAAATCCATGATACCCTTACGAAGGTATTGTAACTACAAAGCTATTGAAAGGTTCCAACACTAACTACCACGCCTTATTAAAAGAGAACCAAATGAATCATTTACCTAATTACCAAGGAAGACCCAAGAGTGTAGTGGAAGGATTATTTTTAAGGCAACTATAGGCTTAAGTGGATTCATTGGTCAATTCCACAAAAAATGTTAGGACACTATCAAGCAAAATATTCAACTAGATAGATAATAATTTTTTAGTGGATGCCCAATCACTCTCTATAACAAGAATACATACCATCCAAATCAAAAAAATAGTAAAATATATGATCTTTTAACAACTTTAAATAAATTAATTTCTAGAAATTTGTTAGTACAATCTTCTCCAAAAATCCTTACTAATAAATTTATCGAAATAATACAAAAGATAATACCCCCTGAATAGCTTGCATTTTTGAAAGGGAGAAACATTACAAAAAAATTTAATGTATTGCAGGGTTTAATCCATGAGGAATTGTGCCAATTTAATGATCTCAATCGTGAATTTTTATTCAATGTATTAGAAGCGTTCGGATTCCATACTAAATTCATGCATCTAGTTTAAAAACTACCCTCATTTTAGTAAATACTCAGTCACTATTAATGGATGTCCGTGTTTTTTTCTTCAAAACTACATGTGTGAACGAGAACCCATTTCATTTGATTTAATTAATATTGTTTCTAGGGCCTTATGTCATTGAATATGGATCATACATTATAGTGGTAAAATATACAACTTATCAACTCCAAGATGTTTTGTTCATATTAACTATTCCTCGTTTCTAGGTCACATTGCCATCTTCATAGTAGTTTGGAAATTATATTTGAAATAGATTTTTATACCTCATTCTATAAAAGCTAAGTCAAAGTATTAATATAGAAAAATGAGTTGATTATGTTAGATAAAGCCCATTAGTCGAAGGTAAACTTAATTAATACAAAGAAAGGCTTTGTGAAATGATATTTATCTTTAAAAAATCTGGGAATCAAGGTCTTTAATAGGAAAAATGAAGCATCAACATACTAATACATCATCAAAATATATAAAAATATTTGATTTGATTGAATAACTAATGACTATAAAAAGTGTATTAAATTGGATACCCATTTTTCTCTTAATTCTCTTGGTTCCACAAACATTTAATACAAAATGAGTCAAACAGATAATGGTAAAATTCCTTTAGAAACAAAAATATATAAAGAAGTCAAATGTGATAAGATTTAGGATTAAAAAATAATATAACCAGATCAATAAAAAAAATTTGTAAAAACAAGTTAAATTGTACAAGAAAGTTGGATTTCATTATACTAAGAAGATAAATTGTAACAACTTCATTCATCAAATTAGTTACAAACAAAAATACCTCATAAAATATGCATAAAATCTATGAATTTAAATTTTTAGAATTATAAAATGGAATAATTGATTAATTAGAGAATATTGTGACAAGTTGAATGATTTTTTTTTGGCTCCACTAAATCCCGTATGGAATTACTTTGGATTAAAAAATAATAAAAAATAATGAAAAATTATTTTTACATATTAACTAAAAGTATATTAACATTGAAATTAGATATGTTGAAACAATGTAATATAACTAAAAAAAACTATGAAAACGTGATATAAGAGGACAATTATAAGTTTAATTATAATATAACAAAATAAAAGTAAAAACTGGGAAGAAATAAGATAAATTGTGTGTAAAAGTAACATTCAAAAATATAAAAAGAGTTCAAGGATAACATCGTCAATCATCAAAATATGTACAAAACAAATCGTCTGTCAAAGAGGTCCAAAGCAAATGTTAAAAAAATCAAAATCAAAATTCATTTAGATTTACAATAATTTACAAAATCAAGTTAGAATAAATAATAACAAAACTTTCTTGATATTGAGGAAATAATTATTAAAGTTGAAATTAGAAAAATTAATGCAATGTAACATAACCAAATCAAAAACATCTCATGAGAAAAGAATAATAGATCTAGAATTATATGGTGATATAAACAAATTGAAGAGAAATATTTAAAGAAATGAAACAAATTATGTAAGCAAGTTATATTCTATGATATTGAGAAGATTTAGAAAAACATCGGTGATCATCAAGTCAGGTATGAACCAAAATATCTCATAAAATATTGAAAACAAGTAGAAAATTTAAAATTTCAAAATATAAAGCTAAATATTTTATTTAATTGAGCTTGTCGAGGCTAATCCATCAACATTTACTCCATATTAGTTGGATCTCGTTATAAAATACTATGAATTGTCATAATAAATAAGCAAAAGTAATAACAATAAATTATTATTTTAAAGCTAAGTTCAAATTTATTAAAGTTGAAATAAGTTAAGTTGAATCTATGTAATATCATAATATCAATAACAAGTACATGTCAAACATGAAGAGATTTCAAGTTACATTATTTTATAAAGTATCAAAGAAAACAATTTAATGAATGAGTAAAATAGAAAGGGAAATTTGTATTCTATGTTACTAAGGAGATGGGATGTAGACATACGTTGTTAAGTAACCAATTGAAACTGAAAATATTTTAAAAAATGAATTAAATTATGCATGAATTTTGCATTACATATTGTTAAGAATATAAAGAGTAATAATCTCAAACATCAAATAAATTATAAATTGAAATGTTTTGGAAATCAAACTAAAACACTATAAAAGAAAGCATTTAAAAATATAAGACAAACTTCCAAATGGATAAAGGTCATAAAAAGGGGCCCAACGATGTTTATTTTATCTTAATTTTTCCTCATTTTGATGTGTTATGTATTACAAAAATAACCAGACATATATAAAAAAGTATTGTTTCAAAATTGAAGAAGTATTTGTTATTACTAAAATAAGATAAACTTAAACTAAATAACAAAAAAAATTGATTAGAAAGCGTTGAAGAAAAGTTATGAATTATGTGAGAAAATTCGCATTCCAAGAAACAAAGTAGATCATATGTAACATCCATGACCATTGAATTAGATACAAAAGAAAATGCTTCATAAATAATACCAAAAGGCATTAAAATAATTTTTTTAAAAAATATTAAATTAAATATTTTTGGATAGATCTCTTAATTGATCCTTTTTTGGAATTACTGTAATATACCATAGTTAATAAGAATAAATCATAAAATTTATAATAAGTAAATATATATTAATTTTAAAATAGATTAATTCAAGCCATTTAATATAACTAAATAAAAGACATGTAAAGGTGAAATGAGATGTTTTTTAGTGTTAAATGGCTATATAAAAAAATATAAAAAAATTTGGAAAGAATGAGATAAATTGTATAGGAATATAAAATTTTCAAGACATTAAGTATACTGAGTATAATATATTTGATAATAAAAAGTACAAATTAAATTTTTTTTTAAAGTGTGTCAAGATTTTAGAAATTAAAATATTTTAATACATAGAAAAAAATTACTTAATTAGAGATAGCTCGATGAGATGAGTTTAACAAATTTTTTTATCTCGATTAGAATTTGTTTGAAATCACTAAGAATTATGAAGCAAATATGAATAAAAATAATATATTTTCATTTTGCTATCAAATAAATAAACATTATTGTTTGAATGTGATAAATTAAATAAATTAGGTACAACTAAAGGAGAGTTAAATAAGGTCACACACATGGTGAATTAGAACTTTAGTAATGCAATAAAATCAAAAGTGCTAGGTAGAAATTAGACAAACTATGCATGAAATTTATATTGCGTGATACTAAGGGGATGAAGAGTGAGATTGTTGATCGTTTAACCATCATTAGATAAAAAAGGTCATAAAGCATTCAAAAACTATAATAACATATTTAAAAATAAAAAAATGAATTTTATACTGAAGAAGCTCATTTATCTAAGTCTAACAACATTTCCTCAATCTTGACTATAACTCATTTAAAATTACTATGATTTACCAACATAAAAAAGCATAAACAATAATAAATTAACATTTTAATATTAAGTGATAATATATTAAAGTTGAAATAATAAAAATTGAAGCAATATAATAAAGCCAATTGAACATTATGTAAAGGTCATGCTAAAAGAGATTTAGAGAGAAAATATAATATAACAAATTCAATGTAAAATTTTTTAAGAAATGAGATAAATTATAAGATAAAGTTGCATTCCAAGTTATGATGGAAATTGAGGTAATATCTTTACACACCAAATTAGGTATGAATAAAACTATCTCATAAAATATATAAAAACTTAAGAAAATAAAATATTTTAGAACGTAAAAATAAAAATTTAATTTGATAAAGTACACTAAGATGAGCTCAACTACAATTTTTTTTGTCTTGATCATGCTATATTGTTGACCCCTATCTATGGTGTTTATGTTATGATAACAAACCCTAAGAATTTCTAATGAATTTGTTTGGAGAAATTTTTAGATTTAGGGTAGTGAATGTGTATGTTTGTTGGAGAACTTAAATATGTAGAAAATGTCAAACAACATAATTGTGAAATGTCATATTGGTTTTAGTGGAAAAACTCCAAGAGATATATTATAAATTTAATTTTACATATTTTAATTTAAACTTGATTAAAATGTTATGTTTTATATACTACTTATTACAAGACATAAAAAGTAATTTTTATTTAAATTACCTATCTTAGAAAAATTTTAGGATCCAAAATATTAGTCCATCCTCCTTAACAGACTTGAGAATAACTTTTTTTATGGTGTTGTATTGTTGTCTTAATAACTTTGACCATAAGTACATTATAATTGTCAAAATTAATTAATAAAAATAACACTAATTAAAATAATAATTAAAGAAGAATTAAGTGATAAGTAACTAACACCAAATCCAACAATAACACCTCAAACACTCACAACAATTATCTACTTAGGAACACTAGTCTATAAACAAGTTGACCTGTTCGAGTAAGTCCAAACAATATTTAATAGGTTGTTAGATGAAGTTATTACTTCAATTTTTAGTATATCAAGTGTTTAAAGTTATGACATCAACAATCATAAAACTAGATACGAGTCAAAATGTGTCCTAAAGTGTTATAGATCCTTACAAAATAAAATTTTTTAAAATTCATAAATTAATAATTATGAAAAATCTTATCAAAAAATGTCCAAGAACATTTATTTCTTCTTGATAAACATCGTCTAAATTTTTTTCAAATTACTATAATAAATAATTATAAATAATAATAAAGTATTGTTTAAATATTAAGTAAATATATATTATAACTTAAATGGGTTATATTAAATTAATATAGTACAATTATATTAAAATTTTATGATTTTCACATAAGAAGAGATTTAAAGTTATATTGTAAAATATTGAAATAGAAGAAATTAAAAGAAATGAGATAAATGATATAAGAAAATTCTAAAAAGAACACTCAGGTGACATCCTTAATTATCAAATCAAGCGTGAATCGAAGTGTCTTCTAGAGCATGCCAAATCATTAGAAAAAAATATTTAAAAATATAAAAATAAATAATTCATTCTATATAACTCAAAGAGATGAGTCTAATCACATTTTATTTTGTTGTCATCTTGTTATTTTGGATTACAAACAAATATTATTATATGCAATCAGAATTAATAATAAAGTATTCTTTTAACATTAAGAAAATATATAATAAAGACAAAATTAGTTAAATTGACTCAAAGTAATATATAACAAAAACAATTGATATAAAAGTCAATTGAGAAGGATTTAGAGTTACATAAAAATCAAACAAAATCAATTAAAAAAAGATATGAAGAAATATAAATTTTACAATGAAGTTCTATTCAAGATATTAAATAAAACGAGTCCCATATCCTTGATTATGAAATAATGTAGAAATCGAAATAACTAAAAAAAGTGTGTTAAAACAATGAATAAAAATTTAAAAATATAAACCTTTTTAATTGGATAGAGCTAGTCTAGTTAAGCCTAACATTAATTTAAATGAGATAAAGCTATTTTAATATTAAGAATACATAAAAAAATTTAAATGTTGTAAATTAGAATATGTAACACAACCAAATGAGCTCGATGTAATGGTGACATGATAAGAGATCTAAAGTTTCAAAGTAAAATATCTAATTCATAACAAAAAATTTGAAAAAGGAGATAAATTTCATGGAAAGGTTGTATTCTAGGATACCTAGGATATAAAAACATATCCATGATCATTAAATAATCTACAAATCTAAATGGATTAGAAAATGAGGCAAAACTTCAAAAAATTAAATCTTTAAAAACATAGAAATAAATATTTATTTGGATATAACACATCAAAACTAATCTAATGGATATATTTTGTCTCTCTCAGACTTTGTCTATAATTACTATAAAATAACATAATAAATAAAAATAAATAATTATAATTAATTATTTAAATATTAAATAAATATATATAAGAGAAAAATTGAAGCAATATAACATAACTAAATTAATGTGATGAAAATGTCACATGAGAAGAGATTTAGTGCTATAATTTGTAAAAACAAAGCAATGTGAATAAATGGCAAAAATGAGATGAATCTAACAATAGAGAAGCTTTCTAACATCGAAGGGATACTGAGCTTAATATGATATTTAAATCAAGTACTAATAAGAATGTTTGTAAAATTTACTAAAATACATAAATAATAAAAATTTTAAAAATATATAAACAAATATTTAATAGGATATCACTCATCCAAATGTGTCCAAAAACATTTTTTTCATTTTAACTAGACCTCATTTGCAATTATTGAAATATGTAAATGTGAATAAACATATTAAAAAAATTATTATTTTAAAGATATCACATGAGGAGAATGAGATTTCATAGTGAAGTAACGAAATTAAAGCAAAACTTTTAAAAAATTAGATATGTGTGCTAAGAAGTTTCATTCCAATATAAAGGAAATCAAGTGTAATATTATCAATCAAGAAATTTGGTGCAAATTGGAGTGCCACGAAAAGCAAGACAAAACCTCAAAAAAATATTTAAAAATGTAGAAATGAATATTTAAGCTGATAATGCTTTTGTTATAAGCCGTATAACATTTGTTTCTCCTTTATTCATGCCAACTTAAAGGAATATAAAGGTTACATGAGAAGAAATATGTAATTATATAATATGATATTCCTAACCAATGTGAAAAATTCTATAAAAAGTGAAAAGTATGCATGAAAGATGCATTCCGAGATACTATGGTGATCGAGGCTAACGTCTGCAATTAAGTCGTACAGGAATTTGAAACTCTTTTAAAGAACGAAATATCCATAAAAAATAAAAATAATTTTAGTATTACAAAAATTAATTTAAATGGATAGAATTCATCTTGTTCAAAACTCATTTGGAATTACTTAGAAATCCCAAAGTAAATGAGCATAAATAATAATTGATAGTTATTTTAATATTTTATAAATATATTTTAGAGCGTAAGCAAGATAAATTGATGAATTATAGTACAAAAAAATGAAAGTGATGTAAACGTCACATGAAAGAAGATTTAGAGGTACACAATATAATAATGTATAAAAAAAATTGAAAAAATTAAACTAATTATATAGGAAAGCTATATTCCAGGATACTTAGTCGATCAAGTGCAATAGCTTCAACCAAAAATCTCATATTTACATAATATTACTTAGAGAATTTTAACACCATAAGAATAAAATATTTAAAATAAAAAAATATTAAACTAGAGAGAGCTCATCAAGAAGAGTCTATTGATATTTTTTCATCTTGATCAAACATTATTTAGAATTACTATTAATTAAAAAAATTTAATAAATAAAAATAATAGAAATTCAAATTTTGAAATTAAGTAAATATATACTAAACTATAATTAGATAATTTAATGTAAGAAATTTGAATAAGTATGACAAACTATAAGAGAAAATTGCATTCCATGATACTATAGAGTTCGAGAGAAACATCCCCATTCATCAAATAAGATAGGAATTCGAAAGTCTCAAAATGTGTACCAAGCCTATAAAAATTTATTTAAAGTTTGATAATGAATATTTTGTTGGATGTCTTCTCCAAGATGAGTTCACCAAAATTTCCTTCATCTTGATCGAACCTTGTTTGGAATTACTGTGAATTAATAAATTTAAAATGAAAAAATAATAACCAAGTATTATTTTAAGATTAAATAAATATTTATTAATATTAAAATTAGATAATTTAAAGAAATGTAATATAAAAAATTACAGTGAGGCTTTAGTCACATAATAAAAATTTTAGAAATATTTAAAGAAATAACCACATAAAAGCGAAACAAATTGAATTGAGATGAATTATAAGAAAGTTGCTCTACAATATGCTAAAAAGACCAAGGGTGCTGCCCTCAATAATTAATTAATATATTAATAAAAAATGTCAAAAGCTATACAAAATAAAAAGAAAATAAAATTTTGAAAATATAAAAAAAATTAATTGGATTGAGGTTGTTAAGAAAAGTTTGATAATATTTCATTCTTCTCCATTGAATCTTGTTTGGAGTTATTATAGATTAACAATTTAATCAAACGTAAATATTAATAAAATATTATTTTATTATTAAGTAAAAAAATATTAAAGACCAAATCTGATGAATTGATGAAAGGTAATAAAATTACTTCAAAGAATTACAATAGTCACATAATAGAAGATTTATAGTTACAAAAAAATATAACTAAATTAAAATAAAATAATTACAAGAAGATAAAATGTACCTGATATTTACATTCAAAAATACAAAGTTATTCATGTGTAAGATTCTTAATAATAAAATTAAAAACGAACAAAAAACTCTCATAAAATGTGCCAAGAATAGATAAAATAAAATATTTATCTATCTAGAAAATTAATATTTAATTATATGAAGTTCATCAACCCAAGTAATACTTTCATCTCGATTAAGCCTCATTTTAAATTACAATGAGTTATGAAATAAGAAGAAATAGTAATTTTTTTAATATTAAGTTTACCTATTTTAATGTTAAAATAAGATAAATTGAAAAAACATTTTATAATAAAATAATGGCTATTTAAGCATTTGCTTGAGATGAGATGTACAGTACATAATAATGTAACCAATGGAATGCAAAAAAAAGTTTAGCCAAATGAGAAAAATTATGTGGAAACCTTGCACACAAAGAAGACAAGAAGATCACACATATCAATCTCATTTGTGAAATTGTGTATAATTAAAAATATCTCGTACGGAATGTAAAAACACTAGAAATATAGAAATGAATTCTTAATTTGTGAAACATCTATATTAATGAGTCCAATGACATTTATTTCATGCTAATAAGACCTCATTTAAATTTACTACAAAATAAAGGTAAATTAACATTAAAATTTAAGTTATATGTATATAATTTCAAATGAGATAAATTGGATCAAAGTAATGTAACCAAATTAAGGTGCTATAAATATACCACTAAAAGAGATTTATTATAATTAAACAAAATTAAATTGAAATGTTTGATGAAAATAAATAAATTGTGTAGAAAAGTTATATTTAAAGATACTGAGGAGATTAATTGTAATATCCTTGATTGACAAATGCTGCACTAATTAAATTATAATGTAAAGAATGTCAAAACCTTTGGAAATAAAATAATTAAAAATATGAAAATGAATATTTAACTTGATAAAAGTTATTGAGATTAATCTACCATTGTTTATTTTGCTTTCAATGGTCCCTATTTGAAATTACTATAAATAACCATAGTAAGTAATCATAAAAAATTACAAACTGTTATTTTAATATTTAAAATATTTAAGTAAAAAACAATATAAATTATGCTAATGTAATATAGTATAATTAAAGTGATGCAAAGATCTCATAAAATGATAATTTTATTTTCATAGTAATATAATAAAATGAAAGAAAAAAATTTAATAAATTAGATAACATGTATGAGAAATTGTTATTCCAAGAAACTAGGGAGATAAAGTATAATATCCTTGATCATCAAGTCACTCATGAGTTAAAGTTTCTTTTAAAGCATAACAAAGCACTTTTAAATAATTATCCAAAAATATGAAAACTTATTTAATTGGATAGAGCTTAATGGCATAAGTTTAATGGCATCTATAATTATTATTAATTACCCAAAAATAAGAATATTTAATAATAAATTACCTTTAAAATATTTAGTAAAAACCTCAAAGAAAAAAATATGACAACTTAAGCCAACTTAATACAAAACATTTGATTAAATGAGATGAAATGTAAGAGAAAGTTACAATCTAGAGCATTAAGGAGACGAAGTAAATCAATCACCATGAAAAATAATATGTTTAAAAAAATGTATCATGAAATAAGGCAACACCAAAGAAAATAAAATATTTTCATTTATTGAAATAAAAATTTAATTAAGAAGAGCTCATTGAGATGACTCATACTACATTTATTTAATATTGATTAGATCTCATTGGAATTACAAAAAATTAAATAAAAACATTAGCACAAAAAGAATTATCATTTTCATTTTAAGTAAAAGCACGTTAAAAAATCACAATAGAGGAGATTTAGAAATATTTTATATAACAAGCAAAAATGTTCAAAAAATAAAATATTTAAAACTTAAAATGAATATTTAATTAGCTAGAACTTGCTAGGAAGATTTTAACAACATTCATTTCCTCTCGATCTTACCTCGTTTGGAATTTGTATGAACTACAAATATTAATAAACATAAATGATAATATATTATTTCTTCAATATCCAGTCAACATTATTATGTTAGAATGAGAAAAACTAAAGTTATATAATATAGCATAATGAAAGTGGTGTAGACATCTCATGAGTACAGTATAAGAATTTAATTGTTATAAAACAAAATATAATCAAAAGTTTTGAAAAGATTAGAAAAATTGTATGGAAAAAAAATTAAACGCTAAGATCCTAAGTAGATCGAGTGTGTTGACCCTGATTAGCAAATCTGATACAAATACAAATGACTCATAAACAACGTGGAAACCATAAAAAATAAATTATTTAAAAGTAAAAAAAAATTAAATGGATAGTTCTCAATAAGACAAGTTTTGTAACATTTTCTTTCATCCTTGTTAGATATCATTTTTAATTATTAATAATTGTAAAATAAAGTAAAAAAATAATAAATATTATTTTATTATAAAATAAATATATTAGAGGTGAAATAACTTAAATTGAAGCAATGCAATATGTCCAAATTAAAATGATTAAGATTTTGATTAAGTGAGGTAAATTATAAGAGAAACTTGTATTCAAAGAAAGTAAGGACAAGAATCTTAACATCCTCAATCATCAAATTTTCTACAAAATTAAAAATAGCCCATAAAACCTATGAAGTCCCAAGGAAACAAAATAAATAAAAATATAAAAATAAATTTTTAATTTGATAAACAATATTCTTAATGATGAAAGAATTAAAAATAGCCCATAAAACCTATGAAGTCCCAAGGAAACAAAATAAGTAAAAATATAAAAATAAATTTTTAATTTGATAAACACTATTCTTAATGAAAAATGATGTCTTTTTTCTGGATCTAACCATGTTTAGAATTTCTAAAAATTTCCAAAATAAATAAGCAATAATAATAATAAATTACTATTTTAATATTAAGTTAAATGTAAGTGATACAAATGAAATCTAAGCAACAAAACAAATTTATAGTGATGTAGAGGTCACATGAAAGGTGAATAAGTGTTTCAAAGTAATATAGCTAAAAACAAGGAAAAACTTAGAGTTAATAAGGTAAATTGTACAAGAAATTTGCATTCTAGAAAATTTAAGAGATTGAGTGTAACATCCTTAATTAGGAAAAAAATAAAAATATCTCATAGGATGTGTAACAAATATTTGAAAATGAAATATTTAACAAAATAAATATTTAATGATATAAAAAAGTCATGACTTGGGTTAGAATTATTTTGAACAACTAAAGAAAAAATTAAATAAAATAAAATTATTATTTTAATATTAACCAATCATTAATTATTATTAAATGTGAAAAAGTCAGGCAAGATAATATAACAAAAGAAGTAAAAAATTGAAGATGTGAGATATATTTACTTAGAAAATTGCATTCCAACAGAATGAGAATATCGAGTATAACAATGTTGTTATCAAATAAAGTAAGAATTGAAAGGTCTCATAAAGTGAGCCAAAAATTTAGAAAATAAAACATTTAAAAATATATAAAAAAAAGTATAATAAATTTGATAGTGCTTATTAATTCTAGTCAAATAGCTTTTGTTTTATCTCAATTGCACCTCATTTGTAAATAATCCTAGTTACCAAAGAAAATAGGCATAAAATACAACATGCGATTTTTATAATATTAAGTAAATATATATTAACCCTAAAATGAGAAAAAATGATGCAATGTATTATAACTAAGTCTATTTGATGCAAATATCATATGAGACGAGATTTAGAATTACATAGTAATATTCAAAAACAATGCAAAAAATTTAAAGAGATAAATTGCATGACAAAGTTGTAATCTAATATACAACAGAGATTTATTGTGGCAACCTCATTTATTAAATTTAAAAGGAGTTAAAAGAACTCATAAAGCATTCAAAAGCATATTAAAATAATATATCTTAAAAACATAAAAATAAATATTTAATTACTTATAGCTCATCTATAAAAAAACAAAAATTTTTATTTTGACTTGATCGAGCCTCATTTGGGGTTATAACAAATTACTAAAGTAGATAAGAAAAATTATAAAATATTTCTATTTTAACATCAAAATAAAATATATTAAAACTAACATAACATAAATTAAGGTAATGGAATATAATTAAATAAGAGTAACATAAAAGTCACTCAAGAGTAGAATTAGAGTTTCATAATAATATAAAAAAAATCATAAAGAAATATTTAAAAAACATGTTAATTATAATAGAAAAACGTATTCCAAGAGAACGAGGACATTAAGAGAAGTATCCTTGACAATCATATTAGGGAGGAATCAAATTATCTCACGAACAAATCAAAAAAGCTTATAAATTAAAAATTTTGAAAGTGTAAAAATTAATTTCAACAAATAAAATAGAACTTTCCAAAAAGTTACATTCTAATTTACTTAGAAGTTCAAGTGTAACATCCTTGATAAGAAAATCTTATGCAAATAAAAAAGTCTCATCAAGAAAAAAAAACTTTAGTAAATAAAGTAATTAAAAATATAATAATGAATATTTAATTTAATTGAGCTCACAAAGAGAAGTCAAATGAAGTTTGTTTCATCTCAAATGGATATCTTTTCAAATAACAAAGAATTACCTTAATAAATAAGAATTATTAAAAAAATTATTATTTTAATCAAAATTAAATATTTTTAAATATTGGATGAAGCTAATTAAAGCAACGTATTACTACAAAAGGAAAGCAATTTTCAACATAGAAAGGAGATTAAGAGTCACATAGAAATATAAATAAATAACACCAAAAAATTAAAAAATATGAGATAAACTTTTGTGAAAGTTGCATTCTAGGATACAAAGAAGATGAAGTGTAATATCCTAGATCTTTAAATAAAATATTAATCAAATGTTTCATAAAATATGCAAAATCCTTAGAATATAAAATATTTTTTAGTGTAAAAATCATAATTTAAATTTAAAATATCTCCTCTAGTTCAGTCTAATAAAAATTATTTGTCGTCGTTCAACCTCCTTCGGAATACAGTAAATTATTATAGAAAATATATATTAATAAGAAAACAAATATTTTAATATTAGGTAAACCGTTAATAAAGACTAAAAGAGATAAAATGAAGCAGTGTAAGACAACTAAATGAAAATGAGATAAAAGTCAAATAAATGACATTTAGAGTTACATAGTACTACAAAATAAAAATAAAACATTTGAAGAATTGAGATAAAGTATATAGGAAACTTGCACTCCTTAATATAAAGGAGATGTAGTGTAGCACCTATAATAATAAAATTAAAAAAAAATTCAATATCTGTTTGGGAGTATTAAGATATTAGAAACTAATATAATTAAGAAAAATATAAAATTAATGTTTAATTTGATTAAGCTCATTTAGTTTTGCATAGATTATACCTCGTCTACAATTACTTTGAATTAACCAAAATAGCTAAGCATAAATTATAATAAAATATTATTTGGATATTAAGTAAATATGAATTAAAGCTAAATCAGATAAATTAAAAAAACATAATACAGCCAAAATCAAAGCAATGTAAAGGTGACAAGAGTAAACAAAGAGTTTGATATTAATATAACTAAATCAAAGGAAAAAATTTGAGGGAAAGAGATAAATTATAAAGGAATGTCACACTACACATTACTTTAATTTTTTATGTGAAACATCAATAGTCGTTAAATTTGTTATTAATTAAAAAATCTTATAATGGGTGTGTAAAAATTAATACTTAGTTGTATACAGCTTGAGGGGGCGACACCAACAATGTTTTCTGGTCATGATAAGACATTATTTGGAATACTATTAATTACAAAACTAAATAAAACTTAATAATGGTAAATTATTATTTTGTTACTTAGCAAATATATATATCAAAGTTAAAATAGAGTAAACTAAAGTAATATTATACATCAAAATGAAAGAAATAATTTCAACAAATAAAATAGAACTTTCCAAAAAGTTACATTCTAATTTACTTAG
Source organism: Vanilla planifolia (assembly GCA_023846275.1). Classification (NCBI taxonomy): domain Eukaryota; kingdom Viridiplantae; phylum Streptophyta; class Magnoliopsida; order Asparagales; family Orchidaceae; genus Vanilla; species Vanilla planifolia. The sequence goes on from JAIUJO010000039.1 coordinate 1,333,199, forward strand.
AAGATCAAGTGTAACATCCACATCCTTGATAAGAAAATCTTAAGCAAATAGAAAAGTCTCATCAAGAAAAAAAAAACTTTAGTAAGTAAAGTAATTAAAAATATAATAAATGAATATTTATTGAATTGAGCTCATAAAGAGAAGTCAAATGAAGTTTGTTTCATCTCGAATGGATATCTTTTCAAATAACAAAGAATTACCTTAATAAATAAGAATTATTTAAAAAAATTATTATTTTAATTAAAAGTAAATATTTTTTAAATATTGAATGAAGCTAATTAAAGCAATGTATTACTACAAAAGAAAAGCAATTTTCAACATAGAAAGGAGATTAAGAGTCACATAGAAATATAAATAAATAACACAAAAAAAGTTCAAAATATGAGATCAATTATTGTGAAAGTTGCATTCCAGGATACAAAGAAGATCAAGTGTAATATCCTAGATCTTTAAATAAAACATGAATCAAATGTTTCATAAAATATGCAAAATCCTTAGAATATAAAATATTTTTTGGTATAAAAATCATAATTTAAATTTAAAAGATATCCTCTAGTTAAGTCTAACAAAAATTATTTTTCGTCATTGAGCCTCCTTCGGAATACAGTAAATTATTATAGAAAATATATATTAAAAAGAAAAAAATATTTTAATATTAGGTAAACCGTTAATAAAGACTAAATGAGATAAAATAAAGCAATGTAAGATAACTAAATAAAAATGAGATAAAAGTCAAATAAATGAGATTCAGAGTTACATAGTACTACAACAAAAAAAAATAAAACATTTGAAGAATTGAGATAAAGTATATAAGAAACTTGCACCCCTTTGTATAAAGGAGATGTAGTGTAGCATCTATAATAATAAATTTAAAAAAAAATTCAATATCTTTTTGGGAGTATTAGGATATTAAAAACTAATATAATTAAGAAAAATATAAAATTAATGTTTAATTTGATTAAGCTCATTTAGCTTTGCATCAATTATACCTCGTCTACAATTACTTTTAATTAACAAAAATAGCTAAGCATAAATTATAATAAAATATTATTTGGATATTAAGTAAATATTAATTAAAGCAAAATCAGATAAATTAAAGAAACATAATACAGCCAAAATCAAAGCGATGTAAAGGTGACATAAGAGTAAACAAAGAGTTTTATATTAATATAACTAAATCAAAGGAAAAAATTTGAGGAAAAGAGATAAATTATAAAGGAATGTCACACTACACATTAATTTTTTATGTGAAACATCAATAGTCGTTAAATTTGTTATTAATTAAAAAATCTTATAATGGGTGTGTAAATTCAAACAAACAAACTTTTTAAGACTATGAAAATAATTTAATTAGATAGTGGTCATCTAAATGAGTCCATCAACATTAATTTCTTCTCCAATAGACCTTATTTGGAAATTAGTAACTTACAAGAGTAAATAATAATAAATAATAATAAATATTTATTTTAATGTTAAGTAAATATATGGTGGAGACAAAATAAGATAAATTATTTAAATTAATAGAAATGATTCAAAGCAATAAAAATGTCACATGATAAGAGATTTTGGGTTACATTTATACATAAAAAAATAAAAAAATATATTTCAAAAATTGAGGTAAATTATATTGGAAAGTTATATTTTAATGTACAAAAGAGTTCAAGTGTAACATTCTAGGTTGTCAAATAAAAAATGTAAAAATTTCACCAAAAACATGGTAAGCAATAGAAAATAAAATATTCAAAGATTTAAAAATAAATATTCAATTAGATGGAGCTCATCAATTTAAGTCAAATGACTCTAGTTTTGTCTCGATTTGACCATGTTTTAATTCAAGCGAAATTACTGAATGAGCACAAGTAATAGTTAATTATTTTTTAAATATTAAGTAAACATATAATAATACTACAATGAGTTAAATTGAAGGAATGCATTGTAATCAAATGAAGGTGACTTAAACATCACATGGGATAAGATGTATAGTTACATGTAATTGTAACCAAATCAATGCAAAACTTTTGAAAATTTGAGATAAATTCTATGAAAAGATTGCATTCCAAGACACCAAGGAGATCAAATATAACATCTGTATTCACCAAATACGGTGCAAATAAAAATACCCAAAAAAACATGCCAACTATTAAAAATATTAAAATGAAATTTTAATTGGATAAAACTTGTTAACATGAGTCAAACGAAATTTAATTGGAAAGACTAGATCATGATGACAATTGTTGTGAACTAGCAAATTATATAACAAAAAATAATAACAAATTATTATTTTCTAATTGTATAAATATATATTAAGTATAAAGAGAGATAAATTGAAGAACTATAATACAAAAAAATCAATTGTATTAAAATGTCACACGAGACGAAATTTAGAGTTAGAAAGTAACATAACAAAATCAAAGTAAAAAGCCTAAAAAATGAGATAAATTGAATGTGAAATTTCAATTCAAATTATACTCAAAAGATTGAGTGTAAAAACATAAATTATCAAATCTAATATAAACTAAAATATCCCATAAGTTATGTCATAATCTAATAAAAAATATATTTAGAAAAATAAAAAAATAATATTTAATTAAATATACTTTGTTAAATCATGTTAAAAATAATTTCCATACTAAATGAGGAAAAAATTAATAATTTTTTATATTTAAATATCCAATTCATATATATTAAAAATAAAAAGTGATAAGCATAGGAAATATGAAATACTCAAATCAAGGTAATATAAATGTCACATGAAACAAAATGCTGAGTTATGCAGTAAAATAATCGAATAAAAGTGAAAAAGGTGAATAAATGCAATAAATTGCATAGAAAGATTGCATTCTGAGTTGTTAAGAATATCTAGTATAACATCTTCAATGGTAAAACTAAGTAGGAAATCGACTATCTTGCAAATCAACCAAAAACCAAAGAAAAATTATTTAAAAATGTGAAATGATTCTTTAATTAAATTGAGCTTGTCAAGATGAGAACAATGACATATTGTTTGAACAGAATAAAATTTAATAAGGATTTTTGAGAAATTACCAAAGTAAGTAACCATAAATAATAATAAATATTTCTTCAATGATTTAAAAATATATATTTATAATTAAATGAGATAAATTGAATCAATATAATATAAAAAAATTATAAAGTTATGTAAACGTCACATAAGAAGAGATTTAGAGTTACACACTCATAAAACCTAAACAAAGTAAAAAATTTTAGTAATAAGAAATTTTTGAAGCACAATAAAAATATTTCATAAAGAATTCTAAATAAAAGAAAATAAAATATTTTAAAAGATAAAAAATGAATATCTTACTAGGTGGAGCCTGTTAGGACATGTCTAACAACATTTGTTTAGTCTTGATCAACCATATGGAAAATTACTAAATATTATTGAATTCAAAAATATTATATTCCTTTTTTGAGATTAATTAAAAATATTTTAAGGCTAAAAAGTGATAAATGAAAGTAATGTAGTATATGCAAATTAAAGCAATCCAAAGGTCACATGATATGAGATATTTTGTTAAATAAAAATTTGATCAAATCAATTAAAAACATTTGAGTAAATTAGATAAAATATATAGAAAGTTAGATTCCAAGTTAAAAAGAATATCGAGTGTAATATCCTTTGATCATCAATTCACGTATGAAAAAATATCCCTCAATGATCATAAACAACCATAGAAAACAAAGTTTTTAAAATAATAAATAAAAACATTTAATTGGATAGAGCTCATTGAGATGTGCTAAATGTTGTTTGTATCTTTTGGATCAAACCTACTTTGGAATTATTAGAAATAATCAACATAAATAAACACGAATAATAAAAAATTATATTTTTAAAATTAATTAAATATATATATATATTAAATCTTAAATGGGGTAAATAAAAGCATTGAAATGTTTCCAAATTAATGCAAAACTTTTGATGAAATGTGATCAATAAAATGAGACAATTACATTCCAAAATACTAGGTAAATCAATTGTAACATGTATGACCATCAAATAAGTTTTGAATTGAAATATCTTGTGTGGCATGCTAAACATTGAAAATAAAAGATTTAACACCATTAAAATAAATATTGAAATTGATAGGACTTGCCGAGACAAGTCCAATAATGGATTTTATTTGGAATTATTACAATTTTTCATAATAAACAAAATCAAAAATAATAAATTATTCATTGAATATCTAGAAAACATATATTAAAGTTAAAATAAGATAAAATTGAATAAATGAGACAAAGTATACATGCAAGATTCATTATAAGTTACTAAAAGGATTGAGTGTAACAACCTCAATTGTTAAATTAGGTATGAGTACAAATGTTTCTAAAGGCATGCAATGACCATAGAAAAGAACATAATTAAAAATATGAACATAAATATTTGATATAATATTACTCATTGAGGTAAGTCTAATTCTATTTGTATTATTTCAAGCAAATAACATTCAAAATTATAATGAATTACTAAATTAAAAAATAATAAATAATATTATATTTTAATTTTAAATAAATACAACTCAAAGTTGAAATAAAATACATTTTAATAATCTAATGTAACAAAATCAAATTGATGTGAAGGAAACATGTAACGAGATTTATGTTTCTATAGAGATAAGATAAAATATAGGAAAAAGTTTTATTCCAAACTAGTAAGACGAAAGGTAACATCCTTGATCATTAACTTTCTGTGAATTAAAATATCAGATAAAACATATGTAAACATTATAAATTAAATAATATGAATATATATAAATGAATACCAAAATGGATAAAGCTCTTTAACTTAAGTATAACAAGGTTTTCTTCAACATGATTATATTCATATGCAATTAGAATGAAATAAAAAAGTAAATAATTATAAATATAAACAAAGTGTCCTTCATTATTAAGTAAATATATATTGTATTCAAAATGAGATTAATTTAATGAATGTAACATAAGCAAATTGAAGCGATGTAAAGGATAAACAAGAAAAGATTTGGTGTTGCATAGCAATATAAACAATTTATCGTGAAACAATATAAGAAATGTGATATAATGTAAAGGAATGATGCATTACAAGATATTAAGTAGATTGTGTTTACCTTGATCATTAGATCAATTAGGAATTGAAATGCCTCCCAAAGGTTACGAAAACCCTACAAAATAAAATATTTAAACGTAAAAAAATAAATATTTAATTTGATGAAACTTGTTTACTCGAGGTTAGTGAAAATTTATATATCACAATCAGTCCTCTTTTGTAGTTATTATGAATTATCAAAATAAGCACAAAAATATTAAAAAATCATTTTAATAAAATATTTAGTAAATAGATATTATAGCTAAAATAAGATAAATTAAAGTATTTTAATATAGAAAAAGTAAGCCATTGTACAGCTCACATGAAAGGAGACTTAAAGTAACATAGCACAGTAACAAAGTTAAAGACAAAAACCTTAGAAATTAAAAAACTTTTGTGGAAGGCTTATAAGAAAATATTAATGTTATCAAGCAGAATATTGTCAACTATAAAACATGGAATGAGACATAAAATCTTGTAAAACATGCCCTCTAAAATTAAAAAAATAAAAAATTTTTAAGATAAAATATTTAAATCTACAGAACTCGTCAAGATGAGTCAAATGATGCTTGTTTTTTCTCGTATAGGCCATATTTAAAATTATAGTTAATTACCATGGCAAATGATAATAAATTATTATAAATTAGGTTTTGAATATTAAGTAAAAATTTGAATAAAAAAAATTATATTGGTATGGTGTGTCCCAATACACTAAAGAAATTGATCATGCTTGATTGTTAAATACGGCATCAATTGAAATATGTTTGAAATCATGCCAAACATAAAAGAAATAACTCATCTAAAGATATAGTAAAGAATATCTAATTAGATGAGGCTCTTTAAGACAAGTCAAATGAGTTATCAAAGTAAATAAAAATAATAATAATAAAAATATTTTTTTAATTTCTAACAAAAATTTATCAATACTAAAAAATTAGATAAATTGAAGCATTGTAATATAACCAAATCGAAGCAAGGATTTGTTCACATAGTAAGAAATTTAGAGTTGCATATTGATATAACAAAATAAAAAAGCGAGGTTTGAAATAATGAGACAAATTATACATAAAATTTGCATTCCAATATTCAAAGGAGATCGAGTGTAACATTCATGATTATCAAATAAGGAACAAATGTATATGTTTCATAAAGCAAATTAAAATGTAAGAAAATAAAATATTGATAAATTTAAAAAAAATAATTAATTGGATGGAGCTCATAGAAGAGAGCTTAATGACATTTATCACATCGTAAATGCTCCTCTTTTAGATTTATTATGAATTACCAAATTAAATAACACAAACTAATAGTACATTATTTTGTTTAATATTAAAAAACTATACATTAAAGCTGAAATAAAATAAATTAAATAAATGTAATAAAACAAAGCTCACAAAAGAAAAGATTTTCAGTTACATAATAAATAATAAAATAATTGCAAAATGTTTAAAGAAATGAGATCATTTTTATAGGAAAATTCTATTCCAAGATACTTGGAAAATTTTGTTCAACATTATCAATCATTAAATTAAGCACCAATCAAAATACTAAAACTTCTTGAAATTATAAAAATAAATTATTTGAAGACATAAAATATAAATATTTAATGAATAAAGCTCCCTAAAGAGGCTCCTTTAATAATTGTTTCATCTTTTGTGTACTTCATTACAGATTACTAAAAATTTCCAAACCAAATAAACATAACTAATAATAAATTTTTTATTTTAATATTAAGAAATTCTTTTTTGAAGTGTAAGTGTGGTAATTGAAGCAATGTAATATGACTAAATTAGAGTGATGTAAAAGCTACAAGAGTCGAGATTTAGAGTTAATCAAATCAAGACGCATAATTTAAGAAATTTAGATAATTTGCATAAAAAAAGTTGCATTATGAGATACTTAGCTTCAAGTCTCGCTTCATTTATCATCAACTGAGGCACAAATTAGAATATCTCATAAAGCATACCAAAAAAGTAAAAGAATAAAATATTTTAAATTATAGAAATTAATATTTAATTTGATATAGCCTATTGACATTACTTTACTGATATTTGCTTTGTCATGATCCAACTATGTTTAGAGTTACTATGAAATACGAAAGTAAATAATAGAAAAGAATAATAAATTATTATTTTTGTATTAAGTGAATATATGTTAAGGATAAAATTAGATAAATTGAATAATGTAATGTGGCCAATGTGGAGCGATGTAATGGTTAGATTAGAAAGTATTTTGAGTTACCAAGTAACATAACCAAATCTACGAAAAAACTTTGAAAAAATGGGAGGATTACAAGAAATTTACATTCCAAAATATTAAGAAGTTTGACCAAAAAATCTTGTCTTATAAATTAGTTATGTCTCCAATATCTAACAAAGTGCTCCAAAATCTCAAAAAAGAAAATACTTTAAAATATAAAATTGAATATTTTGCTCACCAGAGCTTAACGAAGGTGAGTCCAACAACTTTTGTTTCTTCTTAATCAGACCTCATGTAGATTTATTTTGAATTACAAAAGTAAATAAGCATAAATACTAAAAAAATAAAGTTTTAATTTTAAATAAGTACATATTAAAGTTTAAATTTGATAAATTGAAGAAATGTGACCTAATTAAATCAAAATGATGCTAAGATTTGTCGAAACAATATTTAGAGTTGCGTAGTAACATTACAAAATTAAAGAGAACAATTTGTAGAAAAGTGATAAATTATACAAGAATATTACATTCAAACACACTAACATGGTGAAGTGTACCATCCTCAATAGTAAAATTAGACGTAGATTAAAATGTCTTATAAACCATACAAAACCATTGAAAGAAAAGTATTAAAATTATTGAAATGAATGTTCTTCTGGATAAAGATTTTCGAGAGGATTCGAATGAAGTTTTCTTTGTCTTGGTCAGACCATATTTAGAAAAACCAAAATAAATATGAAAATAAAGAATAAAATATAAATTTTATTTTAAGTAAATATATATTAAAGATGAATCAAATCAATTGAAGCAATACAACTAAATTAAAGTAATAAAAAGTCAAATAAGAGAAAATTTATAATTACATAATAATATAACAAATTTAGAAAACATTGATAACATAACATTTTATACATTATTCTAGTGCCAATTGTTTCTTATCAATAGGAACTCATTTCAAATTACTACAAATTATCAAAGTAAATAAGCAAAAAAATAAATAATAAAATATTTTTTAAAATTAATTAATAAATATCAAAACTACAATAAGATAAAATAATAAAAAATAAAACATTTAAAAATAAATAAACAATTGTTTATTAGATAGGGCTAAATGAGACTAGAACAACTAGAAAAATGAATAAGCATAAATATTAATAATTTTCTTTTATGTTATGTAAATAAATATTAGAGCTAAATTAAGATTATTGGAAACTATATAATAAAAAAAATCATAGCAATCTAAAGGACACAAGAGAGAAGAAGTAGAGTTACATAGTTAAATAAAACATTTGTAAAAAAATGATTTAAATCATATAAGAATGTTGCATTGAAAGATAATATGGAGATTTAGGGCGATAGTCTTGATCAGCAAATAAAAACCAATTTAAATATCCCATAAAGAATGCAAAGACCATATAAAAGAAAACATTTTCAAATAAAAAAATAATATTTGATTTGGAAAAGGTTGTTGAAATAGGTCCAACAACATCATTTAAAATTACTATAAATTACCAACAAAAATAAGCACATATAATAATAAATTACTATTTTAGTTTTAATAACGTATTTATTAATGTGAAAATGAGATAAATTAGAATGAAATAATAAAACCATATCAATGAGAAGAGTTTGAAGAATTGATATTAATTATGTGAGAAAATCTACATTCCCTGATATTGAAGAGTTTTTGTGTAGTATATATGGCTGTCAACTTATGTATTAAACAAAATATCTTATTAATCACACGAAAAAAATTAAAAGTAAAATATTTAAAAATATAAATTTAATATTCAGTTTGATAGAGCTCTTTGAGATAAGTTTGATGACATTTGTTTCCTCTCAATTAGGCCACATTTGCAATTACTATGTTTTACCAAAGCAAATAATTGTAAATAAAAAAAAATAGATTAAGTAAATATTCATTAAATGAAAAGATAGATAAACCAATGTAATGTAATGTAACTCATTCAAAGCCATGTAAAGATGTCACAAGAGGTGATTTATTGTTAAAAAGTGATATAACAATATCAAAGAAAAAAATTTGAAAAAAATGAGATAAATAGTATGGGAAAAAATTTTCAAGATAAAAAAGAGTTTGACCGCAAATCTTTGATTGGCAAATATGCTACAAATTGAAATTTCATACGAAGTGCATGAAGGCCTTGTAAATTAAAACATTTAGAAATACATAATAAATTTTTAATTAAACAAAGGTTCTCGAGACAAGTCAAACGACGTTTTTTCATCTCGATTAAAACTTGTTTAGAATTATTACAAATTACCAAACTAAACAAACATAAATAATAAAAATCTTTATTTTACATTTAAAAAAAGAATATTAAGGTAGAAATAAGATGAATAAACTAATAAGGTACAACCATACAAAAATTATATAAAGGCTAGACAAGATGGGAAATAAAGTTTCATAGTCAAAAATTAAAAGCAACACAAGCCATTCAAAAATGTGAGATAAAGTGTACATAAAATTTGCATTACTTTACATTAACATGATCATGTGTAATATTCTTAATGATCTAATTATGCATAAAAATAAATGACTTATAAAGCATGCTAAAGCTATAAAGCAGAATGTTTTAAAAGATAAGAATAAATATTAATTGGAAGGTGCTCATTAAGGTGAGTCCAACAACATGACCCTCTTCTCCATCAGATCTCATTTCAAATAATTATGATTTACAAAATTAAAAAAGCATAAATAATAAAAAATAGTTATCTTAATGTTAAGTAAAAATATCTTAAAATTTAAATTACATTAAGTAAAGTAATATAATAAAACTAATTCAAAATGATGTAAAGGATACATGGGAGGAGTTTTAGAGTTTCATAGTAATATAACCAAATCAAAGTGAAATTTTTAAAGAAAAGAGATAAAGTTCAAGGGAGAGTTGGATTGTGATATATGAAACGTATCAAGTCTAGTATCATCGATCATAAAATAAGGCAGGAATAAAAATATCTCATAAAATATAAAAAACATTTACCATGGAAAATGCTTAGAAAAATAAAAATGGTTATTTAATTACATAAAGTTCGTCATGATGACCCCAAAGAAACTTGTTTTGTCTTGATCGCATTGTATAGTTGACCTTTAACCATAATGCTTTATTTTGTGATAATAAATCCTAAGTCTTTCTAATTAATTAGTTTGAAAAAAATTTTAGATTTTATGTACTCGATCCACATGACTCATGGAAGAATACAAAGATTAAGATGAGTGAATGTCAAATCTCATGAAGATTACCTTGGGTTGAATGCAAAACAATCAAGAGATATATTTTGCATTTATGTTTTGCTATTTTAGCTTTACTTTGATTAGAATATTAAGCATGATATAATTTTTTATTACATTACAAAAAATAAATTTCTTTGAAGTTAATAATCACATAAAAATATTAAGGTTTTTGAAAACTTAATCCAACTACCTTAACCATCATAAGAAAATTTGTTTTGATCAAATCTTAGTATTATCTCAATAAATTTTTAAAAATGGATGTTGTAATTAAAATAATTAATTAGTCAAAATAATACTAATTAAAAATGGCTTAGTTTATTATAAATAGGAAACAAATATGTTGATAATGCCTTAAACACCCATGTTGTCAGCATATGAGTTTGGAATGTTAGTCCCCAAACAAGTTGATCAGTTCTGGTGACAAAAAATTTGCTTTGATTAGTTGTTAGGTTAGGTCATTACTCTTATATCTACATATGAATTATTTCAAAAATGCAACACCATCGAGTGTAACAACTTCGATCATCAAAATAAAGTATGAATCAAAATATCTCCTAAAGTGTGTGAATATTTAAAAATATAGAAATAAATATTTAAGATGATGGAGTTTTTTGAGATGAGAGCAACAAGATTTGTTTATTCTTGATTGGATCATATTTGTAATTTTACAAATTAGTATAGTAAAAAAGTACAAAAGAATTATTATTTAAAAACTAAGTAGATATTTATTAAAGCTTAAGTGAGATAAATTCATTCAATGTAATTTAGAAAGATTAAAGCGACGCAAAAATAATTTGCAAAGCAATTAAGATTTATATAGTAATATATCGAAATCCATGAAAAACATAAAAGAAATATGATAAATTAAATGAGAAAGTTGCACTCAAAGGTACTAAGATAAATGAGTGTAACATTTGTAATCAACGAAATTAGGTATAAATCAAAATGTTTCTGAGAGCATGCTAAACCTTTAGAATATAATATTTAAAATTTTAAAAAAATAATATTTAAATTAATAAAGCTTATGGAGATGAGTCCAACCACATTTGTTTCATCTCAATCCTCTTCTTAAAAATTATAAAAAATTACCAACATAAATAATCACAAATAATAATGAAGGATTCTTCTAATATTAAGTAAATATATAATGAAATTAAAAGAGTTAAATTGAATTAATGTATAACCAAACAAAAATTATATAACTCTATATCTTCTATGGTGCGACATTTATATCACTTTGATTTAGTTATATTACATTGTTTCAATTTATGCTTATTTACATCACTAATTTGTAGTAATTCTAAATGAGGTCTAATTGAAATGAAAGAAATGACGCTAGACTAACCTGAAAGAGTTATATGAAATTAGATATTTAATTACAATCATTTAAAAATGTTATTTTCTAATGCTTTGGCATGATTTTTGAGATATTTGAATTCATACTTAATTTGATGATTGAGACTATCACACACGATCTGGTTAGCAACTTGTAATGTATTCTTTTTGTGCAATTTATCTTATTTTGTCTAATGTTTTTGTTTGATTTGGTTATATTGCTATGTAACTTCAAATCTTCTCTCATGTGACATTTATATGTCTTTGATTGTATTATATCACATTGCTTCAATTTATCTCTTTTCAACTTTAATTTATATTTGCATAATGTTAAATAATAATTTGTTTTAATTTATTTTTCTAATTAACAGTAAGTTCAATTAACATCTGATCAAGATGAGACAAATTTTGTTAGACATGTCTCAATGAGTGCTTTCAAATACTATTTTTTAATATATTTAATTAATTTTTCAATGATTTTCATACACTTTATGAGAAATTATGATTTCAAATTGATTTGATGATCGAGAAGTTCACAATTGATCTTGTTAGTTTCTTGGAATGTAGCATTTTTGCCAAAATTTATCTTAGTTCTTTAAATTATTCTATTTAATTTAGTTTAATAAATATGAAACTTTAATTCTCATCTCATGTAACTTTTTACCTGATTTGATTCGATTGTATCATAGTACATCAACTTAATTTTATTTCTTATATTTATTTAGTTGATATTAAAATAAATTTTATTGTACTTTATGTTTATTTACTTTTTTAATTTATAGTAGTACAAAACAAAGGCTTAATAAAATGAGACAACTCCAATTAGACTTTACTCATCAAGCCTTGTGCAATTATATATCAACTTTTGTATTTTTAATTGTTTTATTTTCTATAGCTTTTGCATATTTTATAAGACATTTCTATTAATGAATTTTTTTTATTAGGGATGGTGTTCATGATCTCATTAGTGTCATGGAATGTCCCATTATATTATAATTTATCTTATATCTTAAATGTTTTTCACTTGAATTGATTATATTTGTAAGTATAAATCTCCTTTTCAGTAAGCTTTACATGCCTTTAATTCGTTCATATTATTTTGCTTCAATTTACATTATTTTTGCTTTAATATATCTTTATTTAATATCCAAATATTTATTTGTTATTGTTTTCTTTAATAATTTATAGTAATTGTAAGGGACATCTAGTCAAGATGAAACAAAAGTCATTGAACTCACTTGATGAGCTATATGCAACTACATTGTTAACTCCATACTTTTAAAAATTTTTATTTTTGAATTTTTGATAGTTTTTTGAAACATTTTCATTTATCACATATTTGTCAATGTAAGATATAAATTTCAATCTCGTTAGTTTCTTCAAATACAACTTTTTCTTACAATTTATCACTTTTCTTGTAATTTTTCTCTTCAACGTAGTTCTATTATTATGAAACTCTAAATATCCCTTTATGTGATATTTACATAGCTTTATATTGTTTTAATATATCTCAAGTTAGCATTACAAAAGTTTGACTTAATGTTAAAATAATATATTTTTTTAATTTTTTAAATGCTTATTTACTTTACTAATTCATTATAATTTCTAACAAGGTCTAATTAGCACGACATAAACAACTTAAGATTCACTAAAAATGGCCATTTAAAAATTCATTTTTATATATTTTAATTTAGTTCCCATTCACAAGTAGTTTTAAACTATTACTAAGTTGAAGCAATACTATATTAGAAACTGAAAGTAAGTTTTAAGTGAATGGAGGAAGGACACTCAAATTAAAAAAGAATTCAATCATCAATATTTTCCACTAGTGTGAGGCTTTCTATTAACAAACTTCAAAACAAGAATGAAAATTGGATTAAAGATAAGGATTACATAACTAGAGAGGCCACTCTCAAAATCCATAATCAACCTTAAGAGGGTATTATAATTACAAAGCTACTAAAAGGTTCCAACACTACATATCATGCCTTATTAAAAGAGACCCAATTGAATAATTTACCCAATTACTAAGGAAGACTCAAGAGTGGAGTGGAAGGACTTATTTTGGAGGCAGCTATAGGCTTATGTGAATTCATTGGTCTATTCTACAAAAAATGTTAGCACGTTATCATGCAAAATCGTCAACTAGACACATAATATTTTTTTAGTGGAAGACCAGTTACCCTATCTATCGTAACAATATGTGCCATCCAAATTAAAAAATCAAAAACTGTATGATCATTTAACAACTTTAAGTTAATTAATTTTAACAAATTTGTTAATACGATCTTCACCAAAAATCCTTACTAATAAAATTACGAAAATAATATGAAAGATAATCTCCTCTAAACAATTTGTATTTATTAGAGGGAGAAACATAGCTAACAAAGTTAATGTATTGGAGAGTTGAATCGATGAAGAATTGTGGCAATTTAATGATCTCAATTGCGAATTTTTATTCAATATATTACAAGCATTTAGATTCTACACTAAATTCATAGATCAAGTTAAAAACTACCCCCATATTAGTAGACACTCAATAATTGTTAATGGCTGCCCATGTGTATTTTTCAAAACTACATGTGTGAAGGAGAACCCATATCACTTGCTTTATTAATATTGTTATTGAGGCCTTATGTCATGGAATATGGATCATACATTCTAGTGGTAAAATAGGCAACTTATCAGCCCCAATATGTTGTGCACGTATTACTTATCACCTCATTTGTAGATGACATCACCATCTTCATCATTCTTAGGAAATTATATTTGAAATTGTTCTTTATACCTAATTCTATAAATGACATGTCAGACAATTATTCTACAAAAATGTAGGTTATTATGTTAGATAAAGCCCATCATTAGAATGTAAACTTAATTAAGACCAAGAAAAGCTTGGTGAAATGATCATCATCTTTGAAAGATTTTAGAATCAAGGTCTTTATTAGGACAAATAAAGCATCAGTATATTAATACATCATCAAAAACATATAAAATATATTTGATTTGATGGAAAAACAAATGATTATGAAAAAGTGTATTAGATTGGATACTCACTAATCTCTAAATGGTGTTGGTTCCAAAAAAATCTATTATAAAATGAGTCAAAATGATAATGGTAAAATTCTTCTAGATAAGCCTAAAAAACCATAATAGTTTCCATTGGAATTTTGGGATGAATGTATTTATCACAATAAAGAAAAATATGTTCGGTGTTAAAAATATTGCCACTAAAATCAAGGTGTTCTCTATAGACTTTGGCAATTATTCATCAATTCTAAATGATTGTAGGCAACGTTTGTGGAAATGAGGTATAAACACACCATCCAAAATTGGAAAGTTAAAAAGGAGAGTTACCACGAGTTTTTTTCTTTCTTGGCGTACAAAGCAAAGAATCTTCAAGTTATAGACCATACTAACAAATACAAGTAAGATTACGATTACAAGGAATAATATTAAAGTAAACGAGAACATTACAATGTAGATTACTCAACAAAGCTCAAGCTAGATTAGAAAAATATAATTTAAAGTAGAAAGTTTATTATGATAATGCCAACTTTAATCTATCTAAAGAGTTTGTTGAAGTTAGTAATGTAATAATGATTTTTTTAGAAAAAAAGGGATGTGGAATTTCAAAAGCTGAATTAAAAAAGTAATACTTTAATGGGTAACAAACTTCAACCATGAGAAGAATGATTCACTAGTATTTTAGAGTAAGATATATAGATTTCAAATGTCTCTTAATACATGCAAAAAATATTACAAAATAAGATTTTCAAAATTATGGAAATGAATATTTAATATTATAGACCTCAAGGTGATAAGTCTAGTGGTATTTATTACATCTCAAACAAACCTTGTCCAGAATTACAGTTAATTACCAAAAGCAAAAAAAGTGTGAAAAAAAATTAACTCGTATATTAAACTTTTAGTAATTATGTAATAAAGTTTAAATGAGATAAATTGAAAGAATTCAACATAACCAAATCAATGCAATATAAAGTTCAAATGGTAAAAGTATTTTTTTATTATGTGTAATGAAATCAAAACATAACATTTAATAAAATGAGACATGTTTTTTGGGAAAGTTGCACTACAAGATGGTAAAGAGATTGAGTCCAACGTCCTCTATTGTTAAATTAGGCACAAATAGAAAGATCTCATAAACCATGCCAAAGACATACTAAAAAATTTTTTAAAAAAGAAAAAAAAAATTAAAAGGATAGAGCATACCGAGATGAGATAAATGTATGTAATACAATATAATGAAATCAAAGACATGTAAGGGTCACAGAAGAGGAGCTTTAGAGCTAGTAATATAGCAAACTAAATGAAAAAACATTGAATTGATTAGATAAATTGTATAAGATAGTTGCATTGTAAGATATTGAAGAGATGAAGTATGACATTTATTGTCAAATAAGGTAGAAATTTAAATAACCTATAAAACATACAAAAATTTTAGAAAATAAGATATTTCAAACATAAAACTAAATGTTTAATTAGACAAAGATCATACATATGAGTCCAAAGTTTGTCTTGATCAAACCACTTTTTGAAAAATTTGAAATTACCAAATTAACTAATCATAAATAATAGAACATTATTATTTTAATATTAATCCAATATATATCCAAATCAAAAAAAAGATAAATTAAAGAGATTTCATATAATGAATTAAATGTCATGTTGAAATAGTTAGTAGATTTTGTGTTGCATAGTAATCTAAAAAATCAAAGTGAAAAGACTGAATTACTTAAAGTTATTTTTTGGGAAAGTTTTATTCTAAGATGGTAAGGAGATAAAAAAACCAAATATCACATAAAATATGCAAAAACCTTCAAAATAAATTTTTAGGACACAAGTATGAAAATTTAATTGATGAAGATAATGATGATTGGTCTGATGATATTTGTTTGTTCTCCTTTAACATCTCATACAATTAATGTGAATTCTCAAATTAAATAAGTAACTTGAGAAATTTGAATTCTATGATAGTAAGAATATATAATCTAACATACATGATCATGTAATCTCATTAATAAACATTTCTCTTAAAGCATACTATAATCATTAAAACAAAATATTTAAAAACATAAAAAATGGTTGTTTAATTTAAATTTGGAACTACTATGAATTACCAAGGTAAAAAATATAAATAATAATAAATTATAATTTTAATATTAAGTAAATAATTATTGAGAATGAAATGAGAAAAATTGATCCAAATTAATAAAACTAAGTGATGTAAAGGTTAAAAGAGGGTAAATTTAGACTTATTGACTAATATATACAATTCATAGCAAAGAATTAAAAAATGAGACAAATTCTATAGGAAAGTTGAAATCCAAATACTTAAGAGATTAAATGCAACATCCTCGATTATCAAATCAGGAATTGACCAAAATATCTTATAATGTTTGCAAAAACTCTAGAGAAATAAACTCTTAAAATGTAAAAATGATTATTTAATTAGATAGAAATACTTAAGATGAGTCCAATAACATTTGTTTTATCTTAAAAATAGATTTTTTTTGCAATTACTTTAAACAACCAAACTAAATAAACATAAAAAATACTAAATTATGATTGTAATATTAAATAAATCTATAGTTTTACTAAGCTATGATTAATAAAGGAAATGTAGTATAAACAAATTAAAGTGATGTAAATGTCAGCCTAGTCGAGATTTAAAATTGTAGAATAATTTCACCAAAACTAAGAAAATAATTTGGAAAAATAAGATAAATTATACAAAAAGTTTAATTCCATGACAATAAGGACATCGTGTGATGCATTCTCGGTCATGAAATCAAATACAAATTGAAATGTTTAAAAATTATGTAAAACCCTAGAAAATAAATTTTACAAGAACATTAAGTTCCATGATATTAAGAAAATTTTCTTGATTATAAAATCTACTACAAATTAAAATATTGATTAAAAAATACCAAAAACCTAGCAAAAAATTAATAAAACTTTAGGCAATATTATTTAAATAGAAAGACCTAGTTATGACTAGTGAAATTACATTAGTTTCACTTTGATTAAGAGCATCTTTAGAATTACTACAAGTGACAAGTCAACTAAATAAGCAAAAATATCTATAGAAAACTATTTTAGTATGAATCAAATTTATATTAAACTTAAGAGAAAAATTGAAACAATTTAATCTCAAAAAATCAATGCAATGTCTTATATAGAAGGACAATTAGAGTTTCGAAATAATATAACCAAAAAAAAAGAAAACAATTGTTTATGTAATACAAATTTTATGAGAAATTGATATTCAAAAATGCTAAAGATATTGAATGTAAATCCTTGGTGATCAAATAAGGAAGTAATTTGAATGACTTGTAAAATGAGTAAAAACCCTAAAAATTAAATATTTGTAAATATTAAAAACATTTAATTTGATAAAGATCATCGAGTTGAGTCCAACGACATTCATTTTATCTGAATCAGCCCTCATTCGAAATTACTACAAATTGCTTAAATAAATAAGGATAAATATTAAAAAATTGTTATTTTAATATGAAGAAAATATATTTTTAAGGAGTAATCTAATAAGCAATGAAAAGGGTAATATAACAAAATTGAATGCAACATAAAAGTCACATAATTGGAGAGTTAGAGTTTTATAGTAATTTAAACAAATCAATATGAAAGAACTAAACATGTGATCAATTATGTGAGAGAGCTACATTATAAGACACTTAGGAGATTGATAGGAATATCATCAAACATCCAATTAGCCATGACTTGAAATGCTTGGTAATGTATGTCAAAACACTATCAAATAAAATATTTTAAAAGGAATATTTTATTGATTAAAGCTCATTGAAATGTGTAAAATGATTTTAATTTTGCATTAATTAGACCACATTTAAAATTTCACTAATTACAAAATAAATAAGAATATGTCATAATAAATTATTATTTTAATATTTACAAAGCAATAAATAAGGTTGAAATAACATTCATGAAAAAAAGTAATTTTACCAAATCAAAGCAATCAAAGGGTCACTTAAGTAGAGAATTATTGTTGCATAGTAATATAACAAAATGAAGCAAAAGTTATGAAAAAATAAGATAAATTATTTGAGGAAGCTTTATTGTAAGATACCAAAGCAATAAGTTGTAGCATCAATCTCCATTAAATAACTATAAAGTGGATATGCCTCATAAATAATTCCAAACTTAAAATAATAAATAATTTGGAAATAATGAAATTATTATTTAATTAATTGGAGCTCATTTTGGTGACTCAAATTATCTATTTCATACCTATAAAATAATGTTTCAAATTATAAAAAATTACTAAAGAGAAAATAATAATAATAACAAATTAGTTTTTTTATTTTTTTCAAACATATAACCATGCTAAAATAACGTAAATTGAAGAAATCTATTATAACCAAATCAAAAAATTATAAGGGTTACACTAGAATGGAATTAGTGTTTTATAGTATTAAAATTAAAATAAAATGAAAAAATTACAAATATGAGATAAATTATATGATAAAATAGCAATCTAAGGTACTAAAAGGGTTAAGTATATTTCTTCAATTCTTCGACATGGAATGAATTGAAATGCTTTATAAAACTTGCAAAAAGCCTAAATATTAAAAATATTAAAAAAATATATAAAAATAAATATTAAACAAGATAATGTCCATCGAGATCAACCCAAGGATGTTGCTTTCATATTAATCGAAACTAGTTTGGAATTATTACAATACAATTTAATAAATAAGAATAAATAATAATAGATTATTATTATAACATCAAGAAACCATATATCAAAGCTAAAATAAGATAAACATAAATAATATTATATAACCAAATCAATGTCATGTAAAGGTCACAGAGACAAGTTTAAGTTAGATACTAATATAACCAAATCAAGTAAATGTTTTTAAACATTAGATTAATTTTATGATAAAGATCAATTTATTGATCACAAAATTTTGTCACAATTAAAATGTCTTGTGAAACATTCCAAAATTATAAAATAAACTATTTAAAAATATAAAAATGGAATATTAAATTTGATAGAGCTCACCAAGTTGAGTTTATTATGCTTATTTTGTGTCCATTTCATCTCATTTAGATTTATTACAAATTACAAAAATAGTTAGAAAAAAAAAATAAAAGTTATGGTTTTCAATATTAAGTACATGTTTATTAACACTAAAATGAGATAAACTCAGGCAATGTGATGTAATCAATTCACAATATTATAAAAGTCAAATGAGAATAGAATTAGAATTTCTTAGAAAAATATATGAAGAAATGAGATGAATGTCTATCAAGAAATGATATTCATTTGATGTCAATCAGACCATTTTATGAATGCCTATGAATTACAAAAAAAATAATAAGCTTAAATAATGATAAATTTTATTTTTTTAGTAATTAAATATATTCTTAAGCCAAAACAAAATAAATTAAGGCAATATAATATAATGAAATTAATGCAATATAGAAAGACAAGAGTAGAGATTGAGAGTTACTTTGTAATATAAAAAATTGAAGAAAAACAATGATGTGAAACTTCTTTTCAATTATGCTTGTTTCATATTGGTTATTTGATTACGAATAAAACAGTGAGTTACAGTTGCATAAACGGTGATTCTTGTTTCATATTGGTGAGACTTCTTTTCAACTATGTGATTTATCAGATGAAATTAGTATAAATAATAACAAATTATTATTTCAATTTTAGTTAATGCTAAAATGAGTTAAATTAAAAGAACATAATCTAACTAAATCAAAGCAATGTAAAGGTTACAAGTGACAAGAAATTGAGCTTCAAAGTAATATAATCAAATAAAAGGGAAAGTTTTGAAGATAGAGAACAATTACATGAGAAAGTTGCATTCTGGAAAACTGAGCAAATTAAGTGTAAAGTCCTTGATTGTGAAATCAAGAACGAATCAATTAGTCTTTCAAACCATGCAAACACAATTGAAAATAAAAAAGTTTAAAAAATACAAATAAATATTTTATTAGATAGAGCCTATCAAGTAAAGTTTCATAGCATTTATTTCATCTTTATTTGTTATGATTAAGAATTTTTAATAATAAAAAATTTAAATAAATATAAATAATAGTACCTTATTGTTTTAATATTCAATAAACATATTTAAAAGTTAAATTTAGTTAAAGTGACATAATTTAATATAATAAAATAAAAATTATTTAATTGCCAAATGAGAGGTGATTTAGAGTTATAATGTTACTTTAAAATGTCAAAGAAAATCATTTGAAAAAATTAGATAAATTGTGTGTGAATGTTCCGTTTGACTATACTAAGCTAAAGTGAAACATCCTTAATTGTCAAATATGTTATGAATCAAAATGACTCGTAATACATGTTAAAATTAGAGAAAATAAAATATCTAAAAATATAAAATTAAATATTTATTTTGATAAAGCTCATTCAGATGAGTCTAACAAGGTTTGTTTCATCTTAATCAAGCAACATTTAAAACTATGTCCAATTATCAAAGAAAATAAGGATAAATAAAAATGAATTTTATATTAATATTAAGTAAGCGTATATTAATATTAAAAGTATGTATTAGTTTAATCAATATAAAATAGCTAAATAAAAGCGATGTAATGGTCATACAAGAGCATAATTTTTGCTGAATAACAATAAAACCGAATCAATGTGTAGTATTTGAGGAAATAAGATAAAGTTTATAAGAATGTGGAACTTAAAGATGCTAAGTAGGTCCAATGAAACATTGTTGATAGTCAAATCATCGATGAATTAGAATGTCTTACGAAGCATGTTAAAAATCTAGAAAATAAAATGTTGAGGAAACATATAAATGAATATTTGTTATATTATAGCTCATTAAGACAAGTCTAATGATAATTATTTCATCTAGAATGGATCAAATTTGGAATTTTCATGAATAAACAAATTTAGTAAAAGTAAATAATAACAAATTATTATCTTCATACCAAGGAGATTTATAATAAAGGAAAAATTGATATAAACCAAAGTAATGCAATATACTAAAATCAAAGCAATTCAAATTTTACACAAGAAAAAAATGCAGTCAATATTAAAACAACCAAATCAAAAATATTTAAAAAATGAGATAAATTGTTTGAGAAATTTGGATTCCAAGATACAAAGGAGATTGATGATAGCATCCTTGAATGCTAAATCAATTATGAATCAAAGTGTCTTACAAAGCATGCAAAAATCACAAAAAATAAAATGTCTAAAACCATAAATGCGAATATTTCGTTAGATAGAGCTCTTTTTTATTACTTTAACAATCTTTGCTCTGTCCAATTGAACCTTGATGGGAATTATAGTGAATTATAAAAGTAAATGAAGACAAAGAAAAATAAATTATTATTTTTAATATCTAAGAAAATATACTAAAGTCGAAATATGACATGCTTTGTCAATTTAAAGTAAAGAAATCAAAGTGAATTGAAGCTCACACAAGAAGAAAAATAGAGTTTAATAGTAATATAGCCAAATCAAATCAAAAAAATTTGAAAAATTAGAAATTATTTGAGAGAAGTGAATCCAAGATACAAAGAAAATCAAGTTTAATTATCTCGTTTTTCTAATAAGATATAAATCAAAATTTATCATAAAACAAGTGGAAACCCTAAGTACTAAAATATTCAAGAAATATAAAAAAATGTTTGATTTGATAGAACTCATTTAGACTGATTAATAGTATTGGTTTCAACATGATTAGTTCTCATTTGGAGTATTTTGAATTACCAAATAAAAGAAGTGCAAAAAATAATAAATTTTCTTTTTTAATAATATGGAAATAAATATTAACATTGAAATAATACAAACTAATACAATGCAATATAATCAAAACAATGCTTTATAAATATCATACATTAGAACATTTTTAGTTACATAGAAATATAACTAAATTAGAACAAAAAATTTGTTGAAATAAGATAAATTTTAAAGTTTCTTTGTAAGCTATCAACGAGATCGAGCACAATGTCCTCGATTGTCAAAAGAGGCATACATCAAATTATGTCATAAAACATGCCAAAAACATAAACAATATAAAATAAAATTAAAAGGAGTTATAAAAGAATTGTATATATATATATATGTGAAAATTTAACTAAAAAGAGCTCATTGATATGAGTTCAACAACCTATTTTATCTTAATATGACCTAAATTATAATTACTATGAATTGCAAAAATAAATAATCATAAATAGTAACAAATTACTTTTTTAATATGAAGAAATATATATTGTTGCTAAAAGGATGAAAGTTAAAGCACTACAATATAAACAAATCAAACAGATGAAAAGGTAACATTTGAGGATATTGTGGCTTACATAAAATTACAACAAAATCTATTAAAACATTAGAACAATTGAGGGAAATTGAATAGAAAAGTTGAATTCAAAGATATTAGAGAGATCATACGCAATATCTTTGATCATAAAATTACATATGAACCAAAATATCTTATAGATTATGCCAAAACCCAAGATAATAAAATATTTAAAAAATAAATAAATGAATAATTAATTAGATAGAGCTCATTGTGAAGAGTTCAAAAAAATATTTTATCTTAATTGGACATCCTCTCGAGTTACTGTGAATTACCAAAGTAGATAATAATAAGTAATAATATATTATTATTTTAAAATTACGAAAATATATCAATGCCAAAATATGGTATTAAAATAGTGTAAAAAATTTCATATAATGAACAAAATAAAATTTCATATAAAGCACATGAAAACCAAATGATATAATTTTTTTAAATATAAAAGATGAAAATTTAATTAAATAGTGCTAGTCGAGGCCACTTTAAAGACTTTTTTTAGTCTCAATTGGACAACATTTAAAATTATTATGAAATAACTAATTAAGTAAATTTAAAAAATAATAATTTATTATTTAATTAGTATGTGAAAATATATAAAGCTAAACTATGGGTAATTGAAGAAATATAATATAACTTAATAAAAATGTTGTAATGATCACATAATAAGAGAAATAGTATC
Organism: Vanilla planifolia; assembly: GCA_023846275.1. Classification (NCBI taxonomy): domain Eukaryota; kingdom Viridiplantae; phylum Streptophyta; class Magnoliopsida; order Asparagales; family Orchidaceae; genus Vanilla; species Vanilla planifolia. The sequence goes on from JAIUJO010000039.1 coordinate 1,357,101, forward strand.
TCATAAAAATATAACTAAATAAAATTAAACAATTTGAAAAAAATGAGATAAATTATATGCAAAAAGTATATTTCAAGAATCGAGAATAGCCAAGTGTAACAACAATGTCAATAAAGGTACGAATCAATCTCATAAAATGTGTCAATGCTCTTAAAAATAAAAATATTTCAAAACTTATAAAACATTTTTTATTGAATAAAACCCGATGAGATGTTTCAGATGATCTTTTTTTCACCTTGATGATCTTTGTTTTAATGTTTAAAAAATATCATTTTACGTTGGTAAAAGAAAATTGAATTAACAAAATATGGCCAAAACATAGCGATGTAGATATATGATTAGGAAAGATGTTGACATACATATAAATATACAAAAGCTAAGAAAAAAGTTTAAAAATTAGACAAATTATATGTGAGGGTAGCGTTCCAAAATTAAAGAGAATTAGTGTAACCTTCTTGACCATTAAATTAGGTACAAATCAAAATATCCTCCAAAATATGCCAAAATTGTAGAAAAAATAATTAAAGCAATAAAAGTTAATGTTTTACTTAGATATAGCATGTTGGGGCGATACCACTGATCTTAAATAGGTATAAATAATAATAATTTTGTATTTTATCTAAGAAAATAAATATTAAAGCATTAAAAATATAAATTTAAGCAATATAATATAGCTAAATCAAAGAATTGTAAAGGTCACTTAAGAAGACAATTAGAGTTTGACAATAATATAAAACATAATTAAGGAAAAACTTTTAAATAAAGAGATAAATTATATAATCGACATCAGGCTGATAGGGTTCAAGGCGCAAATTGGAAATACTTTGTGTAATCTTCAACTGGGTCGTCTAGGGTAGTGTAGTATTATGAAGGGGTTGGGTTAAGCTTGAGTTTATGCATTACTGTTGGCATTTAGTTATTGTTCAAGTGAAATAAGATAATAATGAAAATTCACAATGTTGTGCATTGCATGCATCAAAATACTATATCAGTCAATAGCAGCCTGAGACCAAATTAGAGATTCTACAAGGCTTCATGGACCATTACTTATGGTAAGGGACATCAATGCCATACTTGCAAATTAAGAGAAAAACTGGGGGAAACATTTAATAGCAAGCAAGCTCAATATGACTTCTCTAATCTAATTCATGACTTAGATTTGACTAACTTGGATTTGTTAGGAATTGGTTTACTTTGGGTAATAATAAGAAGGGGAATTCTCATACATTAAAAAAATTGGATAGAACTTTCAAGAATATTGATGGTATGCAAGCCTTCCTAAGTACAATTATCACTCATCTTTCTCACATTGGCTTGATCCACTTCCTATTTCATATAAAGTTTAGGAAATTGTCATTGGATAATACTAATAAAAGAACCCAATTCTAAAACATCTAGTTAACCTTTCCAAATTTAACTAATGTGGTATATGTTTCTTGGAAAAGAATGGTTAGAAGAAATTCTATGGATAAGCTATCCACCAAATTTTGTAGAGCCATGTCAACTTTAAAGAGGAGTGTCACTAAACTTGGTAATATCGTTAGCACGCCTTATTAGTTAGAATAGGAAATCTAGGATCTTGAACACAAGGAAACTACAAATGGCTTAAATGAGCTATAGAATGAGCTATTGGTACTATGTATGACTTCTTAAAATAATGTTGTGGCCTTAAAAGAAGATTGGTGGTGACAACATGCTAACTTTAAAGGGGCCACCCTTGAGGACTAGAAAAGAGGTGTTTTCTAAATTGTGAGAACTTCTACATTTAGAAGAAATTATATCCACTGACTTAAAAAAGAAAGTGGGACCTGTTGTTTACCCCAACTAAGACAAAAGACATACTCATATGCTTTTTTAGTCAAAAGTGGTTTAGCTAAGGGTTATGTGACATATCTTTATCTTTCTAGCCTTTGATAACTATCAATATAGATTAAGTAGCCACACTTGTGGCTAAAATAAATGATGATGAGAATAAAAATGTAGTGATTTTCATAAAATGAAATAAATCTCCTAATGTGCATGACAACTAAGCTAAGTTTGTTCATGGTTTTTGAAACATTACAATTGTTGATACTAGCACATCTATGAAATAATTGTTTAAGGATAGATTCATGGCCAAATAGTGATAATATATGTTGGTCATTCTCATTCCAAAAGTTTAGGATATTTTTAAACCTAAATGTTTTTAGTTCACTAGCATATGCAATATGATTTGTATAATAGTGACAAAAATATTTGTAGTTAAACTAAAGATGATGTTTCCTGATATAATAACAAGGGAATAAAATGCCTTTGTGCTAGGTTATGTTATGTCGGATAATATAATCTCAGCATAGGAAATAGCTACCCATATGTACTTATCTACTTCCAAAGAGGGTTTGGTGGTGCTAAAGTTAAGTATGGAATACACATATGATCAGACCAACTAGAATTTCATGTTGGATATGCTAAAGCATTTGTAATTCTCGAGTACTTGGTGTCATTATATTAAAGCTTGTATCACTACATTGGGACTTGAGATTATGTTTAATTGGTGTTCATATACATTGGATTTACTTAGCTAGGGGGTCTTGGCAATGATGTTTGCTCTCATCATAACTAGTTACAATTATGTTTGAGTTTCTCTATTGACATATGCAATACTAGCTTCAGTATGCTACATGATTGGGTTCCAGAATAGCACTTCCTCTTTAATGATTACACACCTTCTATATGTTGTTGACATTATTATTTATGTACCTGCACCATGTGCTAAAGTATAAACTATTTAGGATATTATGAACTAGTATGGGTAATACTTAGGTCAAGTGGTGAATCTTAACAAATCTAGAGTATTATTTAGTAATAAGATGTAATGTAAGCAAAGAAAGATGATAGTAGAAAAATTACATATGCATCAAGTTGTTCAATTAAAATATCTTGGCATATTAACTATAGTAATTAAAATACATAAAAGAAGATTTCAAATTTATTATTAATCAAGTTGAAAATTATGTCAAGATGGATGATTAGGTCATTATCAATAGAGGGCCATATTTTCATGACAAAGTTATTGTTAGCTTTTATTCCTTTGTACGACTTAGCCCATTCTTTAATTCCAAGTAGCACTATTATAGAGTTGGATAGATTGATATACCATTTCGTATGCAGTTATTCAAAATGTTTGCAACACACTCATTTATAAATATTAGGAAATGGCTTCTCTTCTTAAACAATTTGGGGGACTCAAAGTTCATAGTTTTTTGACCTAATAGTTAGTATTGATTGTAAAACATTACAAGTGGGTGATGGCTCAAAAAACTATTTATTGGCTAAATCCATCAAATGCAAGTACTTTGGACAAACGTTACTTTCTATATACTACACAGTGCTTCTCATATGCATAAATTACTTAGTATTATGACCTCTTAGACAATTTATAATACTATTTGGAGGATTTTTATATGTAATTCTGTTTCATTTTCATTGTAAAATTATCTTTACATCCATTCTATTACTTTTTGTCCAACCTATCTTAATATTGAAGTGGACAATCTGAGACTTATAGTAGAGCTGGTTATGGAGCATATTGTATGGTACAATAATATGATACAAAACTTATTTGCATTTGATTTGGAAAATCGAAGTTTATATTCCCTATAGGACAAATCAAATAAAAATGATGTGTTGTGCTCCAAATTGAGTGAAGGTACAATGCTGGACTCAAACATAATCTATACCAGTATATACACATGCTTGAATTTTACTAAAAGGAGGTTGTGTCTTTTTAGAAGATGAAGGTGCAAGCTTATGTCAACTTATTCTTGTGTGGAGTAGCACTAAATTTGATTCTTGCTTGTTCCTTGCTTTATGGAAAAGGGATTAAGGTGTTAGAGCTCCATTTGTGGGGCTACAATATGATTGAAGATGTGAAACCAAATTTGAGAGTGCCATAATGCAAAAGCATTCTTGTTTAGAAACATTGCAAATGTGAATTTTTGAAGCTCAATGAAGGGAATTGCATTGACCTTCTTTGATTAACAAGGCTTCTCAGCTAGATTCCTATGAATGTGTGGATGGCGACTATGTATCATATAGTCAAGTTCACTACATTTATGTTATTTAATCTTTGGCTTAACAAATATCTTTGAGAACATGCTAAAAAGGCAGAAAATTTAGTTGCACTCCAAAAAAATATTTTATTTGCTATTGCTACTTGTTTCAACTTTTCTATCCCATCCAATGGGAGAACCAGTGCCTTGGAGAGTTACATGACACCTATTATTGGACTTCTCCAATGAGATGGGTTAAACTTAACTGTGATGTAGTTGTGCAAAAAGTTATCAATGGTGCAATTGGTATTATCATTTAAGATGACAAGTATTGACCTATTACAATTACAGGTAAAACGTTGGTTTCAAATTTAGTTTTGTCCATGGAGACTATTGCAATTCTTAAAGCATAGCAGTTCTCTAAACACTACTTCCAAATGTCTGAGGAGCAGTGATCAAATTAGACTCTACTAAAAAATATTTATAATGAACTAGATGTTATCATTTATGATGAATAGAAGCACTCATCATAGTTATATTGCACATATTCAAGGTATGCAGTCCTTCAAACTATCTCACATAAAGTGCCAAGGCAACTATGTTGTAGACTAGTGGCTCATCACACACTCTTGTATGAGCTATTTTAGTACCAAGGAATGCCCCTTTCTACCCTTTCAACTTTGTCTTTTGATAAATGTTTTCAAAGATCCTCCTTAAGGAGATTATGATGCAGGCTTTGGCCATTTCTTTATCAAAAGAACCAAAGAACTTTTATTAAGGAGTTGAACAACTTTGAATGTGACATTTTATACATGATGGGTAGAGTTGTAAAAATGCAGCAAATGGGTGCAAAATTGTGCTTTTCGGTGTTGTACATAAAGATGGTTAAGTACTATGGGTTGATTGACAACATTGGGAATAACAGGTGGTGAAAGTATAGTGGTCGATGAAGATTGGTTTTTCATAGCTTTTGTCATATGCTTAGTGCTTGCATGTGATTCTCTTTTTATTTGGATCATTTTTTACAACTTTTCAAATGAAATTATAATTCTTAGACATCTAAATACACATTTAGAAGTGATGAGCAATTTCATTAAGTACATTCTAAAAGTCGATCAATAAAACAAAAATCAATTTGTTGTAGGCAACCCAATCATAGATGATAGATACTGATGTTTAACATCTAGCTAGAGAAAACTTGAAGTTAAAGAGTCATAGTTTGGTCATCAAATATTCTAGAATTGTCTTCACTTTTAAGGCACTGCTGATTGGTGGTGTATGTCAATATTTTGTGAGGGACATTTGAGTTTATTCTAAGGAAGTCTCTTAATCAAAGGAGGATGTTTGTGATGACAATATTTTTATAGAGAACGAAGTACCACATTGGGCATAGTAGTATTGGAAAAATAAAAACTAAGACCATTAGGTACTAAACTTGAATTGATTAGACATGTTGAAACTTATGTTGCTTCACAAGAGAAGTCTCCTTATCCAAATGTTGTTGTTGGAGGTGATTAGTTCTATGGCATACAAGATGCTTATGAAATGTCATAGTAGCCATGAAAGATAATTATTCGAATGGTAAACATGATCTACATTTCATGTTTAAAGGTAGCTACAAAGAGGTGCTTATTACAGAAAGAAAAGATAGTGTGAATCATCACTAATGAAAGGTTCACCCAATAACTTCTTAAAGAGACCAAGCTATTTGGATGTTAAGTTGTTGACACCAAAAGATACCTATTTCATAATTTATGAAAAACTCCTTCTATTGAAGGAGGCATGTGAATTATATTCACTACCACCAGTTCCAATTGTTTGTTATGAGCATGTTGTGTGATCAATCAAACGATGTGATTTTGGAGGTAGCCAAAAAAGGTGAGCAAGTGGCATATAAGAGGAGATCTTGACCCGTTATCCAAAATCCCAAAAGTGCATCAAATCATTGGGAAAGTTAAACACTTTATTTCAATATTCATAAAATTTAATCATCATACCAAATTTTTTCATTTGTGCACTGGACCATATGATTTCTTGTATGGAATTCTACAAATTCCACTTATGTGTATACCTTCCCACTCTACCACCAACATGAGTACTTTAGGTGTGGGTTTCTAAAACTACTTATCATTAGGTGGAGATCCCTTCTTTTAAACATTAATGGAAGTTTTTGGCTTCAGAGAAAAGTTCTTACTTGTTTGATGATTCTAGAATTTCTTATCATAAGCCACCTTTGGTAGACTTTGTAAAGATATGTTGTTTGTGTCTTAGAATTTCTCAATTGACTATGAGATGAAATAAGTTTTAGCATATGATTCTCTGTAAATTTTTTGTTAGAGCATGGTTGATTTTAAAAACTTGCATGATTTTTAATTTATCATTAAAAATCATTTTTTTAAAATTTGAACATTTATTTTTTAATTCATATAAGTTATATATGCATACATATAAATCTTGTTTTCATGTTTGATGCTACAACATTTTTTTATTTATACTCTCTTATTATTATATTTTGAGATTCTTTTGTTTTTGTTTTTCTTTTTGATCCCAAATTAAGAAGTTTTTTCTAACTTAATTTTTTTACCAATTGGTCTAGAACATAGTATAGAATGTTTGATTCTTGATCTGTACAGCCTCTCATGTACCAAGTATTACAATATTCAATTAAAGAACAAACTTATTCGATATGAAAGCTAAAAAAATCCTTCAAAAATCCATAAACTAATTTGAGAAATGTTGAGGTAGTAGATAAGGTGGAACTCTTACATAAAGAAGGTCTATGACAAGTTACTTTGAAGTTTTGGAATGTCAATAGCAAATGAACCTAACCAACCAAAAGAACAACCTTGGTGTCAAACTACTACACATACTTATGATAGAAGATATGATGGAGACAATGATCACATGGTTGGCATCGTTAAAATGGAAGATCCAACAAAGGATGGTAGTTTATATCAGAGAGCATATAAAAATTAAGAAATAAGAAAGGAGCATTGTTTTGGTTGGTGTGATTTTAGTGAGCATTGAAAGTACTAATTTATAAAGGCTAGCTTAATAATATGTTAAGTTATCTATTCATGTATTAGAAAAAATTTATTTTTGATGAAATTTGAGGATTACTCCAATCATGAGAAGAACTGAAGATTCATCTATGAGTTAAACATGTGTCCACCTCTTAAAAATGTTAACTTTTGGAAAATTTGTCATATCTTTTCAAAGCTTGTAAAACTACCAATAAATACATTACTAAATTTGAGGATTTTGTGGTTAGACATGGTTACAAGGGCTAGATGGTGTCATGTTGTCTTATTTTTAGTTGGGTTTGAAGATTCTACTTAAGTTGAGTTATACTTGAGAAATCTTGCTAATTTAGAAAAGGCATACAATGATGCCCATGATGTAGAAAGATTTAGATGATCAATTGCCCAGGAAAGTTAAATTTCTTTGACCACTTCCCATCTTAAAGCTTGTTCCATTGCTTCTATTATTCCTACTTGTTTACTTCACAAGAAACTTAGGCCACTCTAACTTGCCAACAACCTATGAATCCAAAACTCAAACAAATTAACCATTAGTTACGCAAATGAGTTCTATCCCTAAAACAGGAGAGGTAATGGCTTAGCCTAGTGCCTTAAGAGAGCCCTATAAATAGAGATAGAAGAAATCATATAAGAAGGCATTGAAGTTTTGGAAAATAAGTTTATATTCCTAAATGTGGATGTTCACAAACGATTATGATCACTAGTTAAAAGTGTCTACTATAATGGATTTTCATGACTTAATACAGGAACACGTTTCAACTTGGTATAATTTATTATCACACGCTAAATTTTCTAATAAAGCAACTAACTTGAGTGCTTCTAAAATTTATTAAAAAAAATATCCTCAAAGTCTTACTGATTTGATCCATTCACCTTATGACTTCTAAACTTTTGAGTTTATTAAGTCTTTTGTTGAAGTTATTTCACCACTACATTAACATATTGTCAAATAAAATATATAAACAACTAGTAGAAGTTCATAGATAATTTAAAAATTTTTTTGAGAGTGATTATGTATTTATCCATCTTTGGGTAAGAGATTTCCTCCAAGAACCCTCGAGGAATTATGTGCCCCTGGTGTGTACTAAATAGAATTATAAAAATCTTATGTATCATTGTGTATGATTTTGATTTTCTTAATTGTTATGAAATAACTACTATTTTTAATATTTGCATTGTTTTAACTTATAGAGAACCATGTCTATTACTTAGCTTTTTTAACCTTCACCAACATGGTTTCTAGTGTGGTTTGTTAAAATTTCTTTTCCTTTCAATTTGAGATCTCTTATGTCAAAAATTAATGTGAGTCCTTACCTTCTAAAAAAACTTCTTACTTGCCCAAGGATAGTTATATTTGTTATCCTAAATATAAAACATCTTTAGTAGGTCTTGTAATGATATATCAATTGGACCTAAGCACTTCTTCATTTTCTAAGAGCTAAAGTACATTTTTGCATAACATCTTGTATCAAAATCACATTACTCTTTCACCTCAAAATAAGTAGAGCCTAATATGAGAAGCTTTACACCTTTTATTTAGAGAACTAATATATGTTATTTTCTCCGATTTTTCCAATTAAAGTGTTTTGCATTTTGAGAAATTATGTTACGCTATTACTAGTTGTGCAATTAATGAGAAACATATGGTATGAGTATGAAGAAAGTCAAAAAGGAACATAAACGTAATATTTTACTATAAAATATTAGTTAATCATATAATATGATTCTATAAAAAAAGAAATTATGATGAAACTATAAGTTAGGTTTAGTTTATAAAAGTTTGAAATCACTATTTTATTGTTTGATAAAATCCTGATCATTAACATTAAAAGCACTTGATGTGACCAAAGTTAGCAATTATTATTGTTTAATAGAAAAACAACACGTCATGCAATATGATGTACTGTGAGATAAGGGAAATTGTGAATGGGCACAAGAGTATCTAATTCTAGTACCATGTTAATTGCATCAACATATAAGGGCACTAATATGGAATGAAAAGGTCAATCTAAGGTAATGCAATGATCACAAAGCAGTGAAGTTATGAATCGAACATGTATGTTAGTATAGAAAGAAAAATGTTTTATGTTTGATGACTTTGGTGTTGGGTGAGAAAGGGTTATATAGTACAACTAGTGATGTCGAATAAATATAATTAGTACATAATTGTGTCACACCAAAGGATCATCTAATTATGACTTAAGAAATGTATACTTTGTGTGTCATACATGTAGAATAATTTGATTGTACCTTTATAATCAAAGATATTATTAGGTGGTAAGAGAAGATTTCGATCATCATATAGTATAATATAGGTATGGTATTAGTACAATATTTAGAAGCTAAACTAACTAAGTTTTATGATTCAGTCACTTTTGATCAAAATTGTTGCTATCAAGGTGCCTAAAAGCAAATTGTTGGTGACAACATAGATAGTGGTGATCAAATTATGATTTATTAAATTGGACAATCTAATTATCAAAGTCTAACAGAAACTTTAGATCTTGTTGAAATTGATTATGGGTTTGTGGCTATTTACATATAAATGCTCGACTTAATTCACTTAGAGAATCATAACCAATTTGTTTCATAAATCCATAGATTTAAGGATGTTTAGTTGAGATTATTTAAGTGTTAACATGTTGCTTTGTTAGGCTTTCGGAAACCTTAGCCATATTAGCAAGAAAAGAGACCAATCAATAGAAGTTAAAAGAAAGAACACCTATCCATGAGCATGATGATGAAGAAGGATACAAAGACTTTAAAAAGGAAACATTCACCCATAGAGAAGTCATATACTTGGATTACAAGGTATGTAGAACATTAGGATTATACATTTAAATGTAGAAAATTTCTAAGTTAAGGAAATTCCTAATTTGGTAATGTTGTATATGAATAATTATGATCATTTATGACATGCATATAATTCTAAATCCATTACAAGAAAAAACTAAAACTCTTTTTTGCAAATTAATACTTAGCCTAGAACACAACCTTTAGAATGACCTTGCAAAGTTAGCAAAACTTAAGAAGTTCTCTTGTCCTAGTACCACCTTACCTATGATATGCTTGGGAAGCTTGAGGCATGGTTTTGGTTGTCATGTCAGGTATAGATTTAATCCTTAAGTGAACTTATATGGCTTCTTAGGTTAATATGGCCCTCAATTCCTAGTTAAGAGGCATGGAAGTGCTATATTTAGAGCCTCAATAAAAGTTTATCTTATATATTGTAAGTGTTATTAAGTAAAGAGAAGTAGATTGTATCTCAAAGAGTTAGGGCTAAGGATAGACTTTGAATAATAAATACTATGAAAATCTTATTATTCATTTATTTTTGAATTTTAAATGGAGTTGGGGTGGTTAAGAAAACATAATTAATGATTCCTTATGTTTCTTAAGACTGGTTAGCATAAAAAAATGAGAAAACAGTTCTAGTTAAGAAATTAGATAAACAATTGTGAGGTATTCCTAACTTTAGGTGAAGTTTATGATTTTGTTAATGTTGAAGAAATTGCTAATAGAAGGTTTTATGAATGGACTAAGTCCAATACCACTTAGTTATCCATTATGGATTTTATGGATAATGCCTTATGATAGTAAAGCTCTTAATAAAAAGCTTTAAAAGAAGGTAACAGGGCTAAGGTTAAGCATTAGTGATATACAATGGTTTAATAAGGAGTATATTATTTTTGTAATGTTGGGTAAACAATTAGCTTCACATGGTGTATCAAGTAAGAAAATAAGTGACTTTGATTAGGCTCTTAGATCACTAGATGACACTTTAAATTGTTATTTAGGGGTTGTGTGTGGCTCACAAAGGGCATTTAGGAAGGGTAAAGTCATTGTTATTTGGTTAAAAAGTGAAGAAGACCCCAACATTTTTATTGTCATAACAAATTTGATAAAACACCTATGGGTACACGTCAACACTTTTGTTTTGAATTAAAACTCTATGGATAACTTAAGAAGGCATTGAAATTCTAGGAAGAATCCAAGATGAAAGGATAAGAGTGCCTTACAAGATTGATTTAGGATTTATCAAAAACCTTTTTAGGTAATTGATGGTAACTTAAGACGATTTATTAAGTGTTTAGAGGAAATCTACCTTGATTAATGGATGGATGATCTTAAATAGTAGAGTTATAGATCTAGAGACCATAAACAATCTAAATAATTGAATTCATATTAAGAAATCCTTACTTTATTTGAGTATAAGGAAACCCTAATAATTTTAAGAATGCGATAAATATTTATTAGTATGATGTTATTAGCATATGAATATGATCTTAATTTTGAGAACAAATTTATTTAGTGGACCTTAGATCTTGGGTCCTTACAAATAAGATTAGAAAGCTAGATATTTATATTACCTTAGCTTGGTTGTAACCACCTCACATTATCTCTTTACCTTGTAAGAGGAGTGCCAAATCACGTGCTAAGAGATTGTAGGTATAGATAAGTGCCATTTGAATATTTAGTATTAAGAGGGAATTATAACTCATTTTTGAATATGGAAAGGATGATGTGTTAGGGAGTCGTGTGTATTTTTAAGACTCTAGCAAGCTTGAGAAGTTGACCCTCATGATTGGCAATACCATGCTAGATGCTAGATGATATGATGTGATAAGAATGTAAGCCTATGTTGTTGTATTCTCATCTTGCTAAGAGTATTAGAATGATGTGGAGCACAATCATCCATTTATTTGTATCTAAAACTCTAGTGTCAACTTAGAAAAGTAGGTAGAGATAAAATTGCTAAGCTTTTATGTCAAGAAATGGTTACACATTGCTTTCATAAATTGATGTATATAATGCTTTTTTACTATATGTGATAAAATGACTAATGTTTTCTTTGTTTAGTTTCTTGGCACATTTTACAACATATTTTTTCATTTTTAGGTAGTTAGGAGTAATTGTGGAGTTATACTTTAGATTATTAGAGTTAGTACACTTGATGGATGAATTTCATCTTCCATTTATAATTTATAGTGGCTTCTATTTACATCCATTCATGACAATATGTTCTATATGTTTATCGATAGTACACTATAATATACCATTTGTTGGTTTTAGTATTTAGATGTATAGGAACATTTCTAGTTGGACTTAGATTATGATGTCACTTAAGAATTTAACATTTAAAATTTCTTTGTTTTGGTCATCGTTCTAAACATCTATGAGTTATATTACAATATTTTTTGGCATGTATGATTACATTTGTCAGAAGAATAATGGATAGTTGCATTTAATTGCACTTAGGGGTGATAAAAACTAGTTGGCTAAAACACCACCATAACAAATTTGTTATTATAAAAAATATTGTAATTAAGGCATGTTTAAGCATAATAGGCTTAGGCTTAATATACTTGGGAGAGTAAGGCATGAGAGTACATAAGTTATTTTCATAAATAAAATTTACTGCATAAGGCAAGCTTTACATTTCATTTTTTGATTCAATTTATTGTTTGTACTAAGTTCGATATCATTTAATAGCTACATAAGTAGTGAAATGGTCCAATTTAGTTATACTAGGTAATTTAATTTATGGTGCAAGATCTGTCTATTTTGTTACCCTAGGTGTTGAAGAGAAATATAGCAAAAATGCTGAAAAAGGGCTTCACGTACATTGCTTTGCTCTAATTCAAAAGTGAGATGTCACATCTACTTGTAACTTATCCATGATTATGTAGTAAGTACATGTTGGAATTCTTCTTGTCTATCACAATGTTTGAATGGTGTTGTAACTTGCCAATGTTCCATTGCAATGTGGAAATGTCATATTAGATTGATCTTATAGGATCCACCACTATGACAGTACATATGAGTTGATTTTAAGTTTATTTAGCATACTTGTTGGATTCTATGTTTATTCAAGAGTAACATTATTGTTTGAAGGTGTGCAAGAATTAAAGTGCAAAGCTTCAAGAAGGGTTCTTGTATGATATGATATTAGGCAAGATATTCATGGTGTGACGATGTCTAATGGTGAACAGTGAAACTTCGATAGGATTTATCCATTGCATGTTATTGAAAGCATTGTTGTTGTATGTTGATGCACTTTTTTTCAAAGAAGCAATAGGTGATCAGTGGACCTTTCCATTTCTATCCTTCCATTTTGGTCTACTTTCAGTGGACCTTTTGCTGAAAGTAGACCAAAATGTATGTGCTTTGTAATAGCTCACAAATGCATGATCCATTGAGCTTCCCTTGGATAATGTAGGAATTTTTGTGCCGCTTGTTTTTATAGCCATTTTAAGTTCTAGATTTTTGTGTTTGAATGGTAATATTTGTCCATTACTTTTGGTTTCTTACCAAGCTAACCAAGTGGAGAACTTTCAACCAACTACGACAGTCCAATTGCTATTTTCACATTATTCGATAATTTAGCTTGATTGAAGACCACATCTTTTGTCATTTTCTATATTTCCATATGTTAGATATGATGCATTTCTTCTTGATGTCATGTAATTTGCTTTTTACATCTAGCATGGACATGACGAGTTGTTTATAAGAAGTTTTTGATTGAATTTTCATAAAAACGTTGTCATTACCTCCACAAGTTTTTTAAGCGATAAGCCATTCTTGGTAGACCAACTTTTTCCTAATTGGTCCAATGATTCTCATGATTACTCTCATAATTGAAGTATTGTTTACCTAGAGGGAGTGAACTACTTGATCTAAAAATTTGATTTATAAAAAATATTCAAAGAAAACATCTTTAAAATATTTATTATTAAGATTTAGAAAGTCCCTAGAAAAATTATTTAAATTCTTATTTTACTTTAAAATTTTTTAATTTCCTTTTAATAAATTTTATTAAAAACATTTTTAAATGAAAACTTTAACACAAATAAAGGGTAGTTTGATTTAAATCAATCCTATATCCATGCTCAAACAAAACTAAGGGATGAGTAAATATAAATTTCAACCAAAAAAGGGTAGGTTTGACCCTCACTTCAATGAAAAATAAAATGATAAATGACAATTATCTTACAACAAATGAAGATTCATAAAAAGAGCAAATGAAAATTTCATTGCACATCTGTACTTAACACAAAGTAATTTCTTGTGCATGACTAAATGCAAACAAGGCACAAGTATTTTACTTTAAACAGCAAAAGTATGAGAAAATAAAGAGCTTAATTAATTTTAAAATGAAAGAGAAAAAGGAGTTTATTGATTGAAGCATGTAGTGAATAAAAGAGATAAGAAGTATCATCTACTAAAGGCTTAAAAGACTCAGAATGTTACTTTAAAAATTTACAATATTTTACTAAAACATTAAACTATGAATTATGCTTAAAAAGTTTTCTATTTAAAAAAATTGCCTCACTACTAAAAGTAGTTACAAAAAAATCAAAAGAGTCATCAATCTAATTAAATGGTTGTCTATATAAGTTTTCTTAAACATAGGTGTTTTTTAAGTAATAATTCTAATGACTCACAAATAACCTAAAATAGGTATTACGTAGGAAGCCACATGATTAAAAGAATTTTTGACTATTTGATCATGAAAACTATGCGATTAGATCGCTTGATTTATGCTGGCATTGTTTGGAAAATATGACTTGATCTGGACAATTAGATCTTATTAATCAAATAGATGGAACTTGATCTTAAGGAAGGATTAATGCCACACATGTGATATTGAAATTATGTGGTCAAACAGCTAATGAATTTGCATATTTAAAGAGTATGACAAGATGATGATAATTTGATTGCAAACACGAGTAATTGGCTAATAGAAATGACTCCCACAACTAAAACTTTAGCTGCACAAATAAAGGAGGTGAGTTTAGTCTACCAGCACACATAGGAACTAAGAATATTTGTTTTTAGCACTCTATTTTTTCGATAGACATAGCTAATTATTGGTGTTGGCTTTCCTATGTTTCATTCACTTCAAGGTTAATTATGTTTTGATCTATCTTCCATAATGAATTAGGTTTTGCTTAGCATTTTTTGTTGTGTATTTAAGAAATGTAGAATTAGATTTTTACTATTGTTTCGTTACTAACTAATTATTTATTTTTTAAATATATTGTTTGAACATGTTATTGAATGAATATTTTTAAAGATATGATCAAGAATAAAATAATTGTTCTTTTGATAGTCATGACAACATGAATAATGTTTCTTAATCTAAATATGTTTTTGTGATAGCTAATCTAAAAGAATTAACTTTTTTGTCTCATAAGAATAATTTCAATAAAGCTTAACATTCTAATCAAAATAAAAAAGAAATAGCTGAAAATTAAGCTCAAAATAAGCGTCTCGATGGTTTGTCACTTCAACCAAGAAGCTCTTCATCAGATTTGACATTTGCTCATCTTGTTTAAGTTTATAGTTGAACTTTAGCATCAACTATCTAAACTCTAAGAATTAACTTAGAAAAATTCAATAGAAATACATAGGACTTGTTATTATCGAACAAGAGATTATGATTAAAGGTGAAAAACACAATATTAATCACAAAAAAAATTATTCTTGAACTTTTTAATTCCATGTAGTATAATAAGAGGATGATTTATTGCAATTAAAGAATATTTTTACGTTGAATTCAGAATGTGATTCATAAGAATAGGCCTTTCTCCTATGGTGAATAACTTTTTCTTGTAACTAACGTCCCTCATTTTAATTTATCAATTAGGTGTTAAAATTCGTTTCTCTTTCCACCAATGGAGAGGGGACAACACAAATAGGTTATCGTGAGTTTAGTTATTTAAATGCTCAGCCTTTTATAGATTCCTATATCATGTCTAAGTTTTTTTGTTCCCACGAATAAATTTTCTCGTGATGTTTAATTTGTAAAATTCATATTTTTTGGAGCCAATAAGAAAGTTGTCAATACTAAAAATTTATTTTAAGTCTAATGATTAAGATTGTTTTTTTTGTCTAAAAAATATAAAAGAGATACTAGTGGATAAGATCTAGGTTGGGCATAATGAAGAACCATGCCTTTAATAGTGAGCTCATAAAACTATCAACTAAAAAGTTCCATCAAATGTATAAAGAGTGAGGGTAATATTAGATTAGCTTGCTTGAGCCCTCAAATGACTTTAAGAGAATCATTTGGATGGCTATTGAAAATATTTGGAAGTCTAGATGCTGCATAGAACGCTCATGATGACCATAATAAAATTATTGATAAAGTTGAAATATTTCAAGTTCTCATTTTGGTTATTTTAAAATAGTTTTTGTTGGAGATTGAATTTAGGCTTTGAGACCTTTCCAAAAAATCGACAATATTATCCAGAATATTGATCACAATTATATTCTAACAAAATGTGAAAACTTTATTGTTGAATCCATCTTTTCAAAAGGTGTTATGCGGCCCATCTGAGATAGATATGTTTAATTTTCTCAATTGAGATTTTCTTCAATAATAACTTATTCTCTTAAGCTTTTACTAAAGAAATGATGCTGCTAAGCATAGTATCATTCTCATCTACTTTAGAAGCTTACCCAATTTATGAAAATACTAAATTGTGCAAGCCTTTTCATGCAAGCCTTTTCCCCTTCTTTTAGTCATTTAGTGCAAGCCTTTTAATGCAAAAAATTTTCTTCTTTTAGTTCCATCCTTATTTCTTTATTCAAACTAGATTCAAAGTAAATATTTTTAAGTTGAACTTTTTCATCAGATAGCCGAATTATATCAAATATGTTTCAAGTGTTATTTTTTTCCATTTCTTGGGACAATATTTTAGCCATTTTAACTTAAAAGTATGAGCTTTAATTCCACAATAATTGGTAGTGTCCAATTGCTTTCAAGAATTTGTAGAATGTAAGGTATTTCAACCATATGCTCTAAGTTTGAATTACTTTTGAGCTGAAGGACAAGTATTTGGAGAATGTTGAAGATGTGAAGTATGATCTCAACTTATTTTCCAAACTTATTAGATACACCCCTAACAAGTTGATCCATCAAATCATGATTCAACAACACACTGTTAGCACCTTTCTAAACCAAATTTGTTTCCTTTTATTAGACCATAAAAATTGATTTAAGGATAATGAAATTTAAATGAGGATAAACTTATTAATAAAATATTAAAATTCTTAAATTTCTTTTAATTTTCATGTAGCACACCCTTTATACTCATTTAATGTTTCTACCATTAAAAATGTATTCCAATCATCCATGATAAGTTGGAGCATTAAAAAATTTGGATGAGATTATGTTGGAGAGATCTTTTATTATTATTTTAGCTCTTGTCATAAATCAATATGTAATTAGAGAAATAGCTTCAATCATAATGTTTTTCCAAAAGTTCAGCAAAGTGCTCTTCAACAAGTACAACCAAGCAAGAAATTTTTTCTTTGGAAGGATCTTTTCTTATTAGAGATATTACCTTGATAATATTAAAGTAGAGACTTTCTAGCATGTTGAAGCATTTTTCCTTGTGTTCCATGGGTTACATTAGCAAATCTAAGGAAATTCTCTATTTCATATGTTTATTTAGCTTACTATCTGAACCTTTATTTACCACTTCTATTATGTTTCATATATGGATGTTAGTCATTATTTTTTGCATAATCATTAATTTAGATAATTCATGTGTTTTTTTTTCCTTTGTGATTTCTTGATTTTTCTTGAACAATACTCTATCTTTTATTTTTCTACCTACTAAAGATAAGGATGAGGTCTTTATCATTGTATTTCATATAGTCAAAATGCATTGCTTTTTCTAGAAGCTCTTCTTTAAAATTATTTGGTGTTTGAAGCTCATATAAATTGAAGAGCTCTCAACTATCATGCTTTGAAATTTGAAAAAGAAAACTCTTGTATACTTACTCTATGAGATTTTCTTAATTTGTTAAAGTCATCACTGATATGAATATTGATTGTATATTTTTAAATTACATTATTTTTTAACACATATTTTGGTGTTGATTCTTTTGAATATAACTGCTCTTCACCCTACAATTACAAATTATCATCCAACATATGATTGGGAGGATTTAATGTAGTGATAATAGTTGAAATCTATTACTTATCTAACATTGGTGGTGGGTTTATTGTGGTTTTGTTATGCTTCCAATGAAACATGTAATGACCTTTTTTGCAAAAACCTTAGCAATTGCTAAGAAGACTGTCTTATTGATTATTCTATTAAAATCCATTATTATTCCCTTAGTTTTTTATGGTTTGCATTTTAGTATTTTAATCCTTTGTGAATTCCACATCCATGTAGGCAACTGTATTATTTGTCGAAGTTAGCTTGATTGTCTTTACAACCACGTTAAGAGAGTTTTTACATGCTAATGTTGCAGAATAAAAGTTTACATTATTGAAGAAATAGATTGGAAGATGTTTCGCTAAAACCTAAATCAATGCTAGAGAAGTTTTCAAGTTTAAATGGAAGTTATGGTTCCATTTGAACAATCTCAATTGGAGATACACTTTGTCCCAAGAATTACGAAGCCAATAACATAAGTAGTATTCCTTGTTAGTGAATCAAATAAGGATGCCTTAACCTTTACTTATGTATTTTAGTTTCTTCTTGGAGTAAACTATTATGTTACTTTTCCTTTAATAGTGATGTTCAAAAGCATAGAACTATATTGATATATTCAATGGGAAGTGAGCATGCAAAACGAGATCCCGTGATTGACCAACATTCTTAGGTTATGACAACCAAGGAATAGTTTGCATCTTTATGTGAACATTTGGCAAAAACTTATATGCAATTTAGGTCATGCATATTAGTAAGTATGAGTAAATTAGTAATTATTAATCATTGGTTATCCCATGTCCACAATTTTTCAAATGTAATGGGGTGGCAAATTGAGTGGGTTCTTGCAGATGTAGACATGCTTTTACAATGGGAGGTAGCTACTTTGTGGTGTGGTTAATGACATATAATCTTTTGGGATACCTCTTGGTTATTTTTAGAGGTTACATTGCACCAATGTTGGCCAAGCTTAAATTAAGAGGGAGATGACATAAATTCGATAGGGTTGGATTTCACTTACATTTTTTCTCCATTCAAACAAAATACTACTTATGTGTCTAAGATAGAGACAACAAAGCATTGACACTGTGGGCTTTTCAGGTGAGGCTTATACCTTCCCATAGAGATATTTATTGGTGACCAATTTCACCAAATATCAATATTTAGTTGAACATACTAGTTTAGTGAAGTAGGCAAAGCATTGGATAGATGCACATCATGAAACTAGAAAGAAGTTGAAGGATTATGATTCTTCCCAAAAATATAAAGACTCTAGATTTCATGACAAGAAATGGCAATTAAAAGCTAGCTATGCTGACCAGTTTGTACTAATTCTAGCCAAGCTCATTAGCAAGTGTCAAAGAGACCACCCAAGTCATTAGGTTTAGGGATATATAGGATCCACGATAAATGGTAGAGGTGCTTCAAAAGCAAATGAAAATGCAAGTTACAACTATATCAAGCATGGACATAGATGAAAAATTATGCTAAAGTTTGAAGAAGCATTAGTGGTGTTAATAAAGGAACAGCCAGTCCAAGTGCGTATGGATTAGCAAGCTAGGCATTTGTAGGTTGTGTTGGAGTTGCTAA
Organism: Vanilla planifolia; assembly: GCA_023846275.1. NCBI lineage: Eukaryota > Viridiplantae > Streptophyta > Magnoliopsida > Asparagales > Orchidaceae > Vanilla > Vanilla planifolia. The sequence goes on from JAIUJO010000039.1 coordinate 1,376,718, forward strand.
TGGTCAAGAAATTCTATATAATTTCACAAATTACTTCTTTTTCCTAGATTTTATGTCATCTCTTAGACATGTTTTTTGTGGTGATGGGATTGCAATGGATCCCAATATCAAATGAGCTATTACTAATTGGCAAAAATTTTCTATCATACCAATGATTCATGATTTTGTTTTCCTCACGAGATATTATTACATGTTTACCAAAATTTTATCATGGTTGTTACACCAATTAGAAGTGAATAAGAAAGGGTGTTGTTTACTCATTATCCTTTTAAGGTTCATAGAGCTTTAGTGAGTTGAAAAAGAAAATTTAGTTAAGCTCTATTATTCATTTTATTGTAGTAAAGTGAGACATATCTTGTCATTATTGAAGCATCACATGTTGGATTAGAGGCTATCTTTTATATGATGGTTGTGGTATAAATTATCGATCTAAATAGTTATGTGACCAATGAAACTACTTGATGCATGTTTTGGAGTTGGATACTATAGTCCTCACCCTTAAAACTTTCTGGCATTACCTATATACAGTTCAAGTTAAACTATTTATTGACTACAAATGTCTTAAATATATCCTTACTCAAATGGGAGTGTAACTTCTTGTAGCAACTCTAGTTGAACTCATTAAATACTATTGTTTGGATGTAAAATACTACACAACCAAGGGTAATTTAGAAGTTGATTCCTTTAGTAAACACATAACCCATGCATCATATTTATGAGCAGAACAAGAAGAGAGAGGCCAAGTTAGATTTTAGTCAAATTCAAGATTAGTTGGTGGTATAATGTTTAATAGCTCATCTCAGCTGATTTGGCATCCATCATAACTATTGAGATGATTTGAAGTCACTTGAATAGCAGTACCTAATGTGATCATTTGAGAGTAATAGGCAAAGCTTACATCCTAGTTAAGTAATCTTTTACATCAAACATTGATAACTACATTTAGATTTCGTATAGTGTTTCACTATTATACTAATGGACAATTTAGAATATAATTTACTTGGAGAATTTGTTAAGGCATAACTTGAAATCTTACTCATCAAATAGGTTTAAGAATTTAGTACTAATGGAATTTTTTTAAAATAAAAGCTAATAATTTTCTGTTTTCAAGGTAGAATTTGAGGCTTTGCATGGTAAGTATTATAGATTTCTATTGCATTTGGTAGAAGATAAGGTTAGGTATGCTTTGGGTTTAAATTTGTAAAAGAGACTACTAAGGAGATTTATAGATAGTGGGGTGGAGTGTGGGTTATTCAAGATCATCAAATGAAGAACCAAGTTAGTAAACATATATTTGGTCCTTTTCCTATTAAGGATAAAAAATTCTTTTAAGGTTAGTTGATGCAAGGACAATTCTAATTTTGAAAGAACTCCAAATTAAAGCACAAGTACATTGGACCCTATCAAATTATGGAAAGGATTACATTAGTGGTACATATACTTTAGTTGCTATAAGTTATAACTATGATACATGATATTTTCAAGTATCAAATTTGATGAAATATGTACAAGGTCCTTTATAAGATGTCTAAGAGTAGCATGGTGATTGTGGTTTTAGGTAGATGTCTCCTATCTATAAATAAGTAATGCATATTTTTGAGTGAAGTATTAGAGAGCAAAGAAATCTAAGTGTACTTTTGCTAGCCTTTTGAATGGCTTGGTCCAATAAGTGGCTACTTCAAAGTAGTAAAGTGAAGTTTTTGCAAATGGCTAGGGATGTTTTCAAGATTTTAAGGTTAAAATCCCAATTAAGATGGGGAGATTATTACATACCTTTTGGCAAAAACATACATGTTATTTTTGTATCATATTGTCGATGAACTTAAATTTTGAGTAATTAAGTTGTTATTTGCTATGGCTTGGATGAGAATCATATAGTGTAATGGTAGAAGGTTGAATGGCATGATGTGTGGCAAAACCTAAATGAAAGACCAATTATGAATATTATATGATACATTATTAGCAAATTATATACTACAATTAGATATAAAATCCAATTAGGATGCAATATTTTTCTTTCATACGAGTACAACATAGTTTTTGTATAGTATGATCATGTCATAAGCATTAATGTTTGGTGCTTCACCTTCCATTAATTTCGAAAGTTAGTATCATACAATACAACTATAGCACATTCCATGGTAAGATCTAGAACGACATAGACCCAAATGCATATGCAAACAAAGCTAACTTGTAATCATAACCTAGCATTTCACATTATCACACAACTGCATTAATGTGAAAACTAGAGGCTAGTCTAGGTAACACTATGATCATATAGGAACAAAATAATGGATCATACAAATATGATAATATTAGAAGGAAAACATTTGATGTCCAAAGATTTCTATGTTTTGAGTTGAAGATTGTATAATGTCATTTGCAATATTATTTCACAGCATTTAATTTAGAGAATTGTTTTCATATAATATAAGAAATGTGTATGTAATGTATCTATAAAACATGTATGAATACTAGATCACATAATTATGACAACAGGTAATGTTTTTCTATAAAATAAGACTTTGATAAATGTACGATATAATATAGGTATAGTACCACTACAATGATAGACATTGAATAAACTAGTTCATATAGTTAATTTGCTTTAGTTCCAAGGCATTATAGTTATGGTGATCTAAATCTAAAGAATGGAAATACCTTTAATAATTTTTGTTGCATTATGACTTAGTGATTTTGATTATATCATTAGCATCATTTAATCCCATCCATGGATAGTATTAGGAGGGATTAAGTGCTTATGAATAATTATATATAAGTTGCTTTTATTAATTCGCCTAGAAAACCTTAATTTGTTAAGTAAATTCCTTGACAAATGGATGATTAGCCTACCCTAGTCAAGTATTATGATGTATATTTGTTAGGTTCTAGGCAAACCAAGTCATTAAAATATGTAAGAAGGCTAATCATGATAAGCTTAAGGGAAGAAGAAGAACCACTTATAAGCAACAAGAGCAAGAATGATGTTTAAGACTTCAAGGAGGAAAAGTATATCCATGGAGAAGTCCTAAAGTAGGATGATGCTTAAGTTTTTTTACTTAAATCTTAATAGTTTTCAAGTGAAGTGGTTGATTTGAAAATGTTGCATATGGATAGTTATGGTCATGATTATGATAAAATATTAAGGAAATTATTAGAGCCATGTTTAATGGCATACTTTTTTTAACTAACATGCTTAATTGATTAATTAATATTTTTCAACATGTGGTTTTACTACACACATGAACTATCCATCTGATTCCCTTAATTGTGAGATGTATGCAATTACTTATTAACATAAGCTTGCTAAGTTATGATTGCTTTCTAGCCTATGACTTGGAGAATTTTTTATGAGCTTAGATTAGACACACTTTTATTAATAGCATTGTGGAATATTGTTAATACCACAAATTGTCTTCAATATAGTCTTAGTTAAGAATACAAGATGGAATAACATGCTTACACGTTGGTTAAAGTAAAGATTATTTATTGACATGTGTAAATTAAAAATTTTAGTTTAGGATGTCATTTGTTTGTTTTAATTTCTCAATTAACTATGAAATGAATATTTAGAATTGTATTTAAAAGAATGTTTGAATGGGAATCCTTAATTATTTCATGAAAATTCATGCACAATGTGTTTTGTTATGCATAAAAAATGACTATTTAATCTTCTTGATATGAAAGAATTGATTTGTTATTAGCATAACTCCTCAATTGAGTAATTACATTATTTTCTTATAATTAAAATAATGTTAGAGTTAATATCTTTATGGTTCTCATATCATTATATGTTGCATGACAATTTTAGTGTGAGTTTTATCAACATACTTCTTTAAACATGTTTTGTAGAACTTTATGTTAAATTTGAACATGCATATTTCATGACTTGGCTAAATGGAATGCATCATACCTTAAGATCAAATCATATGAAATTTAATGCCACATTCTTTATGAATATTATTAAAGAATACAGTTAATTCTTGTTTTTATTAAATGCATGATGCTGTGTGAAAACATACTTCCAAGCACATAGGTTTATTTTCAAAGTTATTAAGGCTAAGACTTCATATTATGTTGAAGCTAAATACTATGTTCACATGTTGAGTTTCTGAATACTAATATTTATATATATATATATATATATATATATATATATTGTAATGTACTAAATTAAGTTTGATGAACAAATATTTTGAGTGGGAGCATTATAGTGTTTCAATGACATATGCTTATGATTGTAAATCCTGTTATGAAATTGGTAAATTTATTGGTTTCATAAATTGAATCTTATATTAGGCAATGAATGTTAGAATGGAATTTAAACACTTAGCTAAACCTAAAAAATTCTAATGTGTCGAGCTTCACTTTTCATTTAATAGACTTGGGAAGCTGAAAACTTGTCTTGGTTAAGTTATTTAAGCCATGGGAACAAGCCCTTAAGTGATCCTAAAAGTGTGATAAAGAGAATATGACACTCAGGTTCTAGACAAAAAGCATGAAAGGGCTCGAGTTTTGACCTTAGATGAAGGTTGTGTTAGTTAAGATCACAATTGGTTAGCAAAGTGAACTTGGTTGTGGCTAGGAGCACTAGGGATATGGGTAGGCTTTCAACAATAATTATGTTTGAGGACTTATTGTTATTCCTTGGATGGTGTTGAACGAGACCAAAGTTTCTCAGGTAAGCCTAAATATTATTACATAATATTTGTAACACTTGGTTAAGCAAACCTTGTAGCTGAGACTTTACATAAACATATGTAAGGTAATCCTTACTTTAGGTTAAGCTTAGAAATTATATTATGTTGAAGGAATAATTCATTGAATGCATTTAGTGGAGCATAGGTTGTGGACTCTCATATAGGTGATAGGTTGGTTAGAAAGTTCTACTGTCTTAGTATGGAAGTAACCATGTCTAATAGTTCGTTTTGGTTGTAAGAGTGTTAGATCATGTGCTAAAAGACATAATTATTGTTAAGTAATGTTTAGAGTCAATAAAAATTGCATATTTAGTTCTATGGGAAAATGATGATGTGCCATGATACATGGTTTAGAGTACATAATATAATGTCATAGGAGTTCTACACCTTGCTTTCATTCTCTTTGTTTAGTGAGAGCACCAGATTGATAATGGAGCACTATACACCTGATTATTGGTATGATTGTCCTTTTTGAAAGAAAAAATATATATTAATATTTGCAAAAATTAAAAGCTAACATCAACTTATGTGTCTCACACATTTTAGAGCTAAAATTTTCTTAGACATTGAAATGCTGTTTTAGAAAAAAAAATTTATTCTACATTATCTTCTTCAATGATGTAGTGGATGGTGCATCATGCATTTGTTATTATTTATTATATTAGTTTTATGAGTTAGAACATGCTCAGCATAACATAATGATCACATCAAATCTCTTTCAAGTTCATATATTTTCTCAATGCAATAGGTTATCATTTCATCAAGTAATAGTATAAGAAAAAGTAAATAGAATCATCTCCACATCATATTGGAACCAAATTACAATTGAACATGTCAGAGTACCTAAACTCGTGAATTGTTCCATGAGGCAATCAACTTCAATTGGTCAATGAACATTCCAATATTATGTAGTCCATTATTCTAACTTTTATATGGGAACATATGTGCCTAGTTATTTTATTGGGCCAAGCACACAAATGTGGAGATAATAAAATCATAATTATTCCAACCTCACTTCATATGAGATAAAAGCAATACTCAACAAAGTTTGAAAAGTAGCTTTTGTGAATAAGTACCATTTAAGAATCCTTTTTTCATAAATGACCTTCATTCATATCCATCCAATTTGATAACCAATACAACATTAGAAGAACACAAATGAAATGTCAGCATAACGTAATAGTTCATTTTGTTCATTGATTTCATGATGACATCAAAGTCTTAGAAGTTATGTTCTCATCAATTTTACCATAGAGTAAATAGATTTTCTACTATGTACAATCAGCTAATGTAAGGTAGTGTGCTTTTTCAATATTTATAATGGACTTGCACTGAAGAGAAACACTATGTTCTTTGTATGTTAAGTCATTCTTCAATTGCCCTATTATTTTTTATAATCTTCTTAATATTATGTTTCCCATCTTATAATAGAAAATAAATTTTATTAATATTTCACAAACTCCAAACTTAATCTATGTAATTTTATAAATGAGTTTTAATGCAATTTTGTGCTCATTTGGATTATGCTAATTAATATGTTGCGATCAAGTTACATCTCCACCATAGTATATTTTCTTTATCAGTACAATTCTAATAATTTCATAATAGTGTTCATTATTGTCTCAATGGCCATTTTGTGACTATAAGAAAAACAAATTCATAATAAAAAAATCTTTATTATCTAAAGTGATAACATTCGTTATAGTTTCTTTCTTCTTGTCTAATAAATTAAATCATTTATTGCACTTTTTATTTTCCTAATAGGGGGTTCGGGTCCCAACCCAACTCCACCATGTATCTACCTTCTTAGTTTGCATTAGAGAGAAACACTTGAATATGTTATAGTAGAAGTTAATAATATTGTCAATAGTTTATTTCACTAGCTCACTTGTTTCCTTGAGTAGTTTCCTATTCCTTGCAATCCAAACATCCAACATATTAAAAAAGGAATGGGTTGACTCACATCACCTCATATTAAGCTCCCAATGATTTGGTGCAACCAGTTGTTTAGAATATTCAAAATGTTATGTGTCTCTGCTTGAAAGATTGCTAATGCAATGAGAAACAAAGACAATCCACTTTTTGCCATATGACAAATTCAACAAGCATGATCTAAAGTCTCCTTATTAGAAATGTAAGAACATTTTGCTACCAAAAGAAATATTGAGTCTATGTAATTCTTCTGGGAAATGCTATCTTTATTTTAGATTCCTTAAATTGTGAAAGAGAACTTAGTGAGGCAATTGACTTTCTAGACATTTCTATTAACAACAATATGAAGAACTTTTTTATGATGACATTCCATGCAAGTGGTATCCTGAAGGTCCCTTCTTTTGTAATGGTCCAAGTGGAGAGCGTTTAATCTGCGTATGTAATTGTATGCGTTTACACCATATCCTTTGTTTCAACCATGCATTTCCATTTCTCAACTTGGTGACCAATACATTAGCAATCATATATTTATCCTTCATTAACTTGTCCCATTTGTCAGTAGCATCTAGTTTAGCTTTATAGGGAAGTTAATCATAATATGATTTAGTTATTTCAATCCTAAACCATTTTCATTTACAAGAGCAGACACTTTGTCCATGGCAACCTAGTGATGCTTATGAACATTACCAATTTTGCTCTTAGAAAGCTATTCATAATCATTTCAATGATGTTTATAATTATTTTTGGTGATGCATTATCATTAATGGAAATTTTAAAATATAATTTAATATATGCCTCTTAAAGTTTAATCTATCACCTATAGTTAATAATTTTTTATTCTAGCCTATCATCTTCTTTGTTTGTTTATGTAGAATTTTCTAATAATGCACCTCTTTCTTCATGCTAGTAAATATGACATATCATAAATATGCTACTTAATGGGATCTATGCTTAAAAACCATGACCTTTCTTATCTTTCTTGTTGATCTTATTTTCATTACCCTACTAGTGTGTAGTTTACCCTTCTTTTTATTTAACTAAAGACCTAACATGCCTTCCTACTTTTTTACAAGTTTTCTTAGATAGCTAGTTGATTTTACATCTCCTCTACCAAAACTTATAATTTCATTGATACAACAAAGATGTTATTGGGGAACCATAAGGTATTGCATAATGCTACACTTTCTTATTTGTAAATAGACTCATTAGTCCCTTGCCAAAAGATTGCATGGATAACATAAATAATAAATGATAGATAAAATTTCATTGCTTTAACCCTTTTGATGTCTCAAAAAATCTACTAATAATACCACTGACCATGATCGAGAGCCATGAGTTGCTTATGCTACTTAAGATCAACCCAATAATTAGTGTTGAAAATGGAATTTTTCTAGTATCTTATATAGGAAATCTCATTCCATGTTATCATATACACAATTTTTGACTAGCTTGGGAATATAATTCCTACCTTTAACTTTCTTTTTGAGGGAGTCAATAAATTCTATAGTAAGAAAAATATTATCTAAAATTTCCCTTCTTTTAAGAAAACTAGCCTATTCAGAGATCTAGTGCTTCGTTCCCATTGTGTGAAAACTATATTATAGTCCTTTACATTGCATTTTCTCAATAAAGATGCATACACATACTAGCCTAAAGTCATTAAATGATCCAAGTATCTCTGTTGTAGAAATTAACAATCAATAATAGTTGTAATCCTCCTAAGAATTGAATTTCTAGCTGTGAATTCCTTGGTTGCTTCTAGTATATTACAAACTATATGTTTTTTGTATTTTTGTTAACAGATGGCCATAAAGCAATCTAACAGTTTAATATCTTTACCAAATTGAAATACCACTTCTTCGATCACCTCTAATGTGATGTCTTTCACAAGCTGAAAGTTGTCTTCTAAATAGAATAACATAGGTACGTTGCTTAGTAATTCCTCATCCAATGTGACCTTTTCCAAAATAATGAAAAGCCTAAAACCGATACACAAGTACCACTTAATATTTTTCTTATCTATCTAATATTTTCCCATTGGGTATTCTTGCCACCCTCTTTAAGCCATCTAGTTCTAGCCATCTAACAGTAGAATACCTCTTTCTTTCTATTCCATTATATAAGCTAATCATTTGCTTTAATTAGTTCAACACTCAATGTAATTACCTGAATGATAACACTAAATGTTTGATGTAATTTGATATACTAAAATCTATTTTAGCTTATAGAAAATTGAGATGTGCTTATGTACAAGCAATATATCAATACAAGAGCTTACCCATGGTGCCTATTATTTTGAATTAAAAAACACATAATAAGTAAGAACGTTTCTAACCACCCATGGGCTAGCATTCAGTTTTAATAGAAGGGATCTCAATCGAATGAAAACGTTGTTTTAATAACTCACACGTAAAATATTTATGTTGCTAGTGAAGGGGTAAGATAAACATACATGTTGAGTTCATAGAATACCAAATATGAAATCACATGGACACAAGCATAAATGAGAAGCTTGGTTGTAATGTGTAAATTCCTTGAAAAATTAAACTATAGTAGTTATGAATTTCCATGGTGTTTTGATGGTTTTCTAAAGATTAGATAATGGCTTGGGATATCCCCACATAAAACAAGCTTGGTTGCAATACTATGTTTCTTCATTCAATGATTATCTTATGTACAACATGGTGAGTATTCATATTTATAGAGACCTCAATGACATAGTAGTAACTTGTTAACATTGGAATATGAAAAGATATTGGAGAATACTAAGTAGCACATTTTTGAAATTTAAAAGGTATTTTAGAATTATAAATGTCACCACGAATTAAAATAGAAATTTTTTGAATTCTACTAAAAATATTTCTTTATAAAATTTTAAATTTAAATGATAGAGGCTCACCAAAGCAAGCCTACGCATTTCAAGCATTGGTCTTGTGAGCGGTGAGGTAGTGTGATACAAGATTTGTGCATGACAAGCGACACAGAATCAACACTGATTGATGAGTTGGTGTGGATTGATGGGTCAGGCTTATTTGTGGATCTTATGAGCACATGTTGATGAGGAGACATGGGTTTATGTGTTGGTGCCAGTCGACTAGATCATAGGGTTTGAGGGGTTTATACAGGTTGAGTGGGCCACTTAGGTTGACATGAGAAGAGGTAATGCTTGCTAACAATGACTATAATGAAGATAGATAGTAGAAAATGGTGGCAAAAATAGAACAAAACTCTATTTTAAGACTTTTGAAATCATTTTTAACAATAGTTTGAATCAACAAAACTAAAACTATTATAGAAATGATTTGCACCAAATTTGAAGTTGAAAAAAAAAATCTAAAAAGCAAATAATTGATCATCAAATGACTTAAACTATTATATAGATACTAGCAACTTGGCAAAATAATGAAAAGAAAACTAAAATATGTAATAAATAAGGGTTTATTATAATTGATCCCTACAATACCAACAATAATAGAGACTAAAGTGAAATTGAACAGTGATCCTTGGTTGGGCTGAGTCAAAATAGGAATAGTAAGCCTCTATATCGAATCTTTACGTAGTGTATAGAATGATATTGTGTCATCTTTTGTAGATGGGAATGGCCTCAACTTGTTGGAGCTAGGGTGAAATCTCTGATATTACTCTAACTTCTCTTGGTTTAGGAAGTGAAGGTCCCCATTAATAATTCATGTGTCATCTAAGGTGGGATGGCTTCACTGATGTCTTAAAACATTTTATACCTTTATTGTCCTTGATTCTATGTGAAAGCTATTTGGTAATCTAAAATTTCTCTACTTGGTCTCTCAACTCAGAAGGCTTATTAGGAATTAAGCATAGATCCCTATAAATTAAAAGATCCTAAAAATTAAATGTAACACTTATTACATAATTCAATTAAGCAAAAAAAACTAGTGCATTGACACTTGGTTTTATCACAAGCTTAACTTGCCTAAGTCTTAAGCATGAAATTTCTTGAGGGTTTTTAGTGGGTCTCTTAGACGTAACAACGATCATAACACAATCATTTTAAAAAAATTATCTAGAATATTTATGTGCATGTGGAGTCATTCATTTGTCTCATTAGTTTAATTAATTTTGTTTCGCAACATATTTATGTACTAATGACATATCATTAGGAAAAAAATCAATAGTATAGAAATCATAGGGTAATGAAATGAAATCAATTGGAATCTAAAAATGATTTTCAAAACAAATTTCAAAAGGTCTCAAATTCATTGTTCGATTGTTAAATTCGACGTTTGTCAATAAATGATCCCAAGTTGAAACATGTTCTTCTATTATGCTATGAAGAAGATGACCTAGAGTTCGTTTGACTATTTTTTGTTCATCGATATAAGGAAAAAAACCTTGATTAAAATTTAAATTTTACCTAAACTAATGAATTTATTTAGTGATGTGGTAAAAGTCAGGGTGAGGTTGTTAAAATTAGACATATAATATATTGAATATCTCTCAAATGAAAGAGTTTGTTTAGTAAGTCATCAAGAAATATGTTCACAAATTTGTTTTGTTAAGGTTGGACTATGGATGGTGGTGTTGATATACTAATGAGGCTTCCTTGATTATCATAAATTAAATGTCATGTTGGCTATATATCTTGTAATGTCAACTATTGAAATTATATTAAGAAATTTTTCTTTTCCTTTATGTTTTTCTCTTAACATATTTAGGTTACAAAAGTTTTTTAAGGGATGTTGATGGCATAGCATGATCTTTCTTGTGTATATGAAAGTACACATGTTAACTCTTCTATTTAAGGTGTCATCTTGGTCATACGACTAAGATTTTTTAAGCTAAGGCTACATACTTTCATTGGGGTAACATCACATCCTAACTTTTCATGATATTGACCAAACTTTAGAGAAGGACAACACCTCTGTTGTATGAAAATTGAAGCCTTGCAATAAAAGATAAGATGTACGAGTCGCGATGGCTCGTGAGTATTAAATATTTCCTTTTGATAGTATTATGTGTTATGACATTGATACAGTTACCACTATTTATAATGATATTATAGTTTGGTTTTTAATTCTAATGAAGGTATAAAGATGATAATTCATCACCAATCTTCAATTGGCCTTACTATAATCATAATTCATTTGAAAAATGCTATGGGTGGTCCAATATTGTTAAGAGTTTTAGTTATTGCTTGTAATTCTTCTTCGGCCTCCTAATTTAGCTGTATAAACTCTTCTTCCTAAAATTCAACACTTTTTTTATTGCTCTTCTATATCTATGTGTAGGGGTCTATTATTACACTAGATTGTGACATGCCATCTCTTATTATAATGATAATAGCCATCTCTAGAACTAGTGTATGTATGAGAGCTAAATTTGATGAGTAATAGTTATGGGTGGTTAGGAATGGGTTGCTTGTGGAGTTGTAGTAGAATAGTTGAAGTAGAAGCACAAGTTTGAGGGAAAGACATTGTTGAAGAAATCTAACTATCATGAACAATCAATTCTCTAAATATTTTCAATCATAAGATGTTTTATGTGTTTTGTAAAAGAGTAACACTTCTTGAATATAACTCAGCTTGAATAGAATGTTTAAGCACAGCCCAAAATTGATACAATATTACTCAATCTAGCACTCAAACACCACATTTGGGCATATATTACTCAAATTTAGTAATGTATTCATTGAGAGTCTTTGAACTTTAATATAGGTGTTATGATTTATCCAAGCATTCACCTTAATAAAAGGTGGGTTGGGGAAAATTTAGCTCACAAGAGAATCATTAGTGCTTCTCATAATTATGGTAATTCTTAATCTTTATGAAGATATCACTTTTCAATTGTATGAAAAAATAATCTAGCAAGTGATGCGAGTAAGGTTTTTGTAAATTGTTAATTTTAACACTCGCTAAGATCATAACAATCCAAATAATGCTCCATTCTCAATTCATAATCTTAATATGCTCTAGGGTCTAAAGTACCATCAAATGTAAGGGCTTCTATTTCAGCTATGTTAGCTTGATGGTCATCATTGCAATCCTACTTTCTATTATAGGTATTTGGAGTAGTGCAATGCCTAGGTCGACACTCTACTTGGATAGGTTCATTTCTGGAGGACATTTCCCTACATTAGAGTATCTTTTTATATACCTAATTGATCAATGATTTCCTCTTGATCTACTATTTCTATGTCGTTCTAATCTATTTATGCTTGAATCTCTAGCAACCCTTACTCTTACATCAATTGAGCTAGTCCTTGAATTGCATGTTGTATTAATGGTCCAGGGGTGGTTTTGTTGAATATGAATCAGATATTATACATTATATTTTGGATCTAGTGTTAAAAAGGTTTTGGTTTGGAAATATAGTTCATAATTTTGAGTAATAAAGAAAAGGAATATCAAATAAAACATAAAATATAATAAAGAATTTTTGTACCTTCAAACTTGGAAATATACTTAGATACATACATACATATATATATACATATATATATATATATGTATATATATATATATATATATATATATATATATATATATGTATGTATGTATATATCAAAACTTCTAAGAATGAATAATAAGTGCATAGAATTAAAATCTAATTTTTGAATGATAAACTAAAATTAATTTAAGTTATTAAAGCTCACTATACTCTAATTCAAGTTAATCTAAGATGATATGCTAAAACTTATTTTACCTCATAGATAATTGAGAAGTACTTAGTTTTAAGCACTATGTCCATATATGGGCAAACCAAAAATGCTTTATGTTTAGGATAAAAATTCCTTTAATCATCTGCCAAGTAAGTACTTTTCTAGAAGCTAAGAACTTGAATTAATTTTTAGCATAATGGATCTCAACTTAAAGGAAAAATTACTTTAAGAACCCACAACTAATGTAAAAATGTTGGTGGTGAAGTGACAATGTACAAGCATAAGGGAGATCTTAGAATGCCAAATAAAAAATCTCATGCTCATGTGCACAAACTACAAACTTTGATGTGATGAGTAAATTTCTTAAAACTTAAAAAAAGTGGTTATGAACTTCCCTTGTGATTTTGACACTCATGGTAATGTTAGATAATAGGTTAGGATCATCTTTTTTGTGATCTCATGCTCTTTTCTAGAGCACCTCTAGACACACATTATCAAATTATTTGCACATAACACACTCGAATCAAACAAGATTAGTGATAATACTTCGTGACTTCATTAAAGAATTGTCTTATTTATAATATGGTAAAAATCCCAACTTTTAAAAAAATTAAGGTTAAAATAATAATTTGATAACATAGAAATATGAAAACATATTTTGGAATACAAAGTGATACATTTTAGAATTCTTGAGGTTTTATTAGAATTTCAAAAGTTACCACAAATCACAAATGATATACTTTGAATTCTACAAATAAATTTTCTTTCAAAACCTATAAAATTAATTTATATAATAGTTCACAAACAAGCTCGTGTGTTTCTCACAGTAATCTTATGATTGATGAGGTGGCTGGCAATGCGATCATTATGTTGATGACTTAGCTATTTTTGCATATTGGGTTTGTGGATGTTGACAGGTAGCATAGGATGATAGATCAATACTAGTTAATAGGATCAACTAGTTCAAAAGGCTCGCATGGGTTGAGTGGGCCATGAAATTTAGCATGGGTAGCAATAATGGTATGAAAAAGTGATAAATATGTGGTGGTAATGAAAAATGTTAATAACAAAAATTTAAGCCATTTTAAAAACATTTTAAACCAAATTTTGTATAGATAGAATTACAAGGCTATATTAAAGATGTTCTGTACCAAATTTTAAGATAGAAATATCTTAAAAGATGAAAATTGAAATTAAAATGATTAAACTAATGTTTAGATGCAAATAACATGACAAATTAACAAATGATAAATAGAAATATGCAATAAACAAGTTCAGTCACAGCTGACTTTTACAATGGAAATGATAAGCAAGATTAATAAGAAAGTAAATGTGTCAATCTTGGCATGGCTACGAGTTTGAATAAAACTAGTACACCTCCAAGTAGAAGGTCTATGTTACGTATTTAATGTTTCTGCATTAATGTTGTTTAACTCTATACTTTTAGGCATCTCATCAGTCTTCTTAATTTTAATTTTGTTGTTTCTATGCCAAAATGGCATCTTGGAATTGCAAAACTTTCTACAAACCATTAAACAAAATGTTGATTGCATGGACCATAATTGTGGTAAATGAATTCAATTTATTATTGTTTCATCCATAATTTTTAAAAATTTTTTAGCTTCCATGTGTTCCTTGCAATGTTGTTTTGTTTATAAAACCCTCCATTTCTACATTTTTTAAATCTCTTGGTCTACATTGGGTTAAAATCATATAGATCAAGTTGCTTAGAATTACCTCCCTATTTTTCTTACCTAAAGCCCTTCTTAAAGGAAATAATCATTTAAGAACTTCCTTAAATTTGTTTTTCACTCATTTTTGTCAAACTAAGCTTACCATTTCTATATTCATGCATTTATTTGGATGTCCATTTGGGAAATCATAATTGTTAGAGTTGTCTACCTAATTAAAACATTGGTATAATGAATTATGCTCCTTATCTTTATATTGTGAAGAGCTTACAAGTTTTGTAAATGGAAGCATAAGACACTAACTAGTCCACTATTTATTATTCACCATCTTTTTTTATTTAAATTGAATTCACTCTGAGACAATGGGTATTGAATTTCATATGTTGTATTTATACTAGCTAGAAGATTGACCCAACTTGCAACATACTAAATAGTAGTTAGCTTGATTGCCATATTTTTTTCCTTTGTAAGAATCCTTTTGAACTACTACCTTTTTTCATAATTCTAATCCATTTTAGTAGTTCTTTTAGAAACTTTACTTCAACATAGACTCTATCCACTTTGGCTGGGTTTTATTTAGAGTTGTAGCATCCACCGTAAGTAGATTTTCCATTGTTATGGCTATGGAATATAGAGCCACCTTGTTGAGTAACTAATTGTGTAGGTGCTTAAGACAAACTCCCTCTAGGGCTCAAAATAGTTAAGTATTGAGATGAAAATTTGAATGCCATAAGAAGATTCTCATTTCAAATCTTCCATATTACACAAATTGTTAAACCAAAAAAAATAAAGAAACCTCCTCCTCAAATGTATTAAGGACATGTTTATTGTTTAGCAACCCAAGTTTAACTTCACTTTGGAACCAAGGTTTATTAAAAGCCATACCTATGATTACCATGCTATGCAACCCATATAAGAATTTCTCAATGAATGTTACCATAAATGAGTAGCTAGTTTCCCTCTTTCACTTCTTCAATGATAATTTATTGTTCCCCCTTGATTATCATTGCATATTTGGTTTAGATTGTGGATAGATTTTTAAGTTTATCTCAATGAATTAGAGTTTATGGAAGAAAAGGCCCACATGAACGAGTAATTTATTTGAGTAGCCTAAAAGTTCAATTAATAACATAAATTAGCATGAGGACATACCATTAGCTTCAAGCTCGACCTATTAATTGTTAGACTACCAAGGAAACCTCTACTATGACATAGATTACTATGCCTATCACTTGTTTTCCAACACCCATTTCCTATAGCTTGTTTCCTATTATATGTCACTCATTTGAATAATGTAAAAGGTATTAGCTGCATAAACCATTATATGAGCTTGGCATAGTAGTTAATGATACACAAAATAAGATTTTATATTTAATGTTAATTAGATGTTGCTACTGCAGATACAAATATGTAAATTCCTTTTATTACTATAGATAGAATATATATATATATATGCCTTTTATTACATGTTAGTTTTAAAGCATGAAACGAGGCTTCCCTCTTATGCTCCTTTGCTTACCTTACTTTATCTTTTTGAAGGTTTAGAGACTTTTGAGTCATTTGGGAACCGTACTCTAAAACAATGGAGTTTGCACATCTATTGGTTGACATTCTTTTTCTTTTATGATTAGTAATAATTGAGTTACTATTTCTATTCATGATTATATGTTGTTCACATTGTTGGATGTTAGAGTATGGTAGATTCTTATTAGTAGACCCAACCACTTACCTTTTTGTGTTTACTTCAGGTTTGACTTAGATTATAAAGTAATTTTGATGTTTAATTGGTTATATTTTTAAATCATGGATCATAGTACTAGAAGTATTTTACTTATATATAGTTATGTTAGTATTCTAACATGTATAATTACATAAGTGGTAGAAAGAGGGATATTAAGAACTTGTTGCTTCGGTGGGTGAAAAAATTGCTAAACTCTTAGTGGAAAAAGAAACTCCACATGAAGAATAGTGTTATGTTTGGAGATGCCTCACAATGAACTCAAATAAGTTAGTATAAAGGAAACTAATCAACTTTATTGCAACACTTTTCATAATTTATTAAGCACAAATGCTATGCATTACAAAAATAGTATGGAAAAGACTTAAATAATGAGTGAAGATATTACCAACTAAGATGAAATATGAATATTAAAAAAGATCAAATTGTAGTTAAGATAAAAAAAATAATTTTGTTAGAGAAAAAAATGTAGCAAATTCACAAAAATGTAGCAACAAGTGCTCTTGTTCTTTCTTTTAATGATAAGTAAATGGAAGTATGAGCATATTTTTAATTAAAAGTCTTGTTGTTTATGTTTCTTAATTAACTAAAGCCTATTTTAGAAGTTGTAATTTTATAACTATTTGTTTACAATATGATCATTATGTTATTAGTGGTGTTGTGTTCATGCCATTTGATTAAATAAATTGGTAATAATTGAATAAAATGAATCACCCAATGAATTATCTATACTCACCATGTCTGTTTGTTCTATAAACCAAATCGTACTAGTATGATACAGGAGATTGTAAAATATGTTTAAAACACAACAAATGTTTTTAAAAAAACTCGTAAGGCTTTAAAACATTATCATGTACAATCATGGAAATTGTACTAGAATAATCCCCTTAAGACTCACATGTGTAGTTGTTTAAGGATTGTGTACATCTTAATAGTGGATCATTTATGTACAATGAAATTTTGTAGAAACTTGTAACACCTTAGGGATTTTATGGACTTTGTATAACTACAATAGTTTAACTGTGCAAGTAGGATAGTATGTGCTTTTGTAGCATTGACTTATGATATTAGGATAAATTTATTGCATATGTGTATGATGTGTCAACCATTGTTATATAAGTATTAAAATTTTTTGTTGTTTTAGGCTTGTGTTAATTCTACACATACGCTCTTCAAACATTTATGTATGATTCTATATTGACTTAGTTTTATCCTATCACAGATCTATTTGTGGTTTTGCACTTCTTTTAATTACTAATGCCACACATAAGCTCATTAGTCCAATAAGGTTTGGGTAAACCCCTAACAAAGTAATACTTTGTGATTTCATGAGTGTTAATGAGCTAGTATTGCATAACCTTCTATGCCACAAATCAAAACTATTCACCAGTGTTGTTTGGCATTCTAATCGACTTGTTTTAGCAACCATTAAATGTAATGCATATGTATTATCATTTCCAAGTGATACAGTAATGGATTTACTATTTCTATTAATGATACATTCTTTAAAGCAAAAAATAATACAAAACATAGAGTTACATAATGATTTAAAGCAATGAAGATTGTATTTAAAACCTTACAATAATAGTATATTTTTGATAAATTCATATAAGTTACAACTTATTTAGGCTCTAATGACACTCTCTTGGATGTTTTCTCTAAGGGTAACTCGAACAACATCATTCTACATTAAGTGGATGGATAGATAAGAGTCACTAATCAAGTCCAATGAGTAATAACCATCAAGATTCCACATACCCTCTCTAGTATTGGACGGAAGTCAAGCATGCAAAAGTCTACTAAACGTTAGATTTGGAGTCCTTAATCCTTTAAGATCTATTTGTACTAACATAAATAATATTTAAACTATCTCTTCCTAAAAAAATATCTCTTTGAAATGTGGTACGGGTATTGTTTTTAATCATACATTGAGATGCAACTTCACCACATTTCAAAACATAGTTAATTTTGGTTTAGCTAGCATATGAACTAGTACATAAATTTATGAGAAGATCATTTGAATAAATAGTGGCAATGTGCATGAATTCTTTTAAAATCATTCAATTAATAAGATAGCATATTGTGTTGAAACATCACATCAACTAGCTCCACTCTAGTAGTTATTACTTCCATTACATAATTAGCATTATTTGACTTAAATGTTCACATATGCATAAATACGTTACATACTATTCTTTCATTTTGTTGCACATAGAGACAATTTTGTTTTCAGAAAAATTTCTATGTATTGCTTCTTATAATAAATATTAAAGGAAGAATATAATTCATTAACATTACAAGCATACCCAATGTCTCCATCTAAAAAAATTTGCTAAATAAGTTTTGATTTTTTATCTTCTTTCCTTCAAGAGGATTCATTAGAGTCAATCCATGTAATCTTCATAGTCTTCTTCTTTGTCTTATAATTTTTAAAATTTTTAACTCTTTCTTTACACATAGGGTATCTAGGATGATTTTGTATAGACATTTTGCATTCTTGGAATGCTAGTTCAACATTTTTGTGTGTTCTTCCCTTTTAGTTTCTTATTTATTTTGAATCACCTACATACAACATAATTTTGAAAAAGGAAAGATAATCCTTTATAAGTTAAGGCTACCTCATAAGTGGAAATGGGAATCAAACTTTGTTGGCTCTTCCATGTTTTTCCATTTTCTCCTTATCTAAATGTAAGTCTTCAATTTTTCTTCTTGAAAGAACCATTTCATTAATAAGGAGAATACCAATGTGTTCATGAAGTCAAGGTGTAGATACATTCATTGTAGATTAATAGTAATGCACAAAAATAATATTACTTTTGGAGCAAAAATCTGGCACATTTGCTCCATATTTGAAAGCTTTCTACCTATGTTTGACAAGATATTGATAATCCTGGTAAATCAAATGAACACAAGTCTATTATATTCATTAAAAGCCATTTGAAATAGCTCATAATCATGAAGCAACAAATTAATTTTTCTCTCTTATACCTAGGAGGTGCCCTAATAGGTGATCTTCCAATTTATTCCAATTTACATAAGTAGGTTTAGTGCTCATTACCCAAATAATTTTGAGGCAAAAATACCATAATGTAGTTTATTCATATATATATATATTGATAGCTCTTGAATCTATGTAGAACTTCTGATCATCCTCTAGAATAAGCTCATTAATTCATTTTCCTATGTACTCAACATTCACAAGTTTAGTAGCAAATGTAAATTGTTGTTGAACTTGGTCACATTGGTTTGAGTCTACTAAAATAGACCATGTAGCTAACATAAAGCTTGTACTTATGTTTCATATGATGTACATACATGTTCTCACAAATAAATACATGGTCTAAGTTCAATGTCAATTATTTTGAAATTTTGGTGAACTACTTTATGAAATTGGCATTTCATGTTTCTTAATGTACAACAATAGAGGCTACTAAAATTAGATGATATCTTAGTTATATTCATTATCAACACCCTACTACCTTTGTATTAACATGAGAATTGTTTCAAATGTATAAAAAAGAAAATTCTAAATTCCAAATTGCCTTCTTAGTATGCAATGTAGCTATACATGAGAAGGAAGATTCCAAATTATAAAAATTGATAGTCTTACTTGTTACATGGAGAAGGAATGCTTGGAATATGTCGTATAGAAAAGTATAGAAAAATTAATCAATTGTGTTAAAGATGAAAATTTTTCTTTGAAGTGGCCCATCTATGCTTTCCACATCTAATAACAAATGATGATAGAGTGAATCAATGCTAGTGAACCAAGTTAAGAAGGATTTTTCATACTTCACAATGACAGAATTGTATTATTATACTATGACATGACGTTAATTATTATCGTACCTGACACTGATGAAGGAAATTGTAAACTCTATCAGCTATCATGTAAGGCTTCAAGATGTAGATGAGATCATCTATACAACCATAGAAAAGACATTTAGAAGGAAATTCAAATCAAAATATCATATGTGTAGAGGGAAAAAATGTAAAATTTGATTAATTATTTACTCTAAAAAAATAGAAATTTTGATTAAAATTTATCTATTATAGAAATTGGAAGAACTTAAATGTATTGAATTATCTCCATAGAACTTGTGATAAGTTATAATTGAGTTGATGTTTCTAACATATAGGATGGAGCAAATAAATACTTGTTGTTTAAGGAAAAATATCAATGTCAATGTCCTAAAGTAAAAGATTCAAAATAAAACTAATGAATAGCTAGATTCTTAATAAGTAGACATAATATCTAACTCCTAACTAAGCTATTATCTCTTTAATGCTACATATCAAAATAATAGGAGAGTGAGCCTAAGCTCAATAAGTAATCTATAAGTCACACAATTGAAATAACATGTGGTGACATGATTCTATACCTAATGTATGATAGACTATAATTAATATAAAGATCAAATATGTCAATTGATGTATGCTAGATCACTAAGATAATATAATGCATGAGCTTATGATGCAAGTAATTGGAGTATATGGTCATGCAATTTATCTCTCTTTTGAACTAGAAAAATGACATACTATCTACTAATCGCTTGTCTAAGACTCCTCACTAAACTCTAGCCATCCATAGCTTGAAGAGGAAAATTGATGAATGGTTCATCCAAAGATGTTATCTTCACCAAGATCATCCAATTATACATCTTTATTTTAATCCTATCTAATTTTACCAACTATGTGAGTAAACCTAAGGGTTATTCAAATTCTAATCAAGAATACAAGATGATTTATTTTTTACTTAGGTACTTTATAGTCTCTTTTAGACTATTTATGTCACCATATAATGCATAAATGTTAGACATAAATATTCTTTGCTATTATCCTAACCTATAGGACTTCTAAGCTAGACTAGTGTACCATTTTAGCTTTAGCACAAAACTAAATCTTAGCTGTAACCCTTGGCTCATTAACCATGTCATAATTAATATTTTAGGCGTTATCTTAGATTACTTCCACTACTAACTTTCATTTCTTATTGGCAAACTTGAGCCATATAGATTCTATAGACTATTATCTAGGGAGTCAACTCTTTTCTTAAGAGTACACAAATTATTATTGAATATGACACATAATAACCCATATCATCTTGAGGTTTAGACAATATCAAAGGAATATCATACCTTTAATCTAAGCTTAATATTAATTCTATGGCTAAAAAAAAGCTCTCTATCTCACCTAACAGTTATACATGGTTTGATGAAGAGTCTCTCTCTTATCCAAGTCCTTATACAAACTATACTCAAATAATCCCCATGTGCTTTTGTTATTGTTACATTCTTAACTCCTTTTATGATGTATCTAATGCTTTACCTAAAATTATAATTAAACAATCAATGTAATTTAGGGTTTCTTTTAAACCATAATTTCATTATGTTAGGTACCATAGAGTCACAACTAAATCCCCAAAGGTCTTATCTAAAGTGTTATAAGAGTCCATTTTAATCTTATATGTCTCATTTAAGATATCTTTAACTTTCATCCAATCCATAAAGGTTTTATCCTAGGCACCTTAAGGTTTCATCTTTGGCCTAACGACGTTATCTAAGGTATGATAAGTTTGCATGAAATTCTCAAAGGTCTTATTTAAGCTTACTTATAACTTCATATTATTTAAAAAAAACTAATTTCCATAGGCCATGTTTTCCTTGCACATTTTGAGAATCAGTTTCCATGGGTCCACTCAACCATCTCCATCGAATTTAAACCCAATCATGGAATAATCATACCTCCATGACAATAACGGCCATTCTCAAACTATCATTAACCTTAAACACTTTTATCTTAAACCCACTTAATCTTGTAATCTTAGCTTTGATCACAACAAAACAAACCTTATTCTAAGTATTTAAGTGAGCTCTTCTAAGCTTCCTATGAAACAAGCAAGGGTGATAACTCACCATAGAAATCATTTAAACCAAAATAAGGTATATGACAAGCCTCTCATGACATAATTAAGTCATGTAACAAGTTTATAACATTGGGAAGGAAATAATTTGCTACAAGATGTCCTTAGACTATGTTTTCAAGTGTTACCCAAACTTCCATGGTCTACGCTAAAGTTCAATTATACAAAATTGACGTCGAACAACTTCTTCATCAAGGTCTCATGTATCTAGATGTAACTTGAGCATGATTCCATGGTGTTCAAGTTGAAAATTGGGTCATCATGGTTAAATGGATCTAGCTAGCATAGTATATTTCATAGCAAAAATTTAAGCATTTAATCACGTATGCACAAAATCTATTCTTGACAAACCTGAGCTCTGCACAAAATTTGCAGTTACAATTGATAAAATCTTAGCAATGTACTTCAAGTGTTTTTCTAATAAAGGTCAATCAAGATTATGGCTTTCTTTATACATATTTTAATTATATGTTTCATGCAACACAACATAACTAAACAACCAAATTGCATGAAAAATTTACGTTTGAAATCTTCCATACTTGTGTAAGGGATCCTTAGTAAACTAGTTTAGCAAATTTCAAAATTTTCATATCATTTGATGAATCCTTAAAAGATCTCTACATAATCATTCATTTAACAAAAAACTGTAATATTAATCTCAAGAATGGGAGATTATTTAGCAATCCTTAATTTATTTATATAATCATGTGGAGATTATGCAACATATATCTTAAGCATGTCTTTAGCATGCACCTCAATAGCTAAATGGCTTGATTTTTTCTTCTTATGTTAGAGTTTGTTAGAAGGAAGATTGCAATCTATAGTATGATCATATTCATATGAAATCACAAACATTCCTTAACAACATAATTGATTCTATTGCCTAGATTTTATCTACATGTAATTATATAATCTTAAAATCCATTCTTTTGAACCTTGTGAAGGAGTACTCCAAGAATTGGCTTGCCTTTATTTGATTTATTGTGTTTCTTCCTTCTCCATTTACTCATGGCTAGGCAATCTTCTCTTGTTTTTCTTGGGTATGGCATCCTTGGTATGAGTATGTCTAGGTTTTCTCAAAAAACTACAGGAAAGAATATAATTAAGGCTCAAATATCAAACCTCCTCCATAAAATCTTAAATTAAAACTACCAGTTGATTGATTCTAGATTCATTACAAACTCTAAAATCTACTACAACATGTTTAACTCTTGATTGGGATTAAGGGAATCCAATATTACTTGATAATTGCATGAATTAATGCAATATTCAAGTTTTCCAATTTGGAGGATTCACGTTACTAAGGTTACATTTTTATCATGGTCGTTTCAGTTAAAGTGTGCCAGTTGAACCAGCTTTATAATTAGTTGTGTAAATCTTAAGCACGAAAAAAACCAAAGCTAGTTAAAGCAATTAATTTAGAATGAATGCACTAATAACAAATTCTAAAGGAAAGCACACTCCTTGGCCGTACATGTCACATATGGAATAGAAAAAAAGAGAGTGGTGTAACACATAGTAACTAAACTTGCAAACATTTCAAAAACATGATTCTTCTTTCTTAGAAACGTCACTAAAGTGAATTACAAAAATTAATCCACGACAACTAATACATATTTTGTACCTCCTATGCTTTTAGGATGGTTAGAAAAAAATAAGTTTATGTGCAAAAACTCTAATGGTCTTCTAGTGAATATTTTCATTTTAGTTGTAAAAGTGGATGTGTATTAATTTAAAAGTTGAAAAGAACCATGCACGTGGCCATCACTCCAATGGAAATAGTTTGGAGCTCTAAAAAAGTCATACATAATCATTTTATTAAGTAAATATTTACTTACATGAAAACAATATCTTATGCCATAATATTGAGTTATTGTCATGAGATTTAAGGAACTCTAGTCTACTAAAACTAACCATGTACAAATATATTACATAAGTATTATATTTTTATATGATAACGAGAGGTATGATATCTCTAAAAATAATGCACTCAGATGAATTAAACATAATAGAAAATGCTAAGCCACATAGTTGACTAATGTTTAAAGCATTGTACATCAAATCATGCACAAGAAAGACCACTCATGTTGTGGTCTGAGTGTTGCTTATGGTACCCCTTCCAATGACTTCTTTCTTGGAATTTTTGCTAATGATAATTTTGGATTCATCCTGTTTCCTTCAAGTGGTTTAGAAATGAAGAATGTTGGGTCATATGTCAATAATATCCACTCTTTATGTTGACACCATAAATCCTCCCATGTCCTTGAAGTATGGCGTGAATACAAAACAAAATCAAACATTAGTCATGGAGACCCATGCAATTTTGTGTAACTTTTTGAGTCCAAACAAATATAACAATCATTGAATAAACATTTCTCTTAAATTTATAATTAGAAGCAAATGACCAATCTTCATACGATAATTGCAATTAATATCATTAAAATTTTAATTAGTAAAAGAGTTATCATGATGTGCTCTCATCTGATATATTATAATTTTTAATTTTTTCTTCTAAATTTGTTCAATTCTCTTGTTAACATTATATTTTTTATTATCAATGTAACCACATCATATCTTATGAATTTTTCTTATGGTAGATAATTTACATCTTTTTTGTTTTTCTTCTCACAAAATCCCATATAATCCTTATATTTTGCTTTCAATATAATACACTTTGGAGCTAAGTTCCTATACTTTATGCAAATATCATTGTACCATTCATCATAATTTATTTGAAGATGAAGAGGTGGAGCACATCCCATCATCAAATAAATTATCACACTTGTCACCCTTAGCTAATAAATAAGTCTAGCTTTGCTTCTTGACTTCCTCATCAGATGCTAAACTATACAAATCACTTAATAAGATTTTAAATGTGATATTCATCTTCTTCTTTGATTATTGAAACTTTCCAATTCTTTTCTTGTAGAGCGAGTAGTCAGGCCTTATGTGCCAAGGCAAGTTGTGCCCATGGCAAATGTTGTCCTCAATTTGTGCCATCTTACCTTTTTTCTTCATATCAAAGCCAAAATGTTTTACTTGCATTTCACTTTTTATATTGTCTATATAGTACCTTAAAGATTTTAGTTGCCAAGCTAGAGATTAACAAGCTATAGTGTAAGATAGAGTCCACCATAGAAGAAAGAAGTTCACATTTTTCTTATTCTTCTGCTTCATTTCTTTTCATTCTTTACTCTTCTTCTATGCAAGGTCAATGTCATTCATGAGGAGCTCTCAAACTAATAGATATACTTAGTATATAGAAATATCTTTTATTATTTTTGAGGTAATCACCATTCGACCATACTACTATCAGAGTATAAGTGGATCTTTACAAATTGGTTCTTATATAAAAAACCTTATTCAAAGATTAAATAAACCATTGGTAATATTTGTAAAGAGAGTAAACATTGATTGCACAAATTTTTAAGGATTTGTTCTTAATAACTCATATTCATGAATTAATATCTTGATCATATTCTCTTTCACTTGCTATATATCTTCATAAGTAGCCTCAAATTTAAACAAAATCATATGTGAACAATAGAAACTCCTAAATACAATCATATCTAGATAATCCATAATATAAGATATTCATTGCGTAATAGTTCGTTAGTAATCTGTGCCTTTTCTTAGGATTGAGATAGCAAAGTCACTTCTTAACTCTTTTAGCATTTATTAATTTAGTTGGGTAAATAAAGAAATGTTTAGTCACATCTAAAATGTTTAAACAAATAGTCTAAAAACAAGGATATCTTATTTTTCTAATACATATAATATTCACATTTTAATAAAATCTGATTGATGGGATGATGTTCCTTCACACAAAATAGCATTGTCCTCTATAATAGAAGGAGCCTTTAGCATCTTGTCATAGAAATTTGTTTCATGATCAAAATAGTTTTCTAATACTTTTTATTGAACTTAAGGAGAACAAAGACTAATAGAAGGGGTGAATTATGGCATTTATAAAATATTAAGTGACCAATTTTTTAAAACAACTTGAATTTGAATGGAATGATTAAAATAACAATTGCAGTAATATATAAACAAGTGAAAAACATAACACAAATGACAAACAAGAAAATGTATTAACATGATTTTTTTTTTGTTCTCTCGTGTTAAACAAAGCTTATGTCCACCACAAATAACCTAATTCAGCTTCCACTAAACACTTCCTTTTGTCATATTGGGTAGGAGTTGATGAAATAAAATAGTGGTGTTTACAGAAGAAACCAAAACAATATAAGAATTTTGTCTAAACAAATAAGAATAGGTCTTTTCATAAACAACGCATGCAAAAACACATACCTTTAATCCTTTTTTAAATAATGTGTCACCAAACAAGATGATAATAGGAATATGATATTGCAATATTAATCAAATGAGAAGAAATGTAGTAGAGGATGTAGAAATCAATTGGTAATATAACTACAGTGAAGTGAGATGGTAATTTAGCTCTTTCCTTAAGCTCTAAATTTTGCAATTTGTGACATTGGCATCTTATCTTTAAAACCTTAATCTATTTAAACTAATGTTAATCCTAAAGAAAATTTTGGATCTTCAAATGGCTAATTATCCTCCCCAAAGTCTATTAAAATAGATATTACACAATCATGATTATGTTCATATTAACACATTAGCTATATTCTATCATGATGATGAAAAAGAAACGAAGAACACACTAATATCCAAAACATTTTAAAAAAACAAGTTAAAGATAGTTGTTCATATAATGCATCACCCAAACATAGTTTAATGCTTCATTCCTTATACATATATATCATACCATATAGTCTCATAGATTGTATTACTATAATATATTTTATATTTATAGTTTAAATAAATCATATATATTTGATTATAGAAAACTACTTTATTATATAATTGTTTTACTAAGAGGCAAACTTTTGAAAAAATATGGTTTGATGTGATCATATAAGAAAACTATTTGTATAGCAATACAATTATTAACTACTAAAACCTCAACTATTGATCATATTCATTACTTTTTGATGTTATTACGACCATATTTATCCTAATCCTTCTGTTTCTACTTCTGAAGATTAATGAATCATAAACGGTTAATACATTGATCATTCTCACAAATTAGAAAAGACCATCAATTATAGTAATTATGGTACTCATAAGATACGACTATCATAGTATTATAATGGCTTTAATTTAATAACAAGAATATCCTAGATCAAAATCTTAAGTAATTATATAAGAACTACATTTTGGGTGACTACATTAAATTGTTATTTTTGAGTGATATCAATATGATATAATAATTATATATATTTGACAACAAGATAGCTTGCATATAGTAATCCTTAAGAGTAAATAAGTAAAAATTAATATGAATGAAATCTCTTACTCATATTACATCAATGGAAGCTTGATGCTCAAAGCATTTATGACAAAAGTACAAGGCCAACTCCTTGCACAATTAAGTATGCACTTCTTATACATTATTTAGCATGTGAGCAAAATTATACCCATCGTATTGATATGGCAACATGACAATATTAGGCTTTAATTGTAGCCTTAAGCTGGAATGTAGGTCATACAAGTATGATATGAGACATCTATTATACAATCATTAGGCTAAAATTGATATCCTATTTTACACTTGATTTCATTATTCTATTAAATGAATATACTCTAAAATAGCATGTAGTGATATTATGATTAAACTAATGTAAATCTAGAGAATATTACGACCCAAAAGACTTGTTTTAGCAATGCATAAATAAGATGAGTTCTTTTTTCCTATGCAAGTTAAGCCACCCTTGTTTGATGGTCTCTAATCTTCTTCTAATTTCAAATGTAATGTCCCTACATGGATATACAGTTGGCATATTCTTGATCAAAGACTACATAAATACAAAAAACAAAAATATTCATTAGTAACTAACAACTTGGTTTTGTGATTGCATCTTCAAGACTACGATAAGAGTGACTAAGGTTCTCTAAATTCCAAGAAAAGGGATAAAATAAACATATCAATAACCTAATTTTGGACTAAAGGCAACTTTGTCTACTTTAATGATGAATATTCCTTGTTTTGAAACACATTTGATGTAAAAAAATGCATTTAATGACAAAATAATGATTTAAAAATTATTTAAAAACTAGTTTCCTTTTTAACAAGAATTTCTTAGATATAATTTTCTATGAGAAGTTAAATGATAAGCTGTATAAACCAAAATAGAATGAAAAGAAAATCACATTTTGGTATGTACTCAAAATGCATAAATAGTATTCCTATAGAAACTATTGCCATGGAAAATATGTCTTCACAACAGTTGGAAGTGCTATGCCCTTGTAAAGTTAAAAAGCCTTGCTATAATTCATACTTCTACAATACATCAACAAACACTACTACTGGTTTTGAAAAATTAGTCATATAAAAAATAATTGTAGAATATTTAGATATATGTTTGTAAACGTTTTTGTTTTTGTATAGAAGAAAATAATCATGTCAAGCATGTGTGGTTTTAGGCACACTAATGTTGCTAATACATTCATGAGAATACATTGTTGGTATGCCATTAATTTGGTGCAACTAGAAGCATGTGGTGGCCTGATTGTGCATGCTCCTAGCATATGAGCACTATGTTTTCCAATGTTAAATCATGAAAGGTCTTGGGTGGTGACAGTTTCATGACTATTGGTGACACTACTAAAAATTACATGTTCATGCAAAATTATTAAAGTTCTTTATCATGACGGACAAACAAATAACCTTCATAGTATTTTTGATTAACGAAATAGTAGATAACTAGTGAATTTAATTCTTAAAATGTGTCATTTTTTCTTTAGAATAAGATAATAGTTATTTACTTTAGAGATATAATGTATATAACATAATTTCTTTATCTTTAAAAGTGTTAAAATAAAATATCTTTAATCTTAATACCTTGGTCCACGGCTTTGGCATTCATGAGTTTGGCAAGCTAGTGAGCTTTATTTAAAGAAAGGTTCTAAACTTAACAAGGTTAACGAAATATTGATCATTAATTTTGATAAGGTTCTTACTCTTCAGACTATGAAATCAAGCTCGTGAATCCTTTGAACATGTCATTATTGTTTCAACTATTAAACCATTAGATCTACTTCAAATGGAATTATTTCTTCCAATTCATTCATGATCCCTAAGAGTTAAAAAAATTGAATTTGTGATTGCTGGTGACATTTATTACTTTTACATGGGTATTCTTTTTGGTAAAGAAAGTTGATGCATATACTTTTTTTCAACAATTTTATTTAAAACTTTAAATAATTCTAATTTTAATGTTTGTCTTTTCTATAGTTATCATGTATTAAACTTTGTACTTTTAGGTTTCAAATGTTTAGTTTAAAAGAGGAATTTAAGAAAATCTTTTAGACATAATTTCACCAATAAAAGTTTGTAGAAGAAATGCATAGGTTCAAGCTATATATTGCAACCTAAGGTTCTTTATATTTAGAATTAAAATTCCTAGTATTGTTGGGCAAGAAAGAATGTTTCTTAGAAGCCAAGGGCTTATGCTTATTTTAACATAAGTGATGTTCACATAAAAGAAAAGTGGTTCTAAAAACCCACATAGAAAGCTCTCATGTCGGAGTAGTGGTATGGAGCAAACACATGTGAAGTTCTTAAAATGTCAAACACAAAATCACATAATCACATGCTTAAAAGACATATTTTGTTGTGAAATTTAAATTTCCAAAAAGTTAGAGCAAAGTTGCAAGGAACTTACTTCATGAATTGATGCTCTTTCAAGAAGTTGAATAAATGGGTCAAAATCATCTCTTTGGAGCCTCTGCTTGCCTTCATAGGGAAACTCATGAATAACACCATTAGATAAATCACACATTCTCATATCAAAGATGCTTGGTGGTAGCAATTCATTACTTCATTCAAAATTATATTTTGTACAACATGGTAAGAATCCTTATTTATAAAGATCATATGGGTACAACAATATTTTTCTAACATAGGAATTTGAAAGAATATTTAAGAATACTAAGTTACACCTTTTGGAATTCTAAAAAATATTTCAAATTTTTAAAAGTGCCCTCAAATTGCCAAAGAAATACTTTGAATTCTGGCAAATAATTTGTCCTCAAAAGTTGTCAAATTTATTTTTATATTTAGTTCCAAAATTGGTTTTAGCATTTTAGCTAACATTTTGATATGCAATGAGGCGACGAGCCATGCGACCTATGTAGTGTGTAGGGAGAGGCACGTGACACCTAATGTATGATTTTTGAGTCAACATGGGTTAGAGTAAAGGAGCATGGGTTTATGGGCTAGGCATGCTAATAGATTGAGTCTACTCATGTTGATGGGTTAACATGGGTTGAGCAGGTCAATGAGTTCAAAGGGTTGGAGGGAGTTAAGCAGGTCAGCACTTGTGGTGTCATTGGCTATTGATGGTATTAGTAAAGATGGTGAAGTATAGCAAAAGCTACCCAAAACTTAATTTTAATCCTTTTTTCAGTCATGTTTAATATAATTCGAAATGAAAAATTTTATAAAGCTATCAATTACTGAATTTATAGATAAAAATATCTATATGGCTAGTAGTTGATCTTCAAACTGTTTAAACTAAAGTTTAGATGCAAATAAATTTTTGAATTGATAAATATTTTAGTGAAATTTGTGATAAACAACAATCTAACATAATTAACCCTTGGAACTATAATGATAGTGCAAATTAATGAGTAGTAGAGTCATTCTTAGGATGATTTTGAATTTCAATAGGGTTAGTACACCGCATAATGGATCTTTAACACAAATTATGGGCCACTACTAAATGATCCTTCTCAGGTGAGAGAGCATTCAACAAAATGGAGCGAGTGTGAAAGCTTAGTTGCTACTCTAACATCTCTTATTTAGGTAGTGAAGCTCTTCTTATGCAACGAAATATCGTGATAGGGATGATGGACTCACCAACATACTAATAATCTTAGATGTGCTTGAACCATTGTGAAACTTATTTGATCATCTAACTTTTGCTTCACTTGATCTCTCAACTCACCATATGTGGCAAAGTGTAATGGTCAGATTTGTTCCCTCGACAATGATTGAAAAAGGTTTAAATGGGCCATTAGGTATTGAATGTGGTTTTCTATATGGTAAAAAATCATAAATATTAAAGGTGGCATTTAATTCCATAATCTTTGGGTAAATCAAAAATATATTTGTTGATTCCAAGTTTTTTAACAATTTTGAATAAACCAAAACCTTAAGCATGAAATTTCTTTAGGGCTACTAATAGAAAATCTAACACCTAACATAGATAATTAAACAAATACTCTCAACAAATTCTCTAGGTAGTCAACAAGAATGTGGTAGTCATTGAAACATTTTATTTTTTTTAAATAAATGTGTTTTGCAACATGTTTATGCAATGATGAACTATGAATTGTAGAACAATTAACAAACTTAGAAGTATAGAAATCATGTGGTGTAGGGATCAAATCAATATGACATTGATGATGATTTTTAAAACAAGCCTCAAAATGACTCAAACTTGTTTAACTAGTGAATTCAAAGCATTACAATAAATGATCCCAAGTTATGACATCTTCATCTAATAGGCTATAAAGATGATGGCTTAAATTTTCTTGACTATTTTTTCTCATCAGTCTAGGGATAACAAGTTGATTTAAATTTATATTTTACTTGAATTGATGGATTTACTTCATGATGTGGCAAAGATTATACTAAGGAGCTAGAAACTAGATCTATACTAGGTTGAGTGTCTCCTAAATATAGGAGTTTGTCTGTAAATCATAGAGAAATATATCTAAAAATTCTTTTAATAAGGGTTAGATTATGAGTGCTAATATGGTTACACTAATAAGGGCTTTTCTATTTATCACAAGCCAAAAAACCTAATTGTTAGTTATATCTCTATCAGTCTCAGCTAGTAATATGATACTAAGTAATTTTTCTTTCCATTTATCGTTTTCTTTTACAGTCTTGGATTAGAAAGTGCATGTGTTAGGCTTTCTATTTAAGATGGCAACATGATCTTATTAACAATGCCTTCTAAAGATTAGGTTGATTGTATTAAGATTACATCACACCATAATTCCTCATAATATTAACCAAATGTTCACAAAGCACAACACTTTTATCATATGAAAAGTGAGGTTTTATTATCCGAGATGTTATGCATGGGTAGGGATATTCATTGAGTGTTAAACTTATTCTTTTCGTGGAAGTATATGCTAGGACAATAATATAACTACCATTATCTATATTTATCTTGCAAGTTTTGGCTTTAGTTCTAAGAAAGTTATTAAATATGATAGTTTATAGCCAAACATTCGTTGTCTTGGTGTAGTCAAAGTGTATCTCACAATAGTTATGGGTGCTTCAATATAATAAATAATTTCACCTAGTGATTGTAATTCTTCTTCATTATCCTCATCTTGCTATATAACCTCCTTTTCCTCAACTTAAATGCTTTCTTATACATCTTTCTACATGTCTATGTTTAAGGCTCTCTTAGGGCATTAGGTTACAACATGCCCTCTCCCATGATAAAGATAACACTCAACTCTAAAAATAGTGGATAATTTGTCTAATGGCTAGATTTGATTGGTTGGTAATATAGTTAGAGGGGCAAGGGTTTCTTATCGTGCAGAAATAATTAGAGTAATTGCACTACTTGTATAAGTTTGAGTGTGAGACGTGATAGAAATAATTTGTCATATGAGCAATTAATCATCTAAGTCTTTTTACATCACAGGAAACTTTATATGCCCTTTTTAAGCAAGTAACATCTCTCTAGTATAACTCATTTTTAATGGAATCTTTATACACAAATTAAAATCAAGAGAATATTACTTGATCTAATTTTTATAAATCTCATCTAAGCATATAATATTCTAATTTGGCAATGCATTCATCAAAAGTGTTTTGAACTTGAGATAAACCTTACAAATTATCCAAAAACTTGAATAAGAGGTGGTACATATTTAACGTATTCATGTATCTTGACTTCTTTCCATGAACAGGGCAATGCTTAAGTTTCATCAAAATATTACTTTTTTGATGTGCTAACAAATAATATGACTAAGATGAGACCTTTGTTTTTATAAATTGGTACTTTCGATAGTCACTAAGGCCATACCAATCAAAATAATGCTTTGTTCCCATTTTCTAATCTTGATATCCCTTAGGGTCTAAACGACCATCAAATATAAGATCTTCTATTTTAACCATGTTTTTAATCAGTGGTTATCGTTCCTGTCGTGTCTTCTAACATGGGTTTATCAAGTTGCTTGACACCTAGCTCCACTGTTTCTTTTGTTAGGTTCATTTTTAGTTGACATTTCAACAACTTTAGTGTCACTTGTCATACAGATACTTGATATATAGGCTCCATTTGATCTACCATTTATACATTGTTGTAATCAATCAATGCATGTTTCTAATGTTGTTGTTAGCTCTTGTATCAATTAAGTTAATTCAAGATTTGCATGTTGTATTACTAAGTGCTTGGGCGGTTACACTAGTCAAGAATTAAATATTTTACAATGTTTTCCAAACCTAGTGGTCAACTATGGTTGGAAATAATTTCTTAATTTGGGATCTTAAAAAAAGAAAATAAATCCTAAAATATAATAAAAAGAGAAAATATAAATAAAGAATTGTTATAGCATAAAAGTTGAAAACAAGATTTTGTTTATTTGTCTTTTATATATATTTTTTAATAAAAAATAATAACTAATAAATGCATAAATTTAAAACATAATTACTTAATGATAAATTAAAAATCATGTAAGTTCCTAAAACAAGCATGCACTAACACAACAATTTTTGTAGGATCATATACAAAAAACATTTTCACTAACAATTTAGAAATTCAAATGTTCAAGTAGTATATCCCTACCAAAGGCTACCCATGATGTTTTATTTTTAAAATTAGAAATTCTAGGATTGATAGGTAAGTAAGAATTTTTCCCATGAGCCAAGTACTTACATAGATTTTAAAAAAAGTGATCTCAACTTAATGGAAAAGTTATTTGAACATCCCACACCCAAAGTGCTCACGTTGGTGGTGAAATGGCAAGGTGTCCTTGCAAGTGGAATTCTCAAAATGCTAAAAAAGGTTACACTATCACTCGCACAAAAAAGAAAGTTGGATGTGACAATTAAATTTCTCAAAATTTGAAATAAAGTAGATAAGAACTTCCCTTGTATTTGATGTGCTTTTTGGGTGTTATATAACTGCTTAAGATCTCCTATTTTGAGCCTGTCTGATGCCTTCTTCCACCTATATAAACTTAAAATCGATTCTATCAGAAATGTCATGCTTATCTTAGATAAGCTTAGTGGTAGCACTTCATTATTTCATTCAAAAATATAATTTTTATGCAACTTAGTGAGCATCCATATTTATAGAGATCTTAGGTATATAATAGAAATTTTCTAACGTAGAAAATGGAAGGAAAATATTTTAATACTAAGTGAGACATTTGAAATTCTAAATGATAGTTCAAAATTTCCAAGCTCCACACAAAATATAAAAGAAAAATTTTAAATTCTATGAAAAAAAACTTATTCCATGAAAATTTATAAAATTAATTGATATAAGTAGTATTCAAATAGGACTTTGTTTTGAGGAGGCAGCACAATGAGCACCAATGTGATGAGTGGCACAATCGATGTGGCAAAGCAAAGTTCCACATGATGTCTTCGATCAAATTTTGTTATCGTTGTGAGCTAGAGTGAATCAATAAGAGTTGACATGTCGAGATGAGATTTTGGATCTGGTGCATTCATAGATAACCTTAAAACATGTTGATGGGTCAACATGGCTTGATGGATTGGCATGGGTTCAGCAATCAATCAATTCAAAGGGTTGGCATATGACAAGCAAGTGACATGGATCAGTGCGGGCAACATTAGAGACTATTAACTATGGTTGATGGATGCAGACAATGGTGAAAACATTCTAAAACTACATTTAATGTATTTTTAAAGTCATTTGTCAACTAAATTTTGTACCAATAGAATTATGAAACAACTGAACGGATGTCATGTACTAGATTTAAAGATGAAAATATTTGAAAAGCCACTAATTGATCTTAACAGGAGTTAAACAGAAGTGTAGACTAATAAGTTATAGAGGTGTAAACTTTGGCATGGCTTTGAGTCTAGATAAGAATAGATTGCAAAA
Source organism: Vanilla planifolia (assembly GCA_023846275.1). Taxonomy (NCBI): domain Eukaryota; kingdom Viridiplantae; phylum Streptophyta; class Magnoliopsida; order Asparagales; family Orchidaceae; genus Vanilla; species Vanilla planifolia. The sequence goes on from JAIUJO010000039.1 coordinate 1,412,526, forward strand.
CAAAAAATAATAAATGGAAATAGTAACATATCTTTTCTTAATCATGAAACATATGTGGAAACATGATCCAATAAATCTACAAGCTCTGATAATTACAACTCTAGTTCCTAAGTAACTCTTAACACATTGGACCTAATAAAGTATATAAAAGAGTGAGCTTAAGGGTTCAATAGGGAATCTTAAAGTCATATTGTAAGGCCAACACGCAATAATAAGTTTATATATATATATATATATATATATATATATATATATATATATATATATATATATATATATATATATATATATATATATATATATATATATATATATATATATATCAATCTATAAGTATGGTGAATATTTAGTATCGAGTATAAAATCTCATTAGTTATACCTCTATCTATTGAATTCAACTAATTCTCAAAGATATGATGCCACATAATAGATGCAAAGTGTTTCACCAATAATACAATACTCCTTTGATACTCAATTCATTGATAACAAAACCTTGCAGGCCTACTTCATCACATGAGCTAGCACTCCAGAATTAGTATTATCAATCACTTGGCCAATCCTACATGCAACTAGTAGTTCGAAAAAATCACATAACTCATACAAATGGCACTAAATGTTCAACTTTTTCCTCATGGGACTCAAAATAAAATGTCAATCAAACCAAACATAGAGTGACTTACGATTGATTATGTTCTTCTTCTAAATGGGAATAAATAATGTGAATTGGTCACCTTATTATTAGAAAAATAGTAATATCTAACTTGGATATCTTTTGTTTATGGTTTACATTGTATAGTACATTGCATCATAATTATCATTTTAAACAAGATCAATTTCATGGCATATTAGCTTCATTTTTACCATTTTATCAATATTTTTATAAAACTCTTAATTATCTATCTAGAGTATAATGAATTACTTAGGTATCATAGTACTTGGTTTAAATCATAAATCAACTATATAATTGTACCATCATATACCTAACAACCATAAGGTTTTCTTTAAATAATAAATAAAATATTTTTTATATAGGGTTCTTCAATTGTTGAATCCACCATCAAGTTACAATCTAATGCATGGCTACCTTACAATTCTTCTAAATGCTATAATCAATTTAAACATCAATCTTATATTTATTGCCTGCTTTAATTTCATTTAAGATTCTTCTTATTATTCCATTGCTTATCTATGGTATCCATTGAGTTTTTATTTGGGTCCAAGTCTTTTGACTTAAAATTTTGGTGCAACATTCAAGCTATTATTACATCAACAAAGTTTGGGCCTACATGAGTTTCACTAGTAAACCTCAAATCTCATTGGTGGTCCTAAGCCATTACATCATTCATAAATGCCTCCCCTGGGCCATATAGATTACCAAAATTGTCATCTAACGCTTCAACCCATTGTTTGAATGCTTAATCATTACCACTTATGATATTAAACATTAAAACAACTCAAGCAAAGGTTTTGGCCAACATTACAAAAATACTTAGCTACTTGGAAAAACCTTGTATACTATTAAGGCTTACTTGAGCCTTTGAACCTTCGTCAAAGGGTTTGACCAAGAATTTCACTATCCAAATCCCTTGTCTTTTGTAGTTATAAAAGGCCCCCCAAGTGTTTATAACATTAGTCTAGTCATATGAACTTCCAATAAGAAAAGCTTCAACATAAACCAATTCATTGGTCTAATACAAAGCAGGACTTATCCTCCACTTGTTTACAAAAGACATATTAACTAGTAATATACCCACTTTCTTATAATACCAAGCATTTCATATATAAGATAACATCTTATAGGAATATCTAAGAACATCAAGTATTTTTGAACTTCAACTTGGGATCAGACATTTGACAATAAAATTCTCTATTAATCTAATTCCATCCAAATCCTAAAATGTGCCTAGGAAAATCCCTATCATTGTTACCAACATACAATGAACCCATGAATTTGGTGATCTTTTGTGGATTAAAATTAAGCCCTTCCAAGGTTTGCATTCAAAAATTGAGGGCTATATTCTCCTTAGAAGACAATTAAATTCAAACAAGGGCATAAAGTTATGCCTCCTATCACTCAATAATGACATGATAAAAGCTTCCAAAAATTATCTGAGCAAAGGAAAGTCTTTGTCGCAAGAATCATGGCTATGTTTTTCAATTTTTAATGTAATGTTCATAGCTTATTCTAAGTTCAACTAAGCATAAAAAAGCATCTAGTAATCTTTTGATTATGATATCATGGTTATGAATCTATGTTTAGATGAAAACATTTCTCCTGTGTTCTTAAAGCATGTCATGCCTAATCAAGATATCACATAGTATTTATGGAGTAATATTAACGTAAGAATATAAATAAATTTCCATGTATCATGAAGTATTAGGATATAAAATGTATTACTCATATTTTTTCAATAGCTTTTATTTAAATATTTCCACAACATAATTTTTACAAGAACATGGTAATCATATTCACATGAATTATTCTTCTGATACCATCATTTCAAAATAACCTAATCAATATGATTGCATGTTTAAAATTTAGACTAAATTTCTACTATTTACGAGTAAAAGAGCATGGAAACAAAATAATGCAATAATTCTAAAATTACTTATGAAATATTGATATCATTAAGTATCTTAATTCTAGCAACCCTTTAATTATAAAACCGTACTTAAGTGCCTTAGGTAGAGAACCAAGTTAAAATTCAATTTTGTGAATTCAATACGTAGCTCAAATCTTGACTTAGCAAGCATGTAATGAAAAGTCATAGCATATATTTCTTGATTATAGGTGCTAGGTGACCCTCTTGTTTGATTAGTCAAGCCATAAATTTTTAGCATTTTATTCTAATGAGCTTGTTTAATATGAATCAGGTTTGGCATTAATGAATAGCAATGCACTATTTAAGATAGTAAATTAGTGGTCTTGAAAAAACCTTGGATTATTTAGCAAGGTTCAAAAATTGAAGAAAAGTGTACCAAATTTGAAAACGTTTTATTTTTTAATGAAATATAAGTTATCTTGATGATTATTAATCATAAGAAACTTCCCTCTACTCATATAAATTTGAAATCCTATTTATGCATCCAAATTGTTTTATAGTTTACCTAATTTAGGAAACATGTAGGATTTTATTTTTCACTCCCTTCATCCATTTATTTATTTAATATCACATATGTATTTTAAAAAATTTTATTTTAGCTTGATTAGACAAATAAATTTTAAGAAATATATATATACATCTTAAGCAAAACCCTATGGCATGACTCGAGTTCGAAACACTCATGTCCATAAGGCCTGAGAAGGATTGATAAGCCTTGGGTTAGGAGACTGTTGGAGCCAGGTAACAATGAGCCCTATCATGGTTAAGGTGCAATCATGAACCTGACTAGTGTATGTTAAAGGAAGGACTGTGCTAACTAAAACGATGTTGAGGTTATTTCATATATGTTAAACCTATAGGAAATGAGTGGCACAATACAAGAAATCCAAAGCCTACAATAGAAGAACGAACTTCATTTTGGCTCACATTATGCATAGGAAAAAAATAAGAAACACTATTAATGTCATGCCATGTGAGACTAAAATGTTTTCCAAGTCAAACAAAATTGGAATTAAGCAAATGTGAAGTCCCATCATTTGATCGTTGATCATACAACTAAAAGTTCACTTGCATGCAAACATAGGTTCAAGGCTTGGATAAGACGACCAAAGCTTCCTCTAATTTTTTTTGGATGACTATCATTCTTTTTGCATTAGAATTTAATCTTTCCTTAAATTGGTCAATTTATAGCTCTTCAATTTGAATCTTGTAATCGATATCATTCCATCATTTATTGTTGATAATTAAAATGATCTAGATCTAATTTGACATGATTAGTTGGCTAAATCGAATTCTTTGTGATCCAATCATCTACAATTCTTTCATTTTTGAAGTCATTGATTTGATGGACCATGTTTTCCTAAATAGGTCCATTGAAACTAGTTGATCTTATATAATGGCCAAATCATTAGCTATTAGTTGTGATATTATAAAAGCTATTTCAAAGAATTTTATAAGTTATTAGGTACCAACCTATAAAATCACATTTCCTTTGTAAGTATTATTATCAAAACTTTACCATAAAATGTCAACCATGATGAATGAATTGGCTGATGATCATGAACAAAAGTTTTAGATCTTAATAGAGCTCTAAATAGTATTTATTTAGTTTAAAATCTTCTTGTAGCCTACTACAACTTAATATTACTTGAAATTCCAAAGTCTTCCAACAAAACATAACACTAAGTAGTTTGCTCAGTGCTCTTCATAAATTTGAGTTGTTGTGCCAGGCTTTATTCATCAAAAAGTAATGGAAGTTGTATTTTTTTATCAATATTTATTTTGCTATAATTTTCATTTTCTTTGGGGTTGCTAGCACAAAATTTTGTGAGACATCAAGTTTAGTTTTATCTCAAGGCAGAACTATGTTGGATTGGAGCCCTCCAAACCTTTGGTTATGGTTGAAGCCTCAAAAGATAGTTGGTTAGGGCTAAATCATAAAGAAATACCTCAAGTTCTAACTTTTATAATAATGGTGTTCTTCTAGACCTTTGTGGGAGGTGGCACTAAGTCTTGATTGAGCCAATTCTTCTAAAAATTTTGGTGTACTTTTCTAATCTTTCTTTTTTAGTAAAGAAAAATACAAATATTAATTTGAATCAAAATTTTCAAAAAATTAAGACTATTTTTATGAATAATTTTTTAAAATTAAAAAATAATATAAAAATAGTAAAATATTTTAAAAATCATAGTTCACTTCTCTACTGCTAGATTCATGAGCTTATTTTACTTCAATTAAACTTAAAGTAGGTTCCTTATAAATAATGAGTTAAATCACTTGGATGATTTGACATATGTGTTTTACATAATTGGTTAAGTTAACTTATTTTATAATTTTGTTTGAATTGATTTTAACTTTAATCATAATGTTTCTACATGCTTACCAAAATATTTGGATTTGTTAATATTTTTACTAAATTAAGTTTTTAATATGACTTCAACTATGACTTATTTTAAAGCAACATTTGTTGAAGGTTTTTTTATTTGATCCACATTATTTAAGGGTGATTTTTATCTATATTGAAAAAAGGACTTTAGAATTTTTATTGAATCAATTGACTTAGAATTATGGGAACTATTCACCAATCCTTCTCATTTGCCAAGAGATTCATGTGCTATTGAGACCAAATACTTTAGTGAACTTAGTAGTGTCCAAAAGAGAAGGCATAATTAAATGCTAAAGTACTCAGGTACCATTATTATGGCACAACTCCTAGAAACTTAAATAAAGTAATGAATTTACTTTTTGCACATGAACTTTTGGAAGAAGTTAAAGTAATTTATACTGCCACAAGTTAAAGAAATAAAAATAAACATTCTTACACATGATTATGAGTTCTTTACAATGAATCAAAATAAACTACAAAAAACATGTTTATTTGATTTACAAATATTACTAATAAATTAGTAAATTTTTGAAATTTTTTTTCTAATATAAACCTTGTTTGAAAAGTGCTAGGGATTCTACCCAAGGAGCATGATCCTCTTTCACCTAGAGAATTATTGATGAATGAGATTGAGATCAATAGAGGCATAGAATTTAGAGGTATGAAATTTATCTCTTCCATGGATTTGGAAAATAAGCTAAATTTTCATGTTAAAGGTTCAACTGGAATTTAGAGGGTACCAAGATTCTATGAGTGTGGATGAACTAGTCAAATTAGACTTAAGTGTCTACAAGTCTATGGATCCAAAAGGAAGGAAGTCAGTAAAAAGAGAACAAAGAAGAAAGTTTTTCATTCTTCTTGAAGTGTATTTGAAGATTTAGATGCTACAATTTCAAGTGGTGAGGAGGAAGTACTGTTATGCTTCATGCCAAAGGATGCCAAATCAAGTAAATCTAATAAAAAAGAAGAGAATGAGTTAAGTTTTTAGTCTTGTAAAGTTGTTAAAAAAATTAATTAGAAGTTATTAGTGCTTTGACTTCTTTAATGCCCACACATGAAAAGTTGAAAAAGTTTTACAAAAACAATTTAACATATAAAATTTATCATGAAAGAAGAAGAGAAAAAGAAAGTAGAAATACTTCAAATTTTTGATAAAAAGATTCTATGATTATCAAGAATGCCTCTTTGAAAAATTAATTCAGTAATTAAAGAACAAAAATTTATTCTCCTGAACATGAAAAAATTTCAAATGCTTCACATGTTAATTTCCTTAAGCATACATATTTGTATATATTTGAGCATATATATAGTTTTTGAATGTTAAATGTTTTTGTTGTTGAAAAATAGGTCATACTATCAACAATTATCAAATTATGAAAAAATTGTTTAGCCTAATATGTTGATTCAAATTGGTAACTAAGAATGGTAATATAAATACTCTTATTGTTAATTTTTGTGGTCAACCCTTGCATTCTTGGGTGCTTAAGTTTGCAGAATAGAGAATTTAGTGTCTTAGCTGTTAGAAATAGCATACTTAGGAATTAGGTGCAGAAGTAAGCATATAATTAAGACAAATCAATGTTACATTTCTAATTACTATGTTAAATTTTATAGTTTGTACATGAAGATAAAACAAAGATCTAGCCCTTGGGTAATAATGATAGATGGTCAAGACATTTGATTAGAGACTAATAAAAATTTATATGAATAAGAGGTGGTTCAAATTGATGGTTAATACTAGGATACAACACTATGATGAAGATAATAAGAATTAGCAGTGTTTGTCTACCCAATTTACACTTTAGAATACATTTTTAGTTGATGAATTAGAATTTAATTTTCTTAATATCAATCAAATATGATATTATGTTTTTTTATCTTTTTTGATACTCAACATCACAAAATACGAAAAGATGTTCGAGTGTTATAAGTTGGAACAAGAAAAGGTGATACTTATTCAATTAAGTTTGATCAATTGAAAGTTAGTGGATTAGAAAGGCTAGTTACACATTCAAGTGATAACACTTTTCGTTAGAGAAGACTAGACAACCTATGTTATTCTTCCTTAAATAAAATAAGCATCATAGATGTAGTTAGATTTCTTCCCAAGAAAAAAAAGAATAGCTAAAAAAATGTGTGATTCATGCTAAAAAGGAAAGTAGTTTATTCTTCTTTTAAAAGTAAAAGTGACTTAACCAAGAGTGGAGATTTTTAGAAATTTATGTACATTTTTTTGGACCTATAAAACCCTTGGGTTTAGGTGTAACAGAATATGGATCTAAGATCTTTGATGACTTTTTAAGATATGTTTGGATTTTTTTTCTTAGAAGTTAGAATGAGACATTTGAAACTTTTTTTAATTTTGATAAAAATGATAGAAATAAAATCAATTTTAAACTAACTTGTATTCAAAGTGATGTGGTGGTGAGTCTAAGAATGAGTACTTTTATGACTATTACAAAAGTAAAGTAGTGAGGCATTGATCTATATGTCCTTATGCATCTCAACAAAATAGGATTATAGTAAGAAAGAAAAGGACCTTGATAGAGATGGCTAGAATATATTTGTTGAATATAACATAAAATACCAATTTTGGGTTGAAGCAATTAACCAAGTTTGTTATATAACAAATAAACTTAATTTAAGAACAAATCTTAAGAAACCTCCTTGTGAGTCATTACAAAATAAGACATGAGTTGTTAGATACTTTCATATTTTTGTGTGTAAATCTACTATTCTTATTAATAAAAGAGCTAAGGTGAACTATTTTGATGAACCAACAATTACAAGAAATTTCATCGGATACATAATTTTTAGAAAGTCCTCTAGAGTTTACAAGATAGATAACCAAATGGTAGAATAAAAAATGCATGTAGTGCTTGATGAGCCTTTTCAAAAGATAAATACTAAGAACTTAGAAGAGTAGGTACAATCTTTAAAGAACTTAGACTTGTATGAGGATGAAGGAAAAAGAGAAAGGAAAATAGAAGAATGGACTAGTCATCAATTACATAAAGATTGAAAGTATTAAGCTTCACATTCAAAGGATTCACGTATTGGATATGTTAATCATGGAGTAAGGATTAGATCCTTTATATCTTTCATAAAACAATTTACAGTAGAAACCTTTAATGATGATTATTGGGTTGAAGCTAGCATTAAAGAGCTAGAACAATTTTAGAGAAACCGAGTGTACTAACTAATTGTTAGGCCTAGTGATCAACAAGTGATTAAAAAACAAGAATTTATGGCTTAAGTGGTGTTGATTTGAATTTTTATATAGTCTAGTAGATTTTAGCAAAGGTCAAGTTGGCTACTTAGGATCTGTTGCAAGCCCTAGGTTTGATAAGGAAGCTATTTTTTCGACAAGACTCTAAATTGTCAAGATAGATGATTATGCCTTTAAAGAAAGATCCAAGCTTATCTTACATGATAGGCTAGGGTTATAAAAAGTATCCAATGTAGTAGACAGCTGACAATGAGTCCAATTGAAATGATTATACCTGATAAGAAAATCTACCTTTATGATGGAATAGATTATCATGTAGTAAACCATAAATGAGTGTCCATTAACAAAAGTTAGGTTAATCAAATATATTACATGTTAAGACTCTTATCAGTTTATTTTTTGGTTGAGCACCATATGCCCATTCAAAATTAATGGAAAATCATTGACATATTTTCACATAACAGGGTGTACCATGAATTTTTTTATTATTATTAGTTTCATGCACAACTAGCCATATGAATGGTAGAGCCTTAATGGTCAACTTCTAGATCATGTTCAAAGAAAACTGGTGTGGTTAAGTCCTATTGATTTATAAGTCATCAATGGAGATCGTAGTGCATGTAACCTATTAGATTATGCGTCGTTATTAAGGGCACCAAGAGACCCTTGGGTACCCCATTTTATTGGACTTCTTATGACAAAGAACCAAATTATGGGATGAGATAATAGTCTAGAATGTGCATTAAAGACATCTTGGATACAAATGAAGTGTTAGACAAATTGTAGGTCACTAAGCATCCATTACCTTAAGGTGTCAGACATATGACACCTTGATGAGTGTTGGATGGCAGCCATGATTATGAATTTGTTCTTTTAATGAACTTGGTAGGTTAAGATATATTTTATGATATCATTGGATATTCTATTAATTTTATTCTACTAAAAATTTTTTATATTACTTATTTTTTATTTTGATAGGAAAACTTGAGGATTCCAATTGAGCTTGGCTTACTCCCCACATTTATACCATTTTATGATGTTATAGTTTTCTTTTCTTAATCAACATTATCAATTATATTTGTTGAGGTTTGGGTTTCATGGAACTATTATAACTAACTTTGATATATTTATTTTTACATTTCACGTGATAGACAAAGATTTTGGGATAGCTTATGGATCTTGTAATGATTTATTTGATATCATGGATTTGTATAGATACACTTTATCACAAACTACTAGGTTTTGTTTCATGCCATGCACATGCTAGTACATATTAGTAGGTTAACCTAAAATGGAGTGAACAAGTTCTTGAGTTAACTTTGGGAGAAACACAACAACAATGATGGTTAGATTGGCAGAATCCTACACACAATTTACATTTCATGCCCAAGGAGTGAAAAGTTTTTGTCCAAATACAATGATTACAACATTGTTGTGGTTGCTCACAATGATAAAGAAAAAAATGTTATTAAAATGTTTGTACCTTAAGTTTTTTATGCTAATAAAAATTTCATAATTTATCATCATTAATTAGCATCAATAATAATTCCCTTTAACACTATCATTAAAATATTTTTATTTTTTAAGAATTTTTCCTTATTATTTTATGATCATATTATATAAATTTTACTAAAAATGTTATCATTAGATTACTTGTAGTTTATTTTTTCATATTTGACATTTCTCTCTCTTGCTTAACAAATTTTGTACCAAATGTTGACAGTCACTTCTTACAAAAATTAACCAAATAAAATGGTTTATATAAACATAAGAATGAAAATGAGACTATAACTTAATAGAGGATCTTTTTAGATGCTCCATTGTTTCCTATTGTGGTTCTTAATCATTATATTCCATAGGTGAAAGTCAGTAGCTTTGTGTGGACTATTTAGCCATATACTTGTCCATTATAAACTATATGCTTTTAATGCCAAGCATCTATAATTAGCACCATATGATGGCTTGAGCTGTCATTTACTACAATACTATCTTAAAGTATACAAAAAATAGATTAAAGTGACCATCACACTTATAAATTTTTTTGAGATTGCCTTGGTGCAATATAACTTATCCTCCAGTCAATACACTTTCTTATCCACTTTGAATTAACATGCATAACATTAAAACTTGAAGTTGTAATAACATAATTTATTCATCACAGTCATAGCTATCACAATGATATGACCAAGTTGCTTTGTTAATTAATCCACTCACTAATTGGGTGTCTATATTACCATGATTAAACATCACATAATAAGATACACTGATAAGAAAATGGCACTTATAAGCAAAACTACTAAGAACTTGTCATTTACTCCACATATAATCTTTGATGCCAAAATATACCAAATAAAATGAATAAGAAAATATGTATTAAACTAACAAATCAGTAAATTACTAATTTGATAAAACCATAGTAACAAAGAAATACTTATGTCTTTATAATAAGTAGAAAGATGACTATTTCAAACTAAAATACCATGTACTAGTCTAATAAGCACCAATACCACGGCTACGCATAAACCCTCTAGCATCAAGTTAGAGTCAAAATGCTTACACCTAACTAAATAGACCGACATGCCATGGAAGTCACCTCGGGAAGCTCAAAAGGTTATTCACCGACATGCCATGGAAGTCACCTCGGGAAGTTCAAAAGGTTATTCTTAAGGTATGTTATACGAATCAATAGTAGTAACATATATATAACAAAATTTATAAGTGTAACTTACTAGCATTTGTTATAAGCTAGAATGTCGTACAAAAGGTCTTAAAATACCAAAAAAGTTAATTCATAACCCTTGATAAAACTACAATAGAACTATCCTATTGACTTCCCTCTTGGCATAAATTTTAGAAATATTAACATACCAACTAACTATTAATGCTTCACTAATTCCCACAAATCTTCTAATCCCATGATGTAAAAAAATCAGCAAATAACGTTCAACCACTATGATGGAATTCCCTTCATGGCACACAAAACAAATTTAATATGGATTGTGTGGTTTGAGGAACTAGTTGTTGATGTTATCTATATCCACGATGAATAAATCTTATTGAGGATAAATTATAGGAACTTAGATTAGGATATATACTTGTCTATTATTTATGCAAAATATTGTTGTAATAAAAATAACTCATTATGGTCAAAACTAAAAAACCAACAACACATCTCACCACAAAAACGTTGGCTAGTTATTAGGGGTCTTCATTGTCATTTCTAGTGTGGTGAACTCTTGGGCAAAACCAACCAAGAATAAAAGCAGTTGAAGGCTTCCAATTCTTTATTAAGAACTCATCACTAATTTAACATGTACTTGAATGCCTTTTCTAAGAAAATTGACAAAGGAATAGGGTTCTTATTTGGGAGGGACTAGGTAGACTATTATGAAACAAAAAATGGCTTAAACTATTTATTCAGTTTTCAATACACCATCTTAGTTAAGCAACCTCTGATGTGGCATCAATTCTTTTATAATTCCATTATGCCACCTCAAAAAAACAACCCACCAATTTAGATGCCCTCACTTGTTATTTTAGCATCATTTATTCAAATAAATAATAGAACATAATTGTTAACTTCCTAAAAAGCAGCAGAGATGTACATGTTGTGAGATGAACTAATAAGAATGAAAATGTTCCTTAAAAGTGGGGTAAGGCATAATTGGAACATCTTTATCGAGAATACAATAGCAAAAGTTGCCATTCACAAGTAGATTTACATTTTAGCAAGCTTAGGTGGTACTATATAAGAAATAGGATGCAAGTGTTAAGTAATTGATGGAAGAAGACTCAAATAAAAAAATACTCTCACTCATCAATATTTTTCTAAAGTGCAAATCTTTCAATTAACAAAATTCAAAAAATGCATGCAAATTTTTAAAGGCAAGGATAAACAGCTAGTGAGGCCTTTCAAAACTTGTAGAATCTATCATAGCCTAAAGAGGGAATTATAACTATCAAGCTACTCAAAGTTTACAACACGACATACCATGCATACTTAATAAGAAAGATAATGAATCATTTACCCAACAAGTTACCAAGGAAGAGTTCAAGAGTCCAACGTAAGGGCTTAATGGTGAGGGCATTGTAAGCTGAGACATTATCATGCCAAATCTTCTAAAGCCCATTGAAGATATTTTTATGGGAGACTAATTCCTCCAACCATAGTAAGCATAGGGGCTATCCAAATTAAAAAATCATAAACTAAATGATCATTTAATGACTTTAGGCCAATCAACTTTTGCAACTTTATTAGTAAAATCTTCACTATAAATCCTTCTTAATTTTATTTCAAAAGTAGTAGAAGTGATTAGACAATCATTATTGACAAATTAGTGTTTTGGAGAGTTATTAAAAGTAAAACAATGGTCAAAGATTTTGTGTTTTAGAGACTTGAATCAATAAATGAATAACGGAAACTTGATGATCTCAGTTGAGGATATTTATTCAATGTATTGGAGACATTAGTGTTCCACAGCAAATTTATACATCCAGTTGAAAGCTACCTACATTTTAGTAGATAGATTATCAATATTAATGAATGCCCATGTTTCTTCATGAAAGCTACATATGTGGAGCAAAGAGACTTCATTTCACTTGTTTTTTTAATAATCCAGTTTAGGCCTTAAGTCATGGAATAAGGAACTTACATTGTAGT
>JAIUJO010000039.1:1425427-1461841 GCA_023846275.1 Vanilla planifolia
GTCAACTTCTAGATCATGTTCAAAGAAAACTGGTGTGGTTAAGTCCTATTGATTTATAAGTCATCAATGGAGATCGTAGTGCATGTAACCTACTAGATTATGCGTCGTTATTAAGAGCACCAAGAGACCCTTGGGTACCCCATTTTATTGGACTTCTTATGACAAAGAACCAAATTATGGGATGAGATAATAGTCTAGAATGTGCATTAAAGACATCTTGGATACAAATGAAGTGTTAGACAATTTGTAGGTCACTAAGCATCCATTACATTAATTATGTGTTTAAGGTGTCAGACATATGACACCTTGATGAGTGTTGGATGGCAGCCATGATTATGAATTTGTTCTTTTAATGAACTTGGTAGGTTAAGATATATTTTATGATATCATTGGATATTCTATTAATTTTATTCTACTAAAAATTTTTTATATTACTTATTTTTTATTTTGATAGGAAAACTTGAGGATTCCAATTGAGCTTGGCTTACTCCCCACATTTATACCATTTTATGATGTTATAGTTTTCTTTTCTTAATCAACATTATCAATTATATTTGTTGAGGTTTGGGTTTCATGGAACTATTATAACTAACTTTGATATATTTATTTTTACATTTCACGTGATAGACAAAGATTTTGGGATAGCTTATGGATCTTGTAATGATTTATTTGATATCATGGATTTGTATAGATACACTTTATCACAAACTACTAGGTTTTGTTTCATGCCATGCACATGCTAGTACATATTAGTAGGTTAACCTAAAATGGAGTGAACAAGTTCTTGAGTTAACTTTGGGAGAAACACAACAACAATGATGGTTAGATTGGCAGAATCCTACACACAATTTACATTTCATGCCCAAGGAGTGAAAAGTTTTTGTCCAAATACAATGATTACAACATTGTTGTGGTTGCTCACAATGATAAAGAAAAAAATGTTATTAAAATGTTTGTACCTTAAGTTTTTTATGCTAATAAAAATTTCATAATTTATCATCATTAATTAGCATCCATAATAATTCCCTTTAACACTATCATTAAAATATTTTTATTTTTTAAGAATTTTTCCTTATTATTTTATGATCATATTATATAAAGTTTACTAAAAATGTTATCATTAGATTACTTGTAGTTTATTTTTTCATATTTGACATTTCTCTCTCTTGCTTAACAAATTTTGTACCAAATGTTGACAGTCACTTCTTACAAAAATTAACCAAATAAAATGGTTTATATAAACATATGAATGAAAATGAGACTATAACTTAATAGTGGATCTTTTTAGATACTCCATTATTTCCTATTGTGGTTCTTAATCACTATATTCCATAGGTGAAAGTCAGTAGCTTTGTGTGGACTATTTAGCCATATACTTGTCCATTATAAACTATATGCTTTTAATGCCAAGCATCTATAATTAGCACCATATGATGGCTTGAGCTGTCATTTACTACAACACTATCTTAAAGTATACAAAAAATAGATTAAAGTGACCATCACACTTATAAATTTTTTTGAGATTGCCTTGGTGCAATATAACTTATCCTCCAGTCAATACACTTTCTTATCCACTTTGAATTAACATGCATGACATTAAAACTTGAAGTTGTAATCACATAATTTATTCATCACAGTCATAGCTATCACAATGATATGACCAAGTTGCTTTGTTAATTAATCCACTCACTAATTGGGTGTCTATATTACCATGATTAAACATCACATAATAAGATACACTGATAAGAAAATGGCACTTATAAGCAAAACTACTAAGAACTTATCATTTACTCCACATATAATCTTTGATGCCAAAATATACCAAATAAAATGAATAAGAAAATATGTATTAAACTAACAAATCAGTAAATTACTAATTTGATAAAACCATAGTAACAAAGAAATACTTATGTCTTTATAATAAGTAGAAAGATGACTATTTCAAACTAAAATACCATGTACTAGTCTAATAAGCACCAATACCACAGCTACACATAAACCCTCTAGCATTAAGTTAGAGTCAAAATGCTTACACCTAACTAAATAGACCGACATGCCATGGAAGTCACCTCGGGAAGCTCAAAAGGTTATTCACCGACATGCCATGGAAGTCACCTCGGGAAGTTCAAAAGGTTATTCTTAAGGTATGCTATACGAATCAATAGTAGTAACATATATATAACAAAATTTATAAGTGTAACTTACTAGCATTTGTTATAAGCTAGAATGTCGTACAAAAGGTCTTAAAATACCAAAAAAGTTAATTCATAACCCTTGATAAAACTACAATAGAACATTCCTATTGACTTCCCTCTTGGCATAAATTTTAGAAATATTAACATACCAACTAACTATTAATGCTTCACTAATTCCCACAAATCTTCTAATCCCATGATGTAAAAAAATCAGCAAATAACGTTCAACCACTATGATGGAATTCCCTTCATGACTATCACATCAATACTCGAAGATACCACATATCTAGTCATTTTCTAATCAACCACATCTATGTTCCACAAGGATGCAACACTTGACCAAACTAAGGAGTTTAATCGTGTAATCCTACACTCAATATTCTAAGGAGTGTAATCTTATAAAATGATAAATCCATCAAGGTATCACTTTCTTCATTCAAATTAGAGCATCATATTGGCACATAAAACAAATTTAATATAATATGGATTGTGTGGTTTGAGGAACTAGTTGTTGATGTTATCTATATCCACGATGAATAAATCTTATTGAGGATAAATTATAGGAACTTAGATTAGGATATATACTTGTCTATTATTTATGCAAAATATTGTTGTAATAAAAATAACTCATTATGGTCAAAACTAAAAAACCAACAACACATCTCACCACAAAAACGTTGGCTAGTTATTAGGGGTCTTCATTGTCATTTCTAGTGTTGGTGAACTCTTGGGCAAAACCAACCAAGAATAAAAGCAGTTGAAGGCTTCCAATTCTTTATTAAGATCTCATCACTAATTTAACATGTACTTGAATGCCTTTTCTAAGAAAATTGACAAAGGAATAGGGTTCTTATTTGGGAGGGACTAGGTAGACTATTATGAAACAAAAAATGGCTTAAACTATTTATTCAGTTTTGAATACACCATCTTAGTTAAGCAACCTCTGATGTGGCATCAATTCTTTTATAATTCCATTATGCCACCTCAAAAAAACAACCCACCAATTTAGATGCCCTCACTTGTTATTTTAGCATCATTTATTCAAATAAATAATAGAACATAATTGTTAACTTCCTAAAAAGCAGCAGAGATGTACATGTTGTGAGATGAACTAATAAGAATGAAAATGTACCTTAAAAGTGGGGTAAGGCATAATTGGAACATCTTTATCGAGAATACAATAGCAAAAGTTCCCATTCACAAGTAGATTTACATTTTAGCAAGCTTAGGTGGTACTATATAAGAAATAGGATGCAAGTGTTAAGTAATTGATGGAAGAAGACTCAAATAAAAAAATATTCTCACTCATCAATATTTTTCTAAAGTGCAAATCTTTTAATTAACAAAATTCAAAAAATGCATGCAAATTTTTAAAGGCAAGGATAAACAGCTAGTGAGGCCTTTCAAAACTTGTAGAATCTATCATAGCCTAAAGAGGGAATTATAACTAGCAAGCTACTCAAAGTTTACAACATGACATACCATGCATACTTAATAAGAAAGATAATGAATCATTTACCCAACAAGTTACCAAGGAAGAGTTCAAGAGTCCAACGTAAGGGCTTAATGGTGAGGGCATTGTAAGCTGAGACATTATCATGCCAAATCTTCTAAAGCCCATCGAAGATATTTTTATGGGAGACTAATTCCTCCAACCATAGTAAGCATAGGGTCTATCCAAATTAAAAAATCATAAACTAAATGATCATTTAATGACTTTAGGCCAATCAACTTTTGCAACTTTATTAGTAAAATCTTCACTATAAATCCTTCTTAATTTTATTTCAAAAGTAGTAGAAGTGATTAGACAATCATTATTGACAAATTAGTGTTTTGGAGAGTTATTAAAAGTAAAACAATGGTCAAAGATTTTGTGTTTTAGAGACTTGAATCAATAAATGAATAACGGAAACTTGATGATCTCAGTTGAGGATATTTATTCAATGTATTGGAGACATTAGTGTTCCACAACAAATTTATACATCCAGTTGAAAGCTACCTACATTTTAGTAGATAGATTATCAATATCAATGAATGCCCATGTTTCTTCATGAAAGCTACATATGTGGAGTAAAGAGACTTCATTTCACTTGTTTTTTTAATAATCCAGTTTAGGCCTTAAGTCATGGAATAAGGAACTTACATTGTAGTTGTAAAATGGAAAACTTCTTGACTGGAAGATGCTTTACACCTATTGCCTATCGCTCATTGTGGGTGACATCATCATCATTATTATGGTCAGGAAATAATCTTTGAAATTGATTTTTTATGTCAAATTAAAAATTGGGTAGTTTAGATAGTTAATTTGCATAAAAGAATATCTGTTATGTTAGAGAAAGCCCATTAGAAGAACAAAATTTGATTAAGACGCAAAAGGAATTTGTGAAATGATTTCTACCTTTAAACTATCTCTGATTCATGATCATTAATTGGAGAAATAAAGCATCAATATGCCAATACATCATCAATAACATATTAAAAAAATTGATTGATTAGAATAACAGATGGTAATGAAAAGTTTATTAAATTTTATACCTACAAACCTTTTAATGGTCTTCTATCCACCTAAATCAATTACAATATGATTCTAAATGTCGATGGAAAAATCGTTCTATAAAAGACAAAACAACCCTAATTGTTCCATTGGACCTCTTGGATGAGGATATTTATCACACCAGAGAAAAATGGCTTCAATGTTAAAACTATTGCCATGAAAATCAATTTGTTCACCTACGGACTTCATTGATTATTCATCAATTCTAGATCATTGTGGGAAACACTCTTGAATAGAAGCTATAAACACACCATACAAAATTGGCAAGATATAACAAGGATAGCTACCACAAGGTTTGTTACTTTATGCACATAGTAAAGTGTGCTTAGGCTATAGATAGACCTAACTAATGTAGATTAGACTATGATTATAAGAGCATAACTTTAAAGAAATTTTTCATTGACTATCAAAAGTGTATTAAATTCTATACCCACAAAGTTTTGATGGTGTTGTATCCACCTAAATCAATGACAAAATGAATCTAAATGTCAATGGAAAAATCTTTCTAGAAAAGCCACAACAATCCTAATGGTTCCCATTGGACCTCTTGGATGAGGATATTTATCACACAAGAGAAAAATGGCTTTGGTTTTAAAACTATTGCCATGAAAAGTGTTCACCTACAAACTTTGGAGATTATTCAACAATTCTAAATCACTATGGGAAGCACTTCTAAAAAGAAGCTATAAACAAACAATCCAAAATTGGCAAGATATAACAAGGATAGCTAGCACAAGGTTTGTTACTTTTTGCACATAGTAAATAGTGCTTAGGCAGTGGACAAACCTAACTAATATAGATTAGATAATGATTATAAAATTATAACATTAAAGGATTTTTTCATTGAACATGAAAAGTGAAATAAATTCTATACCCACAAAATTTTAATGGTGTTGTATCCACCTAAATCAATTACAAAATGAATCTAAATGTCAATGCAAAAGTCCTTCTAGAATGCCAAAACAACACTAATGTTTCCATTGGACCTCTTTGATGAGTATATTTATCGTACCAAAGAAAAATATCTTTTGTGTTAAAACTACTGCCATGAAAATTAATGTGTTCACCCACAAACTTTGGTGAATATTCATCAATTCTAAATCATTGTAGGAAACACTCCTGAAATGAAGCTATGAACATACCTTGCAAAATTGGCAAGATATTTCAAGGATAGCTACCACAAGGTTTCTTACTTTTCTCACATAGTAAAGAGTGCCTAGGTTGTGGAAAACCTAACTAATATAGATTATACTATTATTATAATAGTATAACAATAAAGTAGACAAGAATAGTTCAATGTAGACTGCTCGCAAAGCCTAAGCTTGATTAGACAAATGCAATTTGAATTTGTAGCTTGAAAATGCTATTGCTATACATTGATCAAGAATAATTCTATTACATTTATGTGAATATCTTACTTAAGTTAACAATGGAATAGTGATGTATTAAGAAACAAAAGATTGAAGAATATTTAACATTTTTTCAAAAATAGTTAGATGGGTCACCCATGACAAAAATGATCCATTAGGATTTTAAGATAGGATATGAATTCTTATTTGAACTACAAAGGTAGTTATTGTTGTTAAAGGCTAATAATTGTAAGTATTCAACCGATCTTAGAAATAATAAGTTGAACAAATGTTGAAATTAATGCACACTTATGTACACATGCATGAACACAAGCATGCACACATGCAAATGCGTGCATGCACACCTACACAAACATATACACTAAAAAAGACACACTGATACACACACAGACAATTACACACAAACATATATGCAAACATATGCATGCACATACACACGTGCACATGCTTGCACTCATGTAGAAACACACATGCACATATGCACGTGTCCACACACACATGAAAACCCAATGTTGCATGCATATATGCACACACATGTACATAAACTTGAACACACAAAGGCATATGCTCAAACACATGCACGTGCAAGCACACATGTGGATAAACATACTCTTATGAACACACGCACATGTGCTCACGCACATGTGCTCACACACATGCATACAGATGCACACTCAAGCACACACACACAAATGTACACATATGCACATGCACACATCAAATCACATGCAAACTTCCACATACATGCATGCATGCCAACACACACAAGTATGCACACATACACATGCACATAAAATTGCATGCATGTAAGCACACGCATACAAATACACATACACATGCACACATACACACAAACACACAAGTGTGCCCACAACATGCATGTGCATAGACACCCACAAAAACACATGTGCACATACACAGATACATGCACACACATGCGCATGCACATACACACACACGTATGCATGCACACACATGCACACATGTAAATACACACACAATCACAAGCATGTACATGCACTCACAGACACACATGCACATACACACAAAGAGATACACACATATGCAAATGCACAAACACATACACATGCACACACACAAGTACACAAACACTATACAAGAAAACAAACTAACACATTCAAAACTTTACTCACATATATGGAGATGTGTGCATTCACACACTGCACAAAAGCATGCACACACACATATTAAAATACATACATGCACATGGACAAACAAAAACATGTACACACATGTGCACAATAACACACATGTGCACACATACATGCTCACAAAAACACATACACATGCACTTATAGATAGACACAAGCATGAACACATGCAAGCACAAAAGCACACATGCAAACACACAACTCACAAACATACACACATGCCCATAGGAACATATACACACATGTGTACATGTACACGCTCACATGCAAATAGACATGCATGCACACAGACCCACACATGCACATTAACAAACACACCCCATCCACACACACAAACATATGCACACATACACTCAAATACAGATTCATGCACACTCCCACATGCACATAGACATACACTAATTTGCACACATAACCACATGGATGTAGACACACACACTTGTATAGCTACACATATATTAACACAAACATACACATGCACCTATAGGCACATCCATGCACATTAACATAAGAAAATGCATACATTTGTACACACACACACATGCAAAAACAAATAAGCATACACACCTAATATGCATGCATACACATAACCACATGCCTCACAAATATGAATACATGCATGTACAACACACACAAAAGCATTCATGCATATATGCATGCCTTCACATGCATACACACACACATACATCCACACACATGCACATGCACAAGCACATGCATGCACAGTAGACTCACACACATGAGCATGCATGCAAAAACACAGGAACACAGCACACCCACTTGGACATGAACACATGCACATAAGCATACACAAATGCAACCGCACACATACCCACACACACTTATATACATAAACCCACCTATACACACACACGCACACGTATGAACACTAGCACACATGCACACCAATAAAAATATGTAGGCACACACACACTTGCATGCACACTCACACATAAGCACGCACACACACATGCACACTCACACAACTACACTCATGAATGCACACACATGCATATACACATGCGTGCACACACATGCACATACACATGCTTACACACACACAAGCATGCACACACCCACACACATACAAACACATACACATATGTGCATGCACTCACACATATACACATATGCATACACACAAGCACTTAAACATGCACACAAAAAAATACACACACCCTCATACTCACTGACAACCACACACAAACACACATATCCTTAGCCATACATGCTCACATGTAGACATAAATACACACGCATACACACAAACACATGCACACACACATGCTCATACAGTTCTGCAGGACACTCAAATACTAAGGCACATTTACACAAACACATGGATGAATACACACAAACAACATGCATACATACACACACACACATTAACACATGCACACAAACACACAAAGACAATCATACACATAAACACATGCATATGAAAATGCATACATGAGCATACAAACAGGAACACACAGAACATACATACATGCACACAAATGCACACACTCGCATGCACACACATGAACACAAGAAAATGAACACACATGCTTATACACACACACAGAGATTCACACTTGCACATAGGCACATGCATGCACACATGCACATAATTGCCTACACAAATAGGTATGCACACATGTACACTCGCAAATATAGGATACACACACACTGACATACAGACATAGAAATATGCTCATGCACATACATGTATAGATATGCACTCACACATAGATACACGCACATGTACATGCACACAGACACACGTGGACACATGTGCACAACCATGCACAAATGCTTAACCACACACACATGCATGCAAATGCACAATCACACTTGCACACACACACACACTCATACACCAATGCACACATGCATGAAAGCATGCAAATGCACACTCAAATCCACAAACACAAGCACACAATCACACACACAAGTACAAACATGCATACATATGCACATACACAAACACATTCATGCACACACAAACACATAAACATGAACACAAATATTATGCAAACATGCAAGCATACATGCACACAAACAAATACACACACACATGAACACACATCCACAAACTTGCAAAGATGCTCACACACATGCACATACACACACCTACAAATGTACACACACACACTCAAATGTAAATGTACATGCACAAACTTATAGAACTAGCACATACTCAAATGCATAAGCACACACACACACACTTATACACACACAAGCATAGGCACTCACACACACACTTGCACGTGCATGCACAACAACATTCACACACATAAACCCACATGCACAAGCACACACATAAGACACACACATGCATCCATGCATACATGCACAGGCAATCTAAAACACACACACACCCACATACATGTGCACAAACTTGCATTAACACACACACATGGATATGCCTGCACACATGAACAAACACTAAGATGCATGCAGACATGCATACACAAACACATGCAAATGGATGCACTCACACACAAATGTACATGCTAAAAGGTAAATGTATACATACAAACACATGAACTCACAGACATTTGCACACAAGCATAGACAAACACCCACACACATGCACATAGACTTGCACACACATGCACACACACAAACATGCACATATATACAAACACATGCACATACACATGCTTACACATATGCATACATGCTTGTACACACTTGCACAAACCCACATAGGAATTCACACAAAAATGCACACATA
The DNA here is from genome assembly GCA_023846275.1 of Vanilla planifolia. Classification (NCBI taxonomy): domain Eukaryota; kingdom Viridiplantae; phylum Streptophyta; class Magnoliopsida; order Asparagales; family Orchidaceae; genus Vanilla; species Vanilla planifolia. Next base: position 1,435,441 of record JAIUJO010000039.1, read on the forward strand.
GAATCCAGGCATAACCCAGATTCTTATACAAATACATGCACACACATACACACACATATGGACACACAAACATATATTCACATACATGAGCACAAATTCAAACACACACATATGCCTATGCACACAAGAACAAACAAGCACACACATATACATAAACTCACTTTGACAAAAACTCACACATGCACATGCAAAAGAAATAGACATAAGCGTGTGAACACACAAGTGCAAACATGCACATGGACATGCAGAAACATAGTAGACACGTACATGCACATATGCATCTCCACACACATTTGTAAACTTTAGCACACACATACACACACATATGTGTGCATGCATAGACAAAAGAACACACATACATGCACACACACACACATGCAAACACTTACATAAACACACACATAGATGCTTAAACACAGACACACATAAACACACATGCGCAAACTCATATAGGTGTACGTGCTTATGCAAACACATACATACTCATGCACTAAATTCCACAAAAATGAGTCCATATGCACACACAAAATGCACTCACACACAAAAATTGATGCACACCCACAAACACGTTCATGCAGACAAATATCTAAAAAGACCCACACACACACACAAACACACACTCATGCTTGTGCACACGTGAATATGCACATACATATAAGCACATATATAGGCATGCATACACATGCACATATGAGTACTCCTAGTCCCCCACACTAACACACATGCACACACACGCACACACATATACATGGGCACACATGTAAACAAACATACATGAGCACATGCATACACACACACACATGAACATACACAAGCATATGCATGCAAACACACACTTAGACACACATGCATGCACAATAATACACATAAATGCACACACACAAGCATAAACAAACAAGCAAACATAGGAAAACACATGCACATATACCAAAGCACACACATGCTCATGCATGAACCCACAAGCACATGTGCACTCACACACACATGCACATGCAATTATGCACAACACACTTAAACATGCACATACAAACATGAACACACATAGACACATGTGTACATGTGCACACACAAACACACATGCACATATGCACATGCACACATGTACACACACATATAAAGATATACATGCACACATACATTACACACACACATGTTCACACACACAGCCACACATAAACACATGTGTACACCCATGCATATACTTAAGCACACAAACATAGAAACAAGCATAGAAAAACATGTATTCACCCACAATCATAGAAGAACACAAACATGAACATAGGAACACATAGACATGCACAAAGGAACATGCATATGCAAATGCAAATCCACAGACACTCGCACTTGCCCACATGAACATAAATGCATGCACACATAAAAAACCACACACTCGCACACACATGCAAACATGTACACACAAACACGTGCTCTCATAATGATACACATGCACAGTGCACCCACACCAACACAAGCCCATATGCACACACACACATGCATGGAGACACATATACACATATGCACACATATGCACACATATGCACAAACATAGGTAAACACACACAACCATACACACACATACATGCATATGTGCACACATATGCACACACACATATAGACAACTCACACAACTACAAATACAAACACCAATGCACACATACACACATATTCACATAATTAAACACACACACATGGACATGCATGTAAAGATACACATAGACACTTGCTCGAACATTGGCACATACAAACACACATATGCACACATGGTTACACACTTGCAAGGCACACAAACGCATGCACTTACACTCACAAACACATTCATGAACACATGCACACATACACATATAGACATAAATATACACATAAGCAAGCACAAGCATCCACAAACAAGTAGACATGCACACATGCACAAATGGACACAGGTATAGGAACATACATGCAACGTGCATGAACCAGCACATACGCATCATAGGAATACATACACACACACAAATGATCATAGACATGCACCCAGATAGAATCATAAACACGTACACACATGAGCATATGCACACTCATGGAGATGCACGAATGTCCACACACATGTGCACTCACAAACATACACAAACACATGCATAAGGATGCACATACACCCATATATACACACATGCTTGGACATAAAGACACATGTACACACACACACATGCATGCATACAAACACACACATGTGAGCATGCACACACAAAAACATAGACATAAACACACAAACACATGCACTCACTGTCACACACACCCACACGCACACACACAAACACACATACACACACATGCATCAACACATAAACACACAAGTATGCACGCCCACACACACACACATATATGCACACACACACAAATGCACACATACATGCACACACACATTCACACTTGTGCCTATGTACAGACACACATACATAAGCACACAAACACATACAAAGACACACAAATACACAAGCACACACACACACACATAGTCACATTCACAAATCTTATGCACACATGCATGCTAAAATACATGCACATGCCAACATACATGTACACACATATACACACACATACAGACATGCATGCACACAAGCACATACACATGCACAATCACACAAAAAATTGACACACACACACACACACTAACATGTACATATGCACACACAAGCACCCAACATACAAACATATGCATATACACACACATGCATGCATGTATGCACAAAACAGAATAGACATATGCAGACACAGTCATAATTATACATATGTGCGTACACATATATACAAAAACAAATATGCACACACACCAACACCCACAAACACACATAAATGCATGAATTCTCAGGCACACACACAAACACACATTTATAGGCACACATGCACACACACACACACACACACCCTCACACACATGCACACAAGTACAAATTGACACACCTGCACACCTAAACACATATAAGCATAAACATGCATGCATACATGTACCTGCATATAGACACACACACAAAAGCACTCAAACGCATGCTAACAACAACAACATACATGCACACACTTGAACAAACACCTATGCACACATAAGAATACACTCTAAATCACATCAACACACTCATCCAAACAATTGCACAAGCACACACATAGGTACACGCACATACACACACCACACCTAAACATACACACACACACACAAATGCTCACAGCAAACACACACATGCACACATGTGCACGTATACGCACATAGGCATCCACTAACATGCATATAGACCTTCAAACATGTGCACACACTCACACTTAGATGCACAAATGAACATGCATGATGCACAAATGAACATGCATAGGTACATAGATGCACACACACACATGCATACATGTATAGGAAAGCATGCTCACAAGAACTCATGCTTGCACCAACACACATATAAGCTCACATATGGACACACATGCATACACCTACATAGTTGCATATGCACAGCCACAAACACACACACATAAGCATACACACATGCACACACAAGCATGCAATCACATCAATATACACACATGCACACATTCATATAGAAATAAACATGTATACATGCACACAGACTTACACACACGTGTGCATCCGCACACACAAACTCACACCTATACTCACACATAATTACATGCACACAAATACATACATGCTCACACATGTATGCATAATAACATACACATATGTAGGACACTAATGCATGGCTAAATGCACATGAAGACATAGATGTGCTCACTCACCTAAAAATATGTAAGGACACACACTAAATTGCAGATATAAGCACACAAATTGAAATCCACACGCACAAGTGCAATAATACACAATCTCAGACACATGCACACATTTGTACAAGCTTACACTTCTACTCACACACTAATACACAAACTTGCACACACATTTCCATCTACATGTAAACATGTACACATACACAAATGCACACACACACACACACACATAGACAAACAAATGCACCCACAGGCACTAATGCACACACAGACACATACACACTTATGCAAATGCATACACATATGTAATACAACAAGCTCACATACACATACACATGCACACACACACACACATATGCACACATGCACACACACAAACATTCATGCCCATGCATAAAACATATACGAGCACACACACAACCACACAAAAACACAGTGTGCATTCACACACCCACACATACACACACGCACACACACACAAATACATATGCACACATAAACACTTGCATGCTCACACACATGCACATACAAATGCACACATAGCCACACACAAACACATAGAGACATGCATTTACTCAAACACACACACAGACACATGTACATGCACATGAAAACACATGTGCACAAGTCAACACACACAAACACACAAACATTCACTCATACACATGTACACACACATACACGTACATGCATATGCACACATAAACACAAAAATATAAACACACTGACAAGCACACATACACAAATGCACATACACACATGCACATACATTAACATTCACACACATCCATGCATACATACACACACACTTGCATGTAAACACACACAAGCACACCCACACATACACATGTACACACTTATGCACACTCATGCCCATGCATAGAGATGCACACATGCACATATACACTCACATGAATATACACACATGCACACACAATACACACACTTACATGAATGCACAAACACATGCATGCACACAAATGTGTACCCAAGTAGTGACATGCACATAAACACTTTCACAATGACACACACACACACATACACACAAAGACCTGCACACATGGACATGTACATCAATACATACATGCACATGCATGCACATGGACACATACACACACGTACACAAAAACAAACATACATAAGCATATGCCCACACAAATACAAACATAGATACACAAATATGCATGCACATACATATGCACACACACACACACACATGTATGCCCATCCTCATGTGGATGCATGCACACGCACATAAGCATACACTCACACAAACACACAAAAACATTGTATGTCTACTCATACACACACATACATGCAAGCACACAAATACACACACACGCACACACGCATTCCTGCACACACACGTACATGTGCACACACACATGGACACACAGACAAGTGCACAAACACTCACTCCCTCACACACACAAAAATATATGCATGCAAGCGTGCAAACATTCACAAACACACAAGTGCACACACACACACATGGATGCACACAAGCTCACTAGCATTGACACACAAACAAACACACATACACATATGTGCACACGTGCACACACACTCATATACACACATGCACATGACCCTATCACACAGATATGCAAATGTGCACATGCACAAGAGCACACTTACACATGCATATGTGCACAAACATAGATACACATGCATCCACACTTGTACTCATGCACATATATGTAGGTGCACACACACACACACACAGATACTCATGCATAAACTCACAAACACATGCATAAACACACATACATACACACCCATATGCATATGCATGCACACCCACGCACTCCTAATGTATGCACACACACATGCACAAACATGCAAATATGAACACAGACATGCACAAGTAGGCACACACACACATGCATGAATACATCTACACATGGATGCACTCACACACACTAAAAATTCACAAACACACACATTAATGTGCAAACTCACATATACACATACATGTATAAACACACTCGCATTCAAACACTAAGATGCATGCATATATCGATACACTCACACACAAACAAATGCATATATGCTCACACACACAAGCACAAACACATACACACACACACATGTACACACATGCATAGACACACATGCACATAGACTTGCACACCCATTACACTTGAAGAAGTTTGCACACACACACACACACACAAACACATGTACACACACATGACATACACGCACACATATAAACCAACATAAGTACACAAGCATGTAAGCATGCACACATACTCACATGCACATAAACTCACACATACACACATGCACACATATAAATAAATGTGCATAGACACACACAAGAACAAACACAAGCACACACACTCATGCACACTTGCACATGCATAAGCACAGATGAATGCACAAACACATTCACATGCACACATACACACTCACATGCACATGCACAAAAACACACACACATTCCCACACACATGCTCATGCAATTATACAAGCACACACAAACATACACACATGAAAATAGACATAACAAAGACAAACACACACATACAAATACATATATACAAATAACATGCATGCCCATGCACATATCTACGCACACACATAGACACACTTCCATAAGATCACAGTACACACTAACAAACACATGCATGTGTACCCTCCCACAGACACATGTGCCCAGATGACACAAAGATACTCTTGTGTGTACACATATGCTAACAAATAAATACTAACACACCCAAAAAAATGCATACACACACAGACACCCACACACACAAATGTATGCTCATTCATACACACATGCACACACAAATGCACAAAAACACACACTTACATACAATTCCCCACACACACAAATACACACAAGCATACGAATGCACATGCATACACATGCACACAGAAACACCCACACATAGTAACATCAATGAAAACATACACATACATGCATAAACACACACACACTTTTGTGCACATGCCCATGTACATAAACAAGTATACACACAATGGTTCATAGGTCTACAAACACGCAAATACACACTCACCCCCCACACACATGCAACACACACACACATACACACATGTGAACCCACACTCATGCAGACACACTCACCTAAAAGCATACACATGCATGTATACACACACATACACACATGATTTCAAAAAACAACACATATGCATACACATAAATGTGCACACACATGCAAAAACACACGCATATAGGCGAACACATTCACATTCCCTAACACATACACACACATACACAAGCACACATGCACACACACATGCATACCCACGCACAAAAACACACATCCAAACACACCCTACATGCATGCAAGCAGAGCACACAAAAACATGCACTCACACTCACTTGCATATTGGCACTTGTGCACACATACAAAAATGCTTACACACACATGCACACAAACATAATCACATGCTCATACACAAAAGTGCATAAGCACATTGACACTCACACGCACTCATCGACACATACACCCACCAACATAGTGTCATGCACTCTTGCATGCACAACAAACTCACACGAAAGCATGAACAAGCATGTGCACCCACACACACACGAGCATGCACAAAGACACATGTACACACACACACAACCACACATGTATACGAACACACACATGCACGCACACACACATATACAAAAGCACTCGCCACAAACACGAAAATAGATAGACATGCACAAAGACACATGTACACACACACACAACCACATATGTATACGAACACACACATGCACGCACACTCATACAAAAGCACTCGCCACAAACACGAAAATGGATAGACATGCACAATTACACATGCATATAGAAACAAGCTCACACCCATGCAAAATTGTATGCACCGACATGCATGCACATGTAGGAACAAAAATAACCCAAACATGCACACACAAATACACATGTATATAGGCACACATACATATAGATATATACTCATAGGCACACACAAACATATGTATACACACATGTGTGGGCACATATATGCAAACACGTGCAAACACATGCACTTACCCATACAAACACAACACAAACAAACAAGCACACACACATGCTCACACACACAGCAACACATTTGCGTAGACACTCAAGCACATGCACACAAACACATTCATGCACACCTACATAGGAACACATGCACATACATACATGCATATGCACTTACACATACACTCATACCCACACACCCACGCACATACACATAGCACACACATATGCATGATTGCACACACACTCCTAAGCATCTATGAATAGATGCAATCACATACACACATTCACACATATATGAACACACACACATGCAAACACACACACAAACACATATGCATAAACATAAACACATATGCACAAGAACACAAACACATGAACTGACACATATGCACCCACAAGCATATACATGCACACAACCACATGCACAAATGTACACACACACACAGACAAACACCCACTCACACACACCTACACTAATGATTACACCAACAAATGTGCATACACAAAAACACACAAACAAGTGTGTATATATGCCCAAGCACATAAACACAAACACACACATAGGTGCATAGGTATACAAACACATACACAAGCATATGCATACACACTTACACCCCCTCTTGCACCCCCTCACACACACATGCACATGCACACACTTGCAAACCCACGTACATACAAACACACTCATACACTTGCATGCATACATGCAATAACAAAAACAGACTAACATACACACATGCACACACACATATGTATGCACCAACATACATAAATATATTAACATAAATAGAGGAACCCACATGCACATACACTACCACATACATGTATGCACACCCATGCAACCATATATGCAAACAATACACATGCACACACACACACTTGCATGCACCCACATGGACTAACCTACAGGCACACAAAAAACCACACACGCATACATACAAATACACAAGCATAGAAATATACAAAAATACTCATAGGCACATACATATACTCATTCGTGCACACATACACCCATGCCTGTGTATGCTCATGCGCACACAGAAAAACACAAGCCAATACATAGGTACATACACACACCCACATAAATGTTTATGCACACACACACACACATATACATGCATACACATATGCATATGCATCGACACACACACACATGCGCATCGACACACACATATGCATATGCACACACGTCTGCACACACACACACATACGAACATCTACATGCACTCATACTCATGCACACACAAAAATCACATGGATAAACCCATATGCAAGCACACTTACACACATGCATACAAATAAGCAAAAATACATACATGAATACAAACACACACACATGTGCACGCACACCCACCCACATGCACATGCATGCTTGTACACTTGCACGTCACATAAACACACATGCACTAGCACACGTACAAACACAAGAACAAACATGCACACAAGTACACACACAAATAAAAAGCACACATATGCACATGCACATACATGCTCATACACACACACATGAGCATACACACACAAAAGTATGCACAAACAAATGCACATGCACATGCACACATAAAGGCACATACATATGCACACATATGCATGCCTATATGCACACACTCATATTTATATACACACATGCCCACATGCACAAGTACACACATAGATGCACAAGATGACATGCACACACACAAACAAACACATGCACTTGCTCACACACACGTGCACACATAGGCAGAAACATGCACACCCACATGCTCACAAACATACACAGAAAGATGCATGCATACACATATGTGCATGACAACACAAACACACAAACATGCATGCAAACATATGCACAAATACATATGCTCATAAACAAAGACACAAATGCAAATGCGTATGCACATGCTCACACATTTGTGTACCAATTACACATGCACAACCACACACACATACATATGCACTCACACAAGATCGCACACACACACATGCACCCAAACACAAACACGCACACAAACACAAATGTACGTGCACATAAATACACACCCGTGTACTCACATTCACACACACGCACACACACAAGCATGCGCAAGCAGACACTCACATGCAAACATATAATCTCACACACATTCATGCACATGCACTCATATGCATATAGACACAAGCAAAAGAGTAAGCATGCACACATGCACATACACACATGCATGCCTACACATACACACACATATGCAATCGACACACACATGTACACAAGTGCAAACACATACATGTATGCACACACACACTTCTACACACAAACATGCACTCACTCTCTCACACACACACATACAAAAACATATGCACATGTAAACACACACTCATGCATACACACAGGCACACACATAGACTTACAAACACATCTATACACAAACACACACATCCACACACATGCACAAACCCACACACACCCATTGACATGCAAGCGTACCAAAAAGTACACACATATGCTCATGAATAGAAGCATGCATGCATACAGGCATACACACACACACATATAGCAACACATAAGCGAAGATGTAAGCACACATGCAGACATACACATATGCACACACACACATTAACACATGCATGCATGTACACACACACATGCTCATACACACAAATAAATGCATGCATATGCACATGCATACACACACACACACACATGTAAATGAAATCACATATGCATATGCACACACATACGGGCACACATACACACACACACATGCATAGACATATGCACACATGTACACTCTCACACACTTGCGAATGAACACGCACAGACACACTTGGACTAGAAAACATAGGCACACAGACATGAACACACGTGCAGACACACAGACACACACTCGCAAACCCACACGAATGCAAACACAAGCACACATGCACAGAACTAAAATCAAATACCGACAGACACCCAAACATACACATGCACATGCACACATAAGCAAACATGCATACCAAATGGTAATGTACATGCATGTACACTAACATGCCCAAACATACATAGCCAAGCACACACACACAAACATGCACATAGATACAAATAAGAACAAAAGCACTCATACCCACACACACAAAAAACACGTTTGCACCAACACACAACATGCATGCACACACACACATGCACCAACAATAGCACAATAAACATAGATGCACATGAACAAGCACACACACCAAAGGAACACACACATGTGCACACATATGAACTCACACTTGCCCACACATAGTCACAAACACACAAAAGCACTCATTCACACACAAAAACACAAACATATGAGTGCACACATATACTAATGCATAGGAATGCACACATACACATTATGCTACCACATATGCACAAACACAGACATACACACATACATAAGCACACACACAAACATAGGTCGACACACAAACATGCATGTCCACAAAAACAATGAAACATGCATAAATGTGCATACACACACACACACACACCCAAACATGCACTTGCACACACTTGTTCACTTGCACCCACATACACAAAGGCATATGCACTCATGCACACAAACACATATGTACACATGATTGCACACACACATGCACACACACATGGTCATGCCAACACACATGCACTCACACATGCATAACCCATGTATGCACACACACATATACACAAACATTAACACACAACCACACATACTCATGTCCTTGCAAGCTTATAGACACACAGACACACTGACATGCACAGATGCATGTAGTTGCACAAATGTATAGACACACACACATTCACACTCATGCATAGACATGCCCAATCACAAACACACACATGCACATGTAATGCACACATATACACATACACATGCACAAACACATTAAGACGTGCACAAGTACATGTAAACATACACACATATACATCAGCACACATGGACACACATATGTATTCATGCATACATGCATGCATGCACACACATATAGACACTCATGCACGTACACGTGCATAGATGCACCTAAACATATGTACATATACACACAGATATGCTCACATACATACACCAATAGACAAACTTGGAAAAATGTAGATTTGCACACACACGATCATGCACACACATGTACACACACACTCACATGTACACATAGGAACATGCACACACATACACATGCTTAACAAAGACACGCACAAACACACTCATATTGCATGCATATATGCACATCCATAGGGATAGACACACAAGCATGCATAGACACATGCACCTACGCTTACACACTCGAGTACCAATGCAGAAAGGCACATACACATGCACAAATCACATGATCACATATTCAAACACACATGCATACACATATGTGCATACACAAACATGCATAGCTAAGCATGCTTATGCATAGACATGTGTACCCATGCATGCATTTGCATGTGCACACATGCACATCCACAGGTGCTTGAACATATGCTTAAGCATTAGCACATATGCACATGCACACACTCACGTATACATGTACACAAGCATATGCATGCACACAAATGTAATCACACACACACACCCACATACATTCACACACACACACGTGCATGCTTGAACACACCCACATGAGTACATGCTCACACATATACACAAATGTATAAACACACATGTGAATACATAATCACACATACAAACATATGCATAAAAACAAACACACATGCACATACACATGAACACACACTATGATGCATACATGCACACATACACATGCAAGCACACACATATGCCCACACACATACACATACATGTACATAGACTAACACAAACACCCACACACATGCATGCACACACACACATGCACCAACACATGCACACAAATAGTTACACACATACATATAGACACACATGCCTACACAAACAAACAAAAATATACACACATACACATATGCATGTACTCCTACATGTGTAAACAATTTAAAATGTCCACATGCATACACACACACACACGTGCATGTAAACACATACATGCACGTTCATATATAGACATGCACATATCCACACACATGCACACAAACAAACACACATGCACCAACACACACATATGCTAGCATGCAAACATACGCATGCATAAACACACACACTCACTCACATGTGCACACGAACACCCACACACACAAACACCAACACATGCACACACACCCACATACATAGAAACACACACATGCACAAAAACACTCATACAACCCCCCCCCCCCCCCCCCCCCCCCCACATGCACACACATGAAAAAACATGCACATGCACACTCATAAATCTACACACACATACACACATGCACAATCATGCACATAAGCATAAGCCTGCATTCATACACAAGCATGCACACATGCACATGCACATAGACACAAATGTTTATGCACAAATGCACACAATAATACACACATATACACAAACAAGAAAAAATATACTTACACAGACACACATAGGAATATAAAGACAAGCATAAGCACACACATACACAAACTTAAACATAAGCACACATGCACACAAGCTAACACACATGCATGCACACATCTACACGAGCACACAACACACAAATAAGCAAAAACACAAATGCACATGAAAATGAGCACACACTTGTATGCACCCACATGTACATAGTTGCATGGACACACACAACGACACATAATCACATGCACATGAACACACACATGCACTCATGTGCATTCACAAACACACACGTGCACATGCACATAGACATATATACATGCACACGCATGTGTACAAGCACACTCATGCACTCACACAAAAGCACATGCACACTAGAACACATACATAAACACACACTCCCATAATAAAACATGCACACACACACACTCAAAAACACATAAAATCACCCATGTACACATGCACACACACGCATGCACATGCACACACATGTGGGAGCATATAGACACACTAACACACTTGCATACATACACACACATACACATGTACACACATATCCACATAGATACATGTGCACACACACATGCACACAAACATGCATGTGCAATAACACACAAGCACATACATGTGCATGCACAAACTCACCTACATATGGATGCACTCACACATGTACACACATGCACATATAGACACACACAAGCACATAAGGACACCACACATGCATGCATACACACAAATGTGCATGCACATGTAGAAACATTTGTACATTCACACACACATGTGCTCGTGTACACATTCACACACATACCCACATGTAGTCATGCACAAGCACACACACACACATGAATAACCACAAAAACCCACAATAATGAACACACACAAACATACACACCTGCTTGTGTGTGCACTTGCATATGCACATACTCATGTGTGCATGTGCACACTTACATGTAAAAACACATGCATTCAAACACACCCCCACACACTTCCACAGATGTACACACACACATACATGCAAAAATACACACATGCATGTACACATCCACATGCACATACACACACACACACACCTACCTGTACACACATGTATGTGCACAACAACACACATACATGCACACACAAGCACAAACATACTGACACACATACACACAAACATAAAAAGGAACATAGACATGCACCAACACACACATGCAAAGAAAAATAAAAGCACAAAAGAAGGCACATGCATATGCACAGACGTGCATGAGTGAAACCCATGTGTGTGTGTCCACTAACACAAATGCACAACACACAGAAATAGGTACACACATGCACATGTAGACACACAAACACACACACATATATATACATATACATATGCATACACACATCTATAGAAACACACATAGACACATACTCACATAGGCACACATGCACATGAATGCATACACCCATGCACACATACAAGCACACACAAAGGCACAAACAATTAAGCGCATAAACCTACACACATAATCAAACACATGCACATGCACACACATGAACATGCTGACACAAAGGCACACACATGCATAAACAGACACAAAAATGGACCATCACACACACACACACACCCACTTATATAAAGCACATGCACATGTACATGACACAAATAGATATGCACTAATGCAGATGCACACACATGCATGTATACACACACTTGCACACACACATGCTTACAGACACACACAAGCACATATGCACACATAGCAGACAAACATAGTCATGTAAGCACACTAACAAATGCATGCATACAAGTGTAAGAAAATGTGCACATATGCACACACACACACATAGATACACACTTGTACACACACACACACAAGCTCACCTATACACACATGCATGCAAATAGACACAAGCACTTGCACTCACACACATATGCACACAAACCCACACAAGTGCATAAAGGCACTCCAACACTCGCATACACCTGCATGGACGCACAAATAGACATATAAACACACACAAATAGACACACAAGTACACATGCATACAAACATAAACACATCTATACTAACACACCCACACATGTATGCATGCACGCTAGCACAACATGCACACATGCATGTAGCTATACTGACAAATGTACAGACAAGAAGATTTATGTACACAAGTGCATAACACAAGTTCACACATTCACACACACACATATGCACACATGCACACACCTTCACACATGAACACACATGCATATGTGCACGCACCACATGCACACATATGCATGTGTACATAGACACAAGCATGCACACACACACCAATGCCTAACACACACACGTGCATGGTTTCACTCACACACACATGCATGTAGACACATACAAAAACACCAATCTCGACACCCTCCCACAAACACACACATGGTCTTATGCATGCCCATACACACATAAACCCACAGACACATATGCACACACTTATATTCACTAACACGCACAGGTGACACACATGTAAATACATACACATACACCCACAATTACATACATGCATATGCACAACCACACATACACATGCGCACACATATAGACATGCACCCCACATGCACATGCACATATGCACACACACACACACACAATAACATGCATGCATATGTACATTAAAACATGCACAAGCACACATACAAACACACATAAGCATACACACAAATCGACATGCACACACACATAGGTGTATGCACTCACACATGCACACACATATTCATAACACAAACACATGCACAATAACACACGTGCATACACACACATGTAGAAACATGCACACATACAAACACAAATATGCACAGACACACACACACACATGCATGCACACCAAACACAAACATATGCATACACACAAACATTCATGTGGACAAATGCACATGAACACACACAAACACACCTTCATGCACCACAGACACTTATACATGCACACAAGCACCCATGATCAAGCATGCATGCAAACACATAATCATACACACGCACACACATGCACACATAAATACGCATTTGCACTTAAACATTTGCATAAGTATGCACACACACATTTGAACATGCACAGACACAATCATATGAACACACATAAATGACAATGAACACACATGTACATACATGCACACATACAGACATGTGCATATTAGCACACAGCATGCACATGCACACACAGGCACCCATGCACATACACACACGAACCTACAAATACACATGCGTACATGCATGCATACTGAAACTCCTTCACACACAAACATGTATATACACACAAATGTACACACATGCATGTAAACACAAAAAACACATGCACATGTGCACACACACATGTGCATGGACACACACTCATACATCACATACACCCATGAACACACATGCATACAAACACATGCACATGCACATGCACAAGCACATGCACACATATGCACCTACCTAAACACACACACACACACTCATACAAACACACACATGCACACATAAGAAAACACATAGGCAAACACAGAGGACACACAGATGGGCACACAATTTCACACACACTCATATGCATAGACAGATACACACATACACAAAAATACACTCACACACACATGCAAATAAACACGTGCACACGAAAATATGCATGCACAAGCATAAGCACACATGTATGCATGTACAAGCACTTGTACACACACATGCACATTCACTCAGCACACACATGTGCATGCACACACACACGCATACACACTCGTATTTAGGCATATCAACATGTATGCATGCACACACTGACAATAAACACACATGCACACACACATGTACAAATGCACACATATGCATGCAAACACATTCACACATGCTTATAATGATAAGCTTTAATTCAAAGAGTGATCAAACTCAAACACACACACACACAAGCACTCACATAAGAACACACATGCACACACATACATATGTACACACACACACACACACATATATATATACACACATGCAAATGCACCCACACACAATCATGCACATAAGACCATGCATGCACACATCCAACCACACATGCCCATACACAAGCACATGCACACACACACACACTCATGTATGCATCTACATGCACATACATGCACACACAAACACACACACACACGTACGCACAATCATGCATGCACATGTCCTTGCACATGCATAGACATTGGCACACAAACACGCACGCTCACACACATACATGCACACAAGCACACATGCATCTGCATAGGCATACACAAAAAATACGCATATGGACACTTGATCATACACACACTTATGCACACATGTATATGTACACATTCACACATGCACACACACAAGCATACACATACATAGTCACGCACAAACATGCACACACACACACACATGCATGCAAACATGTAGGCATGTAAACACACACCAAAACAAAAACACACAAACATGCTAGCTCACATATACACACATACACATGCACACACACACACACACATGGACACACACAAACATAATCATAAAAGTAAAAGCACACACATGCACGCACACTTGCAAACGTACAAAAGAACACATGCACACACAAGCACAAACACTCACACATATACACACATGCAAATACATTCACACACAAATGCATGCATGCATGGACATGCACACACACACACATGAAACACATGTACATAAACATACACATGAGCACACAAATATATGCATACACACGTAGTAATGCACACATGCCTATAAGAACATTCACGTGCAAAACTACAACACGTACACACACGTACATGCATGCACACAAAAATACCCACATACAAACTTGTACACATATATGGACAAGAAAACACAATGGAGATGCACATATGCACACACAAAAATGCATTAGAAGTGCATGCACACAAACACGAACATAGAGACACACATGGACACAGACACATACACACATAAATGCAATCGCACATGCTTGGATGCATAAACATAAGCACACACACAAACACACACATGCACATGTAGACATAGGTAAACACACAGACACACATAGAGATACATGCACATGCATGCACACATATGTACATAAACTGACACATACACACACAATCACATGAATTTGCAAACAAACACATAAACATACCCTCATGCATTCACACACATGCACAAACACATGCACACATATATGCACATAAGTATAATTTCATATAAGCACACACAGACAAACACACACTCACATGCACACAAACTCACTCATGCACATTCATGCATACATACACACATATATATAAGAGCACATGTGCACACACATGCACTTGTATACACACACATGCATGCACATATGCACACATATACACATATGCATGCATGCACAAATGCGCACACACTATTGGACACACATGTACAAAAGAAAACACATGCACCCACATACACACTGTGCCCATGTGTAGACACAAATGCACAAGCACACACATGTACTCACATAATCACCACACACTGACACACACGAACACACATGTACCCATGCATATAGCTATACACCCACACAGACACCTCTAGATGCACACTCAAACACATACACATGTAGGCACACAAAGACACATATGCTTGTGCATGAACACACACACGAACATGCACATCAAAATGCACGCACATATGCATATGCATGAAGAGACACAAATACATACAAATGCACATGCATATTTACTTACAACCATGCACTCGTACAAACACACGCATGTGCACAAATACACACAAATGCACACCTATAATGGAACACTCATGTATACACACATGGATACACATGCAAGCACAAGCACATGCATAAATGCACACATGCAAACACACATGCACTCCCATGCACACACATGCCAGCACAAGCACATGCATAAATGCACACATGCAAACACACATGCACTCCCATGCACACAAACACAAAACCATATACATGAACACACATGCACATGAACACATATACAACCTTACACACACAAACACCCACACACAGGGAGACATAAACATGTACACACCTGCACACACAAGCACACATATGCACACGTAGAAACACAAATGGACACACACATACATGCACACACACACACATAAAGTGCATGCACACGTACATAACACAGACAAATAAGCACCAATCCTTATGTGCACACATGCTTGTGCATACATAATCACACATGCACTTGCACCCACACATGCACACAAATACACACATACATGCATAAGAAAATAAGCTTAGTTGTGTAAGCACACTAGCAAAAGCACATACATGTTTGCAAGCAAACATGAACACATGAACAAACACATAAATACACACTAGCACAAACACACGCAAACATGCAAGCTCATGCACACAACCTTTTACACACACGCACATGCACACCCATACACACAAGCTTGCACACACATACACACACACAGATATATATATATATATATATATATACATGTAGTCACACACACATGTACATACACCTACACAAAAGACAATAGGCACACATACATAACAAACATGTACACATGTATACAAACACACACACAGACGCATGCATGCTTGTACACTCCCACAGCATATGCACATGCAAGCACCCATACATGCACAAGCTTAAGAACACATTTGCACATAGGTGCATAGTACAAGTGCACATATATACATAAGCACACATGCACACACACACATACAAAAACACATGCATGCACACATATGCACACACAAGCATAAGCACATGCATATACATGCACATGCACACTCATATTTACATGCACATGCATAAGAACACACGGATGCACAAAAACACACACACACACACATGAAAACCCACACATGCACACATGTGCACAAATGTTGACACACACACAAGTGCACATGCATGCACATACACCCACACACGCATGCACACACACACACAAATGTAAGTGCACAATCACACTTATAGACAAACGCACATGCACACATGCATTCATAGACACACAAATATACTCACACATAGTCACACAAGCACACACATATGCAATCACACACATGCACACACTTGCACATGCACACAAGAATTCATGCATGCATGCCCACACACACAAAAGAACATATGCTTTTATGCAAGCATGCATGCACACACACAACACACATGCACATACATTTATATGCATAGATGTGCACACACATGCACTATCCTACACACACGTGTAGAAACATGCACAGATATGCACATATACACACATTTATAAAAAAATAACATGAACACACATACATACACACATACTAGCATGCACATAGGCACATGCACAAATAAGCACATTACAACACACAAACACATGCATACACATAGACATACACATAGGCAAATACACCCTTTCACACACGCACACAAAAATAGACAAAGCAAACACACACACATCTGCACAAGCATATGTGCTCACACACATGCACACAGACACAAATATAAACACATACGCACACATGTGCACCTAAATACATGCACACAACATATGCACATGCAACATGCATGGACACATACAAACACACATAAGCATACACACAAATGCACTTGCACACACTAGTAGGCTAACACACGTACACAATAACGCACCCAAACATATGTGCACACGTATGTTAAGCTCAAACACATGCACACTCATATGCATGCACACACACACATGTAGAAACATGCTTACATACACACATGCACACACATGCATGCACACACATGCACATGCACACATAAACACACATATACACACAATTATTTGTGTGGACAAACACACACAAATACAAACACACGTGCATGCACCCATCACACATAAGCACACACATAGACATACATGCACACAAACACCCACACACATGTGTGATACTCGCACACACATGCACAAAAACTTGCACAAGTACACGCATGCACACACATACATATTTGGATGTGAA
Source organism: Vanilla planifolia (assembly GCA_023846275.1). NCBI lineage: Eukaryota > Viridiplantae > Streptophyta > Magnoliopsida > Asparagales > Orchidaceae > Vanilla > Vanilla planifolia. The sequence goes on from JAIUJO010000039.1 coordinate 1,456,383, forward strand.
CATTTGCAAAAGCATGCACATAGACTTTACATGTAAACATGCATAGGCACAAACACATGAACATACATAAATGACCATGTACACATATGTACACACATGCACACACATGCACAAGTGCATACAAGCACCTCCACACATGCACACACTCCTACACACATACACACACAAACCCACATGCATGCATGCACACTCACACTCCTACACCCACAAACATGAATATACACACACATGCACTCACACACATACATGCATTCAAACACAAAAACATATGCACATGCACATGTATGCCTGCTTGCATGCACACATACCCATACACACACATGCACCCTTGAACACCCATGTATATAAAGACATGAACATGCACATATATGAACCCATACAAACACAAACAAGCACTCACAAAAGGCACACATGCACATGTAAAGTAACACACACAGAAAAATATAAGGAACACCACATTCACACTCATGCATATGTAGACATAGACAAGCACATACACACAATCACACACACATGCACACACATTCAACACACACATGTGAACACATACAGTCACATAGAGACTCGCTCATAGGCATGCCAACATGTATATATGCACATAAAAACACTATGTACACACAAATACACACACATGCACACACTCATGTACAAATACACACATACTCATGCACACACACCCACACATATATGCACACCCACACACACAAACACACACATGCACGTGCATCCACACACAATCATGCTGACACACATAAAGGTACACATGCCCACACACATAAACACACAACCACACATTCACACATACACACATGCTCATACACACACATGCACATTCACACAAACACATATACACACATGTATGCATCCACATGCACATGGATCCACACATACGCACAAACACACTCACACACGTACATATATGCAGACATTCATGCACATATCCATGCACATACATAGACACTCACACACATGCATGCATGTACACACACACATATGCACACACATACATTTGCACAGACTTGAAAACACATAGACACATACATGATCATACACACACATGTACAGATGCATATTCATGCACACAGTGGCATATAAACTTGCACACACCCCTAGACATGTAGACACACACCAATATGAACATAAGCAAACATGGTCACACACACACACACATGCACATATACAAACACATACACACACAAATGCATGCATGCATGCACATACACACACAAACACATCTATATAAGCACACCCACACATGAGTACAAATACATAAGCATAAACACACACATACCCATAGGCACATTCACATTCAAAAATGCTTGCACACTCACACGCACACTAATACCTATGCACAAACACGTATATGCACACATACAAGAATACTCGCATACACACATGAACATACAAGCGTACGCATGTAAACAAGCATGCACAGATGTATGCATACACGTGTGCACACATATATGAACACACACACACACACACCTACACAAATAAACACATATGCACCCACACACCAATTGTGCTCGTATGCAGACACAAATGCACATGCACACAAATGTCCTTCACACACCTTGCACACCATCATACAAACACACACACACCCACTCACACATCCACACACACACCTAGATGCACACTTACACACACAAATACACACATACACATGGACACACATGAACACACACATGCACATACGCATGCACGCACATATGTACATGCATTGACATACACAACCACATACACATGTACATGCATAATCACATACACAGACGCACATGAACACACATACACATGCACACATGAACTAATACATACACACACATAAAGAAATACCTAAGCACATGTACATACATACACATACAAACACACACACACATGCATGCGCACATGTGTCCACTCCAATGAACACACAAGAAAACAAACACACAACCACACACTTGCGTACACATGGGCACACATCACACCTAAGTAGGCACACACACACACAAACTCAAACACATGCAGACACACTTTCTCAAACATACACCCACACATGCATATGAGCACTCACAAAATATGCATACATGTATGCTCACAAGCACACATACACACACACAAACACAATCTACCACAAATACACAAACACACACATGCACATTCATATACACACATATACACATACACACATAAAACATAGACACACAGACACAGATAGACATTTGGACATACACACATCCACACACAATCACACACACACTAACACAAATTGACATAAACCCACATGCACTTATGTACATGTGCACAAAAGCATACAAACACACATATAAATGCACATATGCATGGGCATAGAAGCGCACTCTCTCACACACACACACACTAATGCGAGCACACACACACACGTGTGCTCATATGCACACACACAAACATGCATGTGCACTCCTACACTGACAAACATGCATATATATGCATAAGAACTTGCAAACACACTCATGCCAATACACTCTCACATGCACTTAGCTATACACAAATGCATGCATGCAAATACAAGCACACATGCATGTAAAAGAATAAACACACACACATACATGCATAGGCACATGTCTACACACATTTGTCAACACACACACACACACACACTACACATGCACATGAACATGTGCACAGATGCACACATGCATGCATGTATAGACACATGCACACACACACGCACACATACACACGTACACCTGCACACACACACACGTATACATGCACACTCCCACACATGTATACACACACATGCAAACACTCACACACATACATGAACATGCAGACACACCAATACACACCCCAATGGATATATGCACATACACACACACATGAGCACACACACTCACTCTCATATGTACACAAATGTACATGCATGTAGAATAACAAAATCAAATACATGTACATGCATGCATGACACAACCACATATGCACATGCATGCACACTCATGCACACTCATGCATGTCCACCCAATGTCACACCCACACATAAGAACACTTACATGCACACACATGCATGCGCAAACACAAGCACACATGCAAACACACACAAGAAATTATACACATGCACGTGTGCACACACACACACCCATACACACAAACACACACACATGCGCACATGTCAATGCAACACATACACGTGCACACACATGCACACATTCACACATGTATACACACACTCACATTACCAAGAGCACACACATACACACACACACAAACACAAGCCTAAGCACACATGCAAACACACAAATGCATTAACACATGTGCACATGTAAACACATGCACATGCACACTAGTATACACCCACATACCCATACACATGCTCATGTAGTACACACATGCACACACTCATGCATGGTTACACAAAACTAGAAACTCACTTAAGCACACAAATAGATACGCACACAAACTCATATGTGTGTGTGTACACAAAGACACAAGCACATGAATCCATCGACACATAGACAAAGCACACACACACATGCACACACACCCACACCCACTCCCATGCCCACATCTATACACACACTTGCACACACATGTAGAAATGCATGTCTCCAAGCATATGCACATACACTCACATAATTACACACATGCACACATATGTACATGCACATGCAAACACATGCACACACAGTCACATGTGCCCACACACATATACACACATGCACATGCATACAAATGTATACACATGCACACACATGCATGTCAATACATGCTAAAATATGAATGTACACATACACAGACACACACACATATATGTATGCATAAACATACACAAACATACACATGCAAGCATATATGCACTCACACATACGCCCACTCCCACACATGCAAAATTGCATGCACATGCACATGATTACACCGACAAGTGCATGTGGACACACACAAAAATACATACAAAAAATACACATGCATAAACTCACACACACACACACATATATATATATATATATATATATATACATACACATATATCAACACACACATGAACTTATGCACACACACACACATGTGCATGTGCATGCATATATGATGTGACACATAAATGCTTTCACACTTGCATGAACCCATACATGAACAAATAAGTACATATAAACACACATAAGACATGCACATGCACAAACAAGCATGCACATGTATGCACATACACACATGCAAACATTCATGTACACATAAGCACACATACACACATGCATACATAGAGGCATAAACATTCCCACACATAGACACATTCACTCACACTCTTGCACACAAATCCACATCGATACACATGCACACATGCACACACACGTGTACAACCTCTACCCATATGCCCATAAACATAGGCCCATTGGATCACACACATACACATGCATATGAACAATGCATTGGCACACACAATGCACACAAGTAAGGGCATACACAAATGCACACATGCATGTGAATGCACACACATGTACACACATACATGCATAGGCACTCACATATGCACACACACATGCACACCCATGCACACATACACCTACACTTGCATGCACACACACATACACACACACACAAATACATATGGACACACATGCGAGCATGCATAAGCATACATATTGCACACGCAAAAAATGCAAGCACATATAAACACACTCTCACATACATGTGCACCCACACACGCACATGCAAGAATATGCACATATTAACACAAACTAACATAGACACAAACATAAAAACACATACAAGCATACACAAATACACATATACACATGTGGACATACAAACACACACATGGACTTGAGCAATGCACAAATGCATGGATTCACCTACACACACACATGTACATGGACACACTTATGCACACATGCATGCACACACACCCATATGCTCACATGCACACACACACTAAAATATACACACACATGCACATGGGCACATGAGCACACACATACAAGCACACAGACAAAGTATGTGTGTGCTAGTTTCATATAAGTGTTTGTGTGTGCAAGTTTTATTTGTTAATTTGTATGTGTGTCTGCATGTTCAGATGTGTGTGCATATGCACATGTGCAATTTTGTCTACAGGTGTGTTAGTGTAATGTGCATGTGTGCACATGTGTTTCATATCTATATGCATGTGTGTCTATACAAGTGTGCATGCATACTTAACTACATGTTTGTTTGTGCACATGTGTGTGCCGATGTGTGTGTTTGTGCGTTCACTTGTGTATGTTTGTGCATGCGTGTGTTTATGAGTGCACATGTGTGTGCATTTGCATGTATTTGTGCTTACCTATCCATGTGTGTGCACTTATACATGCATTTTTGAGTGTGTGTGTGTTTGCATTCACATATGTGTGTATGCTTGTGTGTCGACGTTGTGTGTATGTGTGTGTTAGTTTTTGTGCATGTGAGTGTATATGTGTGTGTGTGCATGTGCATCTGTACTTTGTGTGAGTGTGCTTGTGTGTGCATATGTTTGT
>JAIUJO010000039.1:1472117-1477117 GCA_023846275.1 Vanilla planifolia
TGCATGTGTTTGTGTGAGCATTTACGAGCACAAGTGTGTGTATGCATGTGTACATGCATGTATGTTTTGGTTACATGTGCACATGTGTGTGTGTATGTGCATGTGTTTTTGTGTGTGTGTATGTGTGTGCAAATACTAGTGTATGCATTTCTGTGTGTGTATTATGTGCAACTATATGCATGTGTGTGCATGTATATGTGTGTGAGTGTATGAGTGTGGGTATATGTTTATGCATGTGCATCTGTGTGTGTGTGTTTATGCATTTGCATATGTGTGTGCATGTGTGTGTGTGTTTATGTGTGTGCATGTGATAGTGCATATGCATACCTATGTCTAGCCATGGTTGTGTTTGTGTGAAAACATAATGCATGTGTATATGTATGTTCCTATGTTTGCATGTGTGTGTATAGGTGTATGTGTGGTTGTATGAGTGTATGCATTTGTGTGCATATGAGAGCTTGTAAGTAGGTGTGGTTATACATTTGCTTTTGTGTAAATGAGCTTTTGTACGTGTATGTCCATGCACATGTTTTTTGTGTGTTTTATGTGTGTCTATACATGTGTGTCTACACATGGGTTTGTGTGTACATGTGTGTGTGCATCCTCTTATTTGTAGGTATGTGTGTGTGTATGTGCATGCTTGTGAGGGTGCATGGGGTCAAACATGTGAGAAAGTGTGTGTGAGTGAGTGGCAATGTGTGGGTGTTTGTATACTTGTGTATGTGTGTGTGTGTGCATGCATATGTGGGTGGGTGTGTGCATATATGCGTGGGTGTGTGCATATGTGCATGTGTTATGTTTGTGTATCCATGCATATATGTGCATGGATGTATAAGTGTGTTTGTGTGCAGATCTATGTGTGTGTGTATCTATGCATGTGTGTGTATGAGTGTGTGTGTGCATGCATGTGCATGTTTGTGCATCTTCTGTGTGTATGTGAATGTGCACAAAGTGTATGTGTGTGTGTGTTTGTGTGAGTCCGTGCATGTGTGTATATATGTGTGTGCAAGAGTGTATGTACATGTAAGTGCATATATATGTACATGTGTGTTTATGTGTGTGCAAATGTGTGTGTATGTTTGCGAGCCTTTGTCTATATGTGTGTGTGTGCATATGAGTGTGCATGTGTGTGTGTTGATGCATGAGCATTTGTGTTCATATACATATGCATGTGTGCATGTGTGTGTAAGTGCATGTGGATGTATGCATCTTTGTATCTATGTGCATCTTTACATGTGTGTGAATATGTGCATATGTTTATGTGTGAATGTTAATGTCTATGAATGGGCATCCGTGTGTACCTATGCATGGGCATGTCTATGTGTGCATGCATGCATGTGTGGTGTGTAAGTGTGTATGCATGTATGTGTGCATTTGTGCACATCTGAGTGCATGTGGGTGTGTGTACACATGTCCGTGTGTCTATGTGCATCTTTCTACATGTTTTTGTGAATGTGTTCAAGTCTATGAGCTTGTGTGAGTGTGTGTGCTTATGCATGTGAGTGTGCTTGCAAGTACATTAACATACGTGTTTGTAGTAATGCATGTGCATGTGCATGTGCATTTGTGTTCATAGTAGTGTGTGTGTCTAACCTTAGGTACTTGTGTGTTTGTGTGCATGTGCATCAGCATACATGTTTATTTGTGTGTGCATCATTGCATGTGTGTTCATGTGTGTGCTATATGGTTGGGTGTGTGTTCATCTATGCATACGCTTGTGCATGTACCTATATGAGGGCATTTGTCTGTCTATATGCATGTGTGTATGTGTGTGCATGCATCTTTGTGTTCATGTTCGTGTGTGTTTGTGTGTGTGTATACATGTGTGTCATTATATGAATTTATGTATGTATGTGCATATATATACATTTTTGTGCATGTGTGTATTTGTGATACAGGATAATGTGTGCATGTGTGTCTGTGTGCATGCATATGTGTGTGTGCACATGTGTATGCATCTACATGTGTGCATGTATGTGTGTCTATGAGTCTATATGTGTGCAAGTCTATAAGCCTATGTGTGTGTATTTGTGTTTCTATGCATTAGTGTGAGTATCGATGTGCTTGTACTTATGCATGCATGTGTGTTTGCTTATTTGTGCATGCTCATATGCATGTGCACATGTATGTGTGGGTGTGTGTGTGGGTGGTAGTGTGTGTGTGTGTGCACATTTCGTTATGTGTGGATTTGCTTACACATGTGTATTTGTGTGTGTGTAGGTGTGGGTGCATACATGTGTGCATGTTGTGCAAGTATGTAAGAATGTGTGTGCATCAATATGTATGTGTCAGTGTGTGTGTGTGTGTATGAGTGTGTGTGTTTGTGTGTGTATAGGTGTTTGCACATGCATGGGTGTATGAATTTGTGTGTGTGTTGTGTTTCCATGTGTACATGTGTGTGCATGTATGTGCATATGTTTGTATGGATGTGGGTCTATGTTTATGCATGTGCATCCAAGTGTGTGCATGTGTGATTGCATGCATGTGCATGTGTGTGCATATGTGTGCGTGTGTGTCTATGTGTGTGTGGATATACTCATGTTTGTGCATGTGTTCCAAGCGTGCACATGTGTGTAGTCGTACATATTTTCATATGAGCACACAATGTGTGTGTATATGCATGTATGTTTGTATGCTTGTTTGTGTGCATGCGTGTGTCTATGTATGCATGTGTGGTTGTGTGTGCACATGCATTTGTGTGCATGTGAGTGCGTGCCAGTGTGTGTGGGTGTGCATTTATTTTGCATGTACATGTGCCTTCATACATATCTATCCATGCATGTGTGTTTGTGTCTTTGTTCTTATGTATGTGTATGCATGGGCTTGTGTGTGCATGTGCATATGCATGTGTTAGTGTGTAGTTCATGTATGTGTGTGTGTGTGTATGTGCTCTTGTGTGTTTGTAGAAGCAAACATGTGTGTGAGCGTGCATGTGAGTGAGTGGTTGTGTGTGTGTGGCTGTGTACTTGTGCATATGCAAGGGTATGTGTATGCTTGCATGATTTACTTATGTGCATATGTGTGAGTGAGCATGTGCTTGCATGTTCTTATATGGGAGTGTTTGTGCATGCATGTGCACGTGTGTGTTTAGGTGCACCTATATGTAAGTCGTTGTGCATGCATGTGTATGTATATGTGTGTGTGTGGGTGTCTATATTTGTATATGCATGTGTGCGTGCATGTGCATGTACGTGAATGTGCCTATACAAGTGCATGTGTGTGCATGTGTTGTGTGTCTATGTGTTTGCATGTGAGTGTGCATGTGCATGTATGTGAATGTGCCTATACAAGGGCATGTGTGTGTGTGTATGTATATGTTTGTGTGTCCACACATGTTAGTGTGTGGGTGTGTGTGTATGTGTGTGTGCATCATGTTTATTTGCATGAGTTGGTTTATGTGAGTGTTCATATTTGTGTGCTTGTGTGTTCATGTGTGTGTGTGTGTGTGCATGCATATGTTTATGAACCTTTGTGCATGTGTGTTGCTATGTATATGAGTGTCCATTTATTTGCATGAGCATATGTGTTTGTCTACATGTGCACATGTGCATGGGTACATGCATGCACATGTGTGTGAGCAACTGCATTTGCATGCATGTTTATGTGTGCATGTGACTTTATGTTTGTGTGCATGTGTTTAATGTTAGTGTGTGCATATGAATGTCAATGCATGGGTGTCTATTTGTGTGCATGGGTGTCTGTGTTTGTAGGTATGTGCATGTGTGTGTGGTGTGTGGATGTGTTCTTGTGTGTCTGCTTGTTTTCATGTGTGCATGCATGTCTGTGTTCACGTGTGCAGCTGTGTCCACATGTGTGTGCAAATGTATGTGTATGTGTGTGCAAGTCATTGAGTTTGTGTGTATGTGTGTGTGCCTATGAGGGTGCATATTTGTTCATATTATTATGTGATTATGCTTAGGTTCTTGTGTGTTGTGCTTGTATAAGTGCATGTGTGCATGCTTATGGATGTGTACATATATGCATGTGCAAGTATGTGTGTGTGCATATTTGGTTGGGTGTGTGTTTCCATGTATGGGCATGTGTGTGTGGCTATATGTTTGCATGTGTTTGTGGGTGTGTATGTGTGCATGTGTACATGTGTTATGTGTGTGTTTACATGCATTGAAATGTGTTCCTTTGTGTATGTGCATGTGGGTTCATATGTATAGTGCAAGTGAGCAAATATGTTTGTATGTGTGTGCATATGTGTTTGGGTAGGTGGGCATGCACATGTATGTGTGTGTGCATGCGTAGCACATGTATGTATGTGTGCATGTGTATGTGTGTTTTTGTGTGTGTGCATGCTTGTATATGTTTGTATGGGTGGATGCACGTGTGCATATATGCATGTGTTTGTGTTTAATGAGTGTGCATGTTTGTATGTATGGTTATAGGCATATGTGTGGGTGTGACTATGTGTGTGTGCAGAAGAAGAAGATGATGATGATGATGTGTATGAAGTGAATTAGAAGAAGAAGAAAAAGAAGATGATTATGAAGAAGTAGAAAATGAAGAAAAAGAAGAAGAACAAGAAGATAAAAAGGGAGATGAAGAAGGAGAAGAGGAACAAGTAGATGAAGTTGAAGAATAAGAACATGAAAAAGAAGATGTAGACGAAGTAGATGAAGAATTAGTGGAAAGATAAGAAGAATAAGTCAAAAATATAGAAGAAGAAGAATCTGAAGGAGAAGAGGAAGAAGTAAAAGAAGAAGAAAAAGAAGGAGATGAGGAAGAAGAAGAAGAAGAAGAAGTAGAATATATGGATAGTGAAGAATAAGAAGAAGAAGAACTAGAAGGAGAAGAATAAAAATAATAATAATAAGAAGAAGAAGTAGAAGTAGAAGTAGTAGAAGAGGAGGAAGAAGAAGCAGAAGATGAATTAGAAGAAGTAGAGGAAGAGGAAGAAGAAGAAGAAGAAGAAGAAGAAGCGGTTGAAAAAATAGAAGAAGAAGAAGAAGAAGAAGATGATGCAGAACAAGAGAAAGAAGGAGAAGAAGAAG